>JARHVA010001827.1:2582500-2645000 GCA_037957365.1 Torreya grandis | reverse complement strand
TTCAACATGTTCCACTTTTATTGGGCTTAAACCCTTATAAAACCCTCTCTTATAGGTCTGCAATATGTATTTTTATAATAAATTGATTAAATGTTTCATAAAATATTTTTAAAAAAAATTTATTAAAAATTATCCTATTTAATCTACCTACCAGTTTTCACCTTGATTGGGTTGGTCATTTTTGACATATGTATATTTTAGTGTTGTCCACAGGAGTTTTAAGCCTTATTTCAAGATAACAGGTTTGATATTTTGGAATATCTCACCCAAAAAAAAATTCAAAAACTTAAAATAAATTTTAAAACATAAAAAAGTTACCTTACAACATTATAAAAAAATGAAAACAATTACCATATTTCGTTTAATAGATATAGTTGTTTTTTTTCACTAAACCACTCAACTCAGTCTAAACCCATAGGTCTACAACATTTAATCATTTGTATCTTTTCTTATAGGAATAATAAAGACTTTAAAACATTTTTATTTTTAAAAATATATGTTATAGTATTTTTATGAAAAATTTTAATTCATTTATCTAGGTACTTCACAAGTTATAACACTTTTATTATACAAAAACCTATATCTAGGGTTTTAACCCAAAATACAGACCTGAGAGCACTTCTTTTGAGATATATTGAGTGTTAATCACTTAAAAAATATTATTCCACTTATATTATAATATATACAACATTATACTACTTTTAAAATTTAATTTATTCATTGAAAAGTCTTTAAAAATATATTTTATCTTCGCTATGTTGCTACATATTCTATTTTAGACCTCTATAACCCTTAGAACTATCATAAAGATATGAAATAGAGTCAAATAATATTTATATTATGCACTTACATAATTAATTAGATTTATATTGAAAAATTATCAACATAAAATCTTAATTATTCATATATTATTCAAACTAATATATAGAAAACCTGTAGTCTATGATCATTTTCCATACAGTCCTAGAGATCTCCAACCATACCTATCACCATGGACTCTAATAACCATTTCTACACAAAATTATATATTATCAAATTCATGCCTTCTTGGGATAATTTTTATATGGCTCAATATTTATCTTCTCTAAACTAATATCTAATCTTAGCTTCTTATATTTTCATGCACCTAAGTCTCTCAACAACTGAAGACTCTTCAAACATTTCTGATTTAGTCATTCAACTACATTGGATGTTTCTATATGGAGTTGGAGATAGATTTAAATTTATTATAAGGTTAATATACATTTACCCATATGGATATACCTTAAGATAATTTTAAAAAAGGATTTAAACTTTGAAAATATTTTAAAACCTATCAAACCTATCAAAGCAAATTTAATTTTTTTAAGTTCTCATTTTGTCAGGAAAATGGAAAACTAAAAGTTTTGAGTAAATCATGGGGTTTTGAGAAATCAAAACGACATGGACACACAAATTATACCTTATAAATATATAAAATCAAAAATTTGGTATATTTACATAGTTAAAATTGATTACGTTATGATGTTCCTACACCATACTCCCTAATTTGAAAAATTTGAGCTTTTGCTCAAATAAAGTTTTTATTTTTTTTTATTTTCTTCTAGTTTTGTTGTACTAGCACACTTATTATTTATTTTTCTTCACTCTTATATTATTAATTGTTTGATTCCATTTACTTCTTTGTGGACTTATCTTCCAAGATGAGTATGTCTTCACTTGAAACTTTTATAATTTTTACTTGAGCTCTTTCAAGAGATTCTTTCTCTATGATTTTTAGATTCTCAACTAATGAACCTACACATACACAAATTAAAAAATTGTTACATATAAATAATGGGTTATTTTGTGTCTCGTAATTTGTGTCTTGAAACCATGCCTATCTCTCTAATTTGTAATATGATTTATCAACTATTTCTTCTTCTTTTTCTTCTTCACTATCTATCCTTCTTAACACTAATTTAGGTGTCTCTTTATCATAATCCTATAGTTTATTGTTCAAGGAATGTTTTAATACTTATATTGTGTCTTTTGATGGATAATTAGTCTCTTAAATACTCTTTCTTTTTTAAGCCTTCAATGATATTTATCAATTGGTCTTCCTCTTCTACATCATCTTCTTCAACTTGCCACTTTTCATGGCTACTCTCTCTTCATACTATCCTCTTGACTTTAAACTTGACTATCTTCTTTCTTTTTATTATTCTAAAAATTTCTTTTAGGTTCCTCATGTAAGAACCTTATTATATTATTATTTTCCAAGAAAACTTTATCCTCTTCATGTACCTAATTATATTTGTCGCGTTCATTTCTCTTAATTGTATTTACATCCTCTTGGCTGAGGATCACTAATTTTTCTTGCTCTTCATAGTTAACATCTGCAACGAACTACCTGTGGGTAATTATTAACTCTCCCTCCTTATTCTTTTCAATTTTTAATCACTAAAATTGAGCTCTTTCTTCACCCATTTGCATACCTGTAACCACACAGATAAATATAGTGTTAAAATTAAAACACTTAGGCATGATTACCTCTTCAAGTACCTTCTTGGGTTGTTCTGGTAGCCCCCTTACCATAATTTTTTGACTTCTTTCTACCTCTTTATTGTTTATGTAGTTTGTTTGATTGGTCGTTTAACCATATTTATGAATATGAACTCCTATAGTGATTGATATTTGATCTTTTCTTCTAATTATTATATTAAACTTAGTAAATTCTAATTCATATCAACTATCCCTCTACGAATATTCACTTTTTCTCTCAACTCATTCATTTTCCTAGTTTGGTTCCTTTCTATTGGTAGTCCTTCCATTTCCATTTCTATTTCTTTTCTTATGTATCACGCTAGGTTTTATTATCTAATTGTTCTATTGAAACTCTTTCAAAGAATTTTTCACCTTTGATCTTTTCCATGTCTATTTCACTTTTGATTTATTCCTCTCTTTAAGCCTCAATGTGATCTTATTCTCAATTTATTTTACCCTTAATGGGATATATGATTTTATAACATTTCAAATTATCAAATCTATTTATAAAATCACTTATAAACTATATTTACACATTCATAGATCTGTTTTAATCCCTGATACTATCTAATCTAAGTAGACATCTTATATGTATATTACACTAGGTATTCTAGTTATTTTTGAGACACCGTAGCTTCCTTGTACTTAGCTTGATTCATAATCTCACTATTTATAAATTCCTTATGGTTTCTTACCATGTTTTATAATTTAATTCATATTAACTAACTCCTTATATCCAATTTCTATTACCAACTTTGTAAAATTCTATAAACATGGTTTTTAGGAACTCTTGTCCTTCATTATGACTATAACCTCATATGATGATTACAGTACTCAAATTAATAAACTATGAAACCTTAATAGGTATATTTAAATTATTTTCATGATATATTTAATAAAAATGTTTTATTTTTCTTCCTAAATGTTGATTTTTTGAAATAGATAAAAAAAAAATCTCTCTAGACCTTATCAAATAGGTCTTGTACACAATAGTTTGTCATGTAATCACCTAGGTCTTAGACTCAAACTTATATTATTCAAATTTTATAAAATTTATTAAAAAATTTAAAATTATTTATTACTCAATATATATATTTCAAACCTTCTCCTCTATAATTTCTTGCGAAGAACACAAAAGTTTATCTTTTATGTCTTGTAAATAGGTCTGCAAACTGGTCAATTGATTATAACTTGAGATATAGAGATTATAATATTTAAAACACATTTAAATATTAAAAAATATTCTTACATACCTTAATACCATATTATAAACCTACTTACTCATTCATTTTGGAGTTATTCCTTCATGAAATATTAAAACACAGAGTTTAGGCCTTGTTTTAGGTTTGCAAAAAAAATAGAGTCATGTATATCTTTGCTTCCTCTCAATCCTTCCATATCTGATGCAATTTGTTTCATTCTAATAGGTAACATGAAGTATTGTTAAGTGTATCATTTTATTTTTCAAGTGTAAAAGTAGCCTTTGTGTCTAAAACTGATCTTTGGTTAACTCACCTTGAACAGTCTTTCATATAATCCAATGTCACGTTTGAAATGTTAATTTTAGAGTGGTCTAAGAGATAGAAGTTATCTTTGTAAGTCTTGTATCTTAGTGTATTCGTATGATAATATTATAGAGATATTCATGGTGTATCACCCCCTAGAATAGTTTACTTTGATGTACCTCTTATCTCTTTTCACACAAGTATTATATTAAGTGATAAGTACATCAAGATATATCGAGGGAGCTATCCCTTTCAATCCTAGATGTCTATTTCTAATACAGGTACCCCACACACCTAGAAGTAGTCTAATGTTTCCCAAATCAATAAGAGGCTTGACTACCCTCTTAAAGGGTGAAATATTTGGAGACAACAATTACTTCACTTAATTTTGATACAACACATGAAAAGCTTCAAAATAGTGTATGTATGTATGTATGTATGTATGTATGTATGTATGTATGTATGTATGTATGTATGTATGTATGTATGTACCTTTGAAGAGTGTGTTGACTCATATGTCTATGGATTATGTCTCATGAACACACTCTTCAAACCTCTCCACATCTGAGTTTCCATCTCTAAACATATATACATAATCATAATGCCTTAATTTACTCCTAACAATATATTCTACCCTCATAATATAATATGTATAAATACATGAACACCTTAAATATTTATAACTTTTTCACGTTAGTGTGAGCATATTTAATATAATCTATCCTACAAAATGGGGGTAAGGTTCGCCCAACAATGCATTTGTACAAAATAAGATATATTAAATTGGACATTTGTGTGCATAATTTATTAATATTTTCCTTAAAACATATACTTGTTTAATATTATATAAAATAAATGGCTAAACATGATTAAATTAGACACATAAAATAAAGGACTATAGATATAAGATTCGTTATAACACACACTAACCATTGTTGACAATAAAATTAAATGTATTATTAAATGAAACAAGAGGTAATTAAAAAATAATTAAATATTAATTTTTTTTTTGGAAATAAATTTCTATTAATTTAAAAGAAAAAAATAATAGTACAACACGATTCTTACAAAAAATGGGTGGAAAAGTCACACCCCGAATACCAAAATGATTTAAAAAAGCCTTGGGAGAAACCAAAGTCCAAAATAAATTTCCACAAGTGGCTGATAACCATAGATAAATTAACTCGAGTGTATTTCAATAAAAAAAGAAATAACACAAACATCAATGAAAATGCTAAGCAAAAACTACAAAAATGGTGGTTGAAGAAGGCGGTGGAGGTGGAGGGTCCTAAGACTTTCCTCTCCAGCCATCCTCAGCTAGGGGATAATCATCTACAATGAGGGGGTCCCAACCATTAGCTTGGTGGATAGTGTCATCATCATTTTTCATCTATGAATCTTGGAGGGAAGGAGAGATTGCTATCTCTAGACATGATAACTTATCCTATAAACAGAGCCTCCACCACCCCATCACCACTATCTTTGCCTCTATCAAATCATCTCAAAGTAGATGTCCAATGAGAGAGAAGAGATGAGCTCATCCAACTTAGCCACCTTTCGAGGTGATAATGGTGGTGACTCCCCCCATACCATAACCCCTAGGAGGAGAGTGATGAGGTGGGGGATTAGGTGGGTCATGATTGATTGCATAAAGAGCATTCCCTCAGTGGTCCAAGAGAACCTGTAGATGATGAATCTTGAGTCAAACCATGTGTGTTTGAATCTCAATATAGAGGATAAATTTAGTAATGAATAAAACTTTGTTAGTTATATAATTTTTTTACATAATATCATTATTAAAACATCCTTAATTTCTATATTTCCAAATCTAAAATAAAAAATAGTATGGAAAATATGTAAGAACCTATTATTTCTTGTAGGTAATGGGGTAGAGTCCCATAGAAGAGCCATTTTCTAAGTGATAATTTTAGTCCTAAAGGGTTTGAAAATGGTATGAATCCATCTTTAGGATGATTGAGCTTGTGGGCAAAACAAAAAGATGTGCTTGATGGTTTATGCATGTTGATAAGCTAGAGAAGTGGGATTAAGAACCCCCATGTCCTTGAGCCAATTTCCTATTGAAAAACCTTGGTAAATAATACTCCAAAGGAAGTGTTCCTTTTTAGGTTCAATAAAAGGAGGCCAAATGTTATCAAATCTCTTGGCCTAAATCCCATTAAGAGATTAGAGAAACCATCGATGATTAAGAATGGCCTTTATGTCAATATGCTGAGGGGATAATAAATTATAATCCAACTAAGGATAATAATTTCAAAATAGTGTGGCCATAGGCCAAGGATAATCCTTACACCATGACATGAGAAAGGAAACACCAATATTTTACAAGTACTCATCAAGTATGGAGCTCTACAATTTAACAATGGATTTTGTATCTTCCTTATTAAGCTAGAATTTGGCCTCTAGCATGGTCTAAAGAAGCCAATCCCTAGAGTCCTTAAAAAATAAACCACCCATCATGAGAATATGTTTATTAAATAACCTTAATATTTTTATCTAGGGGACCATAGTAAAATGGACATTGTGGAAGGTTAGTTGAGGAGTCCACCATAATGATTGGGAGTTTAGAGAAAGACAACTTCGAAGCCCATCTCCCACCTAAATATTTAATAAGGTGAGGTTTAAGATTTTCCTTGACCTTTAAAATAATTTACATGAAAAATGTGCCCCCTACATTGATAGACAATGGTGACATAAGTCAATCGTGAAAGCCTATGCCTTGCCTTAATTTTCTATCGAGAAGGCAACCTTGAGAAATGAATTACCGTAATAAAATTTCCCAGGCTTCATCACCCTATGCTTATAATGATCCATTTAGCACCAAAATTATTTATTTGATGCTTTAAATCAATAAACCCCAACCCAATAGCTTATTTAGGATGATAATAGATGATCTAGGAGAATTGATGAAATCCTTGGTGGCTTTCAAAATTGGCCCATAAAAAATATCACAGTATCTTTTCAAGCTTTGCATAAGAGCAATTTGAAGGGGCCCAACAAGAGGAGTAGTAAATGTGAGTAGAAGTGAGTAGATTAGATAAAATATAGAATTTTATGGCTAAGGTCAAAGGTTTAGTTATCTATAAAGAAATTGTTTTCTCCACTCTTTAAACCACATAGGACCACAACTATGTAGGGGAGGCTCTGAGAGCAATAGGAATGCCTAAAAATTTAAAATAAACCCTCAAAAGGATCCATTTCCACATATATACATCCATCCAAGGAGGTTTGGGAGACAAGGATTGGTGATAGAACTAAGTTTTACACCATATGATATACAACCTAAAGGTAAGGAAAAAAATATCTAAACATTCCATGGTATGCTTGATGGAGATTTCATCCTCCTCTAGGGTTAGGAAAGAGTCATCAAAAAAATACCCATTTATTAATTAGTGGTCTACATTAGGTAGAAATATTCCTTTGACCAAACCCTTGGAATCATAATTGGAAAAAATATAGGTAAAACCTTCATTATCCAACACATAAAGTGAAACATCTAGGGGTAACCTTGTCTGATGGACTTATGGATATGAAAGTATCGAAACTGAGAGCCATTGATGGTGATGTAGGCCCCATCATCTTGAAAAATCATATTGATAGTATGAATAAACTTGGTGCCAAACCCTAGTGCTTTTACCATGGTTATAATAAAAGTCCACTCTATATGGGCATAGGCTTTCTCAAAGTCAATCATGATGAACAAGGCCTTCTATTTGGATATTTTGGCCCATTCCATACCTTCCTATATGGTAGTAATGTTGTTTAGAATATATCTATGTTGAATGAACCTAGTTTTCTCACTTCACATAATTAAGGGAAATAAGTGATTAATTCTATGATCTAAAGCTTTGACTATGATTTTGTAAGACATGTTCAACAAAGCAATGGGTCTCTAGTAGGCAATTACCCTAGGATCCCCTACCTTGGGGATGAAATTGATGTTGCCTATATTGATGAGGTTGATTAAGGAATTGGTCAAGGCCACTTCAAAATAAACTCTATGTAAGTCAGGTTCAATCGTATCCCACAAGATTTAACAAAATTCATAGGGAAAGCCATCAATTTCTAGGGGCTTTATCAGAGGTCATCTACATAGCATCTTATTTAAGGTCATTGACACTAAAAGGTCTATCACAGGAAACTATCTGAGCTTTTGAGATCTTACAAGGGACCACATCAAGGTATTGGGATAGAGAAACCTCATGAGAGAAAGATAAAGGTTAGGTTGTAAAAAAACCATAATAGTGACAGACAAAGTCTTGGAGGATATCCAAAAGTATTGTAAGCCTACTTGAATCACTTTTAATTTGTGAGCATCTTTTCTTGACCGAAAGAGAGAAAAAAATTCCTTATTCTCTTTGTCTCCTACCTTAAACATATGCGTCCTTACTTGGATTTCTATTCTTATAGCCTTGTAAGCCTATATAACTTATATTTTTTGCCTCCACATGGTGGCCTAAGTTTTCAAATGTGAATTTAAAGGTGAAAATTCTAAATCCTATGAAACCCTAAGGTATTTATGGTTTGTATCATTCGGAATGCACTACCTAAAAATAGTCACTAATTTACCATAGATCAATATGAAGGAAGCGGTGTAGGTTATAGTGTTAGAGCATAACTCAATCCAACCAATACCCCTTGTGGTCTTGGGGGTAGATTTTAAATCCTAGTGATATGCTCCACAATCCACTCATGCTTGAGATGGGTACTTTTGAGGTAGAGTTGGAAACCCTTAGGTTTAACCTAAAGGAATTCTAATTTATGCAAAAATAGATGGGATGATGGTCAATCAAGAAAGTGTCTAGAATGATAGACATAGGTCATCCATGGATGGGAGTGAAGAATTAAAGGTCTTACTAAGCAAGGAGGGCATGATCAAGGAATTTGAGGACCCAAAATTTTTTCTGATGGAAGTTGGACTAAGTGAACCAAAAATAATTTGAATCACATATTATATAATGATTTGGGTTCAAGACCCCAAGTTTATTTTGCATATAAAACTAAACCTCCCATTTTCCAACACACCATCTCATTTGATGGTGATCTTCTTTATCTTCCATATATTCAATCATGTTAAATTCACCACATAGAATCTAATGTACATCTGGGATGGAATCAACTAACCATCTATAGAGTAGGGTGCATTCTACAACATCATTGGATGTGTACAGTTTGACAAGGCTAATGATGTGATTATCAAAGTTGAAATGGGTCAAAACCACCCAATGTTTGGGGTTAGAACCCCAAGAAATGATGTTTTGAGACAATTGGAGTACCAACATGGTGACAACTCCCCCATGGACAAAATCATGATAGGTGGCTTAACAAAGGGCCCCATGCTAGATAGTGTGAGTATAAATGCCATAAATTTTGACTTCTTGCATGGATATAATTTTCATGTGAGCAAAATGATGACAACTATTCTTGACCATATACTTACGAGTCAGGTCAGTGAGTCCTAGAATATTATAAGAATAACTTATCATTAAGAAACATCTAAATTCATATTATTTCCCTTGGAGAGGTTTGAGAGGGCCTTAAACTGATTGAAAGCTGAGCTTGGAAGGCTAAAATTATCTTAGTTTTAATGGTTTACTTTTATTTGGCACATAATCCTCATTTTTAGAGGGAGAAGGACTATGTGAGTGGTGAAAGACAACCTTATAGTTGAGGGTTACAAGCCCCAGATCTGAATTTTAATCATTCAATCCTAAAATAGTTTGTGACAAATGAGCCATAGGAATGGGATATGGGGAAGACATAATTTGAGTGATCACCTATGGTGACTAGAGTTGGGAGGCAAGTATTTAACTTGAGAGGATGTTCAAGTTTTGTCAAAAAGGGATGATGAACTTAAACCTCTTGAGGGAAAAGATATAGCTGGATAAGGTCTACTATTATCATTATCAATAGTATTTTTCCTATTGGAAATCATGGTCCACCCATCAGAGGATGGGGATTTTATCTCAGACCCAATTCTATCCTAAGGCACAAAAATAGTGGGGACCATTAGAGGACATTCCCTAATCATGTTGTCTGAGACCTAGCACATGAAATAAGTGTTCATAAGGTTAATATAAAGGACATGTTGAGAGAACTAGTTGTTTCCCACTTAAATATCGATGGATTATTTAAGGTCTTTATCTAGGTCAATATTGAAACAAACCCATTTTTGGGGCCCAACTGTATAGAACTTTGGTTGCTCATGGTAGATAAAATACCCCAGAGGCTTGATAAGCTGGTCAAAAAAATTCCACAGAGGTAGAGGTAAGCCTGGAAAATCTACCCATACTGGGATTTTAACTTTACTAGTTTAGAGACTTGGAAGTCTCTACTCCAATGGAAAAAAACAACCAAAGTGTTGTGAATAAACCATGGTCCATAGTTAACAATGGCTCTACAGTGTTCAAGGTTTGTGAAACAAAATACAAAGAAATTCTTGGTGAGATTTTGGACTCCTTTTAGTTTCACCCCATGGCTTTGCCAATGGTTGTGAACCCAATATTTCAAGAGGTTCTTCGAAGGAACTCGACCCATAAAATAAGAAACAAAGGTAAAATTTTAAAAATAATGATAAACTTTATCAAACTCTAGTATGTCCAGAACCACATATGGAAGAAGAGTATCAAAATAAGAACCAATACTTGTTGTAAACTTTTAGGAAAACATCCAAACTTGTTTTAGCACCATGTATTCTTTGGTTCCCCTTAGTGGTACTTTCATAAAATGATATAGGAGGGTTGGTAGCGACCATTTAATATAGGGGAAGGTGACTAAATGCCCAAAGGGCGGATGGGTACCTTACCTTAGTGCAGTAAATGCATTGTCAATAACTCTTATCTAGATTGGATAGATTGACAATGTGATGAGAGGAAAGGAAAACCATAAAATATTATAGACCATAAGTGTTCCATACTCTCCTATCTCCGTCATCAACCTGAACTTCCCAAATATTACTTTTTAAAACAATACTTATAAGGTAAAACAAACATAGCGTATTGAAATAATAATAAAATAAATTAATCGCTAAAAGCTTATTGACACTTGAATTTTAATAAGATGACATAAAATAATGATGACCCTTAAAACTATAATTACTAATAACATTGACCTAAACACATAACCATATCACTTATTTAAAAATGATAAAAACTATTAAAATAAAACCTAAAAACATATATAAGTATAATAACATTAAATTCTAAAGTCTTATAGACTTTAATTTTAAAAAATTACTTAAACAATATAAAGTAACATGTGGTTTTATGGAGGGAGTAATTGTAATTGTTTTATGATTGTAAAAGATTTCATACAAGTTTAAATTTCTTGAACTATAAAAGATAGAATCTTTTTTTAAAAAATAGGAGTAACAGTTGCATAGAAAATAGTTTTTTAGAGATGGGTAGAGGTTGGAGGAAGAATTTGCAATATTCACAGAGAAAATTTAGGTATAAAAAATACCCTACAACCAATAAAAATTTATTTTATAATATTTTTTTTTACGTTGAAATTTATTAATTTTCCTGTATAATTTTTTTTTTTGAGTTTTTAAAATCTGTAAAACTATATTAATGATGATCTACTCTTAAATAATCTTTACAACACCTATTAAATGTTTTTCCAATTATAATATCATAAAACTAAAGCATAACTCGATGACAACTTAGATAAAGGAAGTTAATTAAACCACTAATATACCACTTAATCCCTGAATACCAATTAATACTTAGAGAAAAACACGGCTTTGGAGAATTCGAATGAAACAAATAATGGTGCAAAATAGTGGACAGTTGTCTCGACTTCTTTTTTCATGAAGACACAAAACATCCAAACTGATTGAAAAGATTGAAGTGGACAGTTCAATGCCAGAATGGAGTGACAATTGCTGAATGGTGGTGGTGGCATTAGAGGAGCCACGTTACCGTTTGAATGTTGAGGACCACTTGGAAAAGATGGAGGTCCACTTGTAAACAAAATGTGGGGTCTGTTCTTCTATGTACTCGGATCGGTAGCAATAAGAAGCCATTCTACAAATAATTCCATGTCGTTATCCTTTGGTATCCTTGTTTGTATCATCAACGACAAAGGTACAAGTCATTCATTACCTTAATAGCAACATCAGATATCTTAAAAGAATCATCAACGACAAAGCCAAAAAACCCATAAATTTACTGGTCGCAGGTTCGGCAAGCTCTTTTGATGGCATAACATGAGTCCTTCCACCACCGCAAAGATGAGTTAATTTCAGTCAATGTCGATGCAACATCCAAAGGACTTTGAACGCACCCAAGTCCAAACCCGCTGAAGATAAGGCTGAGTCCAGACATATGCAGGGTCTGTTGGTTAATTTCTGTTGACTCCCAATTCGACAGCAGTTTCATACATGCAAAAATCATGCAATTTATTTAATTAGTTAAAATTTAGTTAATCTAGTTTTAAAAAATAAAACTTTTGAAAAGTTGGAAATAACTTTAAATTATATTCAATGAAAATTATAATTTAAAAAAATTTAGAATATTTTTATTTATTAATTAAAAAACCATGTTCATATGCAATTCTATTAATATTTTCTAATGAATTTTTATTTTTTATTAAAAATGATTCAAATAATTTAAAGAAGATTTTTTAAAAAAAAAAAAAAAATAGTGATTATGTATTTCTTTTGATTATAAATATTGCATAGATTTGGTTGTGAGTTTTTAGTTTCTTTCTGGGCAATGTTTTTTTTTTTTTTTTTTTTTTTCTTTTTTCTGTAATATAGATTTAAAAATATTCAATTGGTATAAGAGCTTGGTTTTTGGGTGATTTTTTTTGTTTCAGATTTTTATAATAATCGACCATGTTTAACTCTAATAGTCTTCCTATTCCAAATTTTAGTGATAATGATTATGAATATTGGAGCATCAAGATGATGACTATTTTGATAGAAAAATAATTATAAGAGATTTTAGAAATTGGTTATCATGAACCCGTTGATTGAGCCATTGTTCCAGCTAATGATAGGCTAGCCAAGAAGGAAGCTAAAAATAATAACTCACAATACTTATTTCATATTCAAACAGATCTAGACAAGAACCTATTTCCAAGAATTGTAGGTGCAAAGAATACAAAGGACACCTGGACGATTCTATAATAAGCTTACCAAGGTAGTGAGCAAGTTAAAGTGGTTAGATTGTAAACATTGAAGAGAGGATTTGAGAATTTTATTAGGAATTAACTTTTACATGAGTATTTGTATTTTGATATTTATAGAAAGGTAAATAACATGTTGATTGAGTTATCGTAAAATAATTAATACTTACTTTTATATTAATGTAATTTTGTTGTAACAATAATTGCATGAATAAATTTTATTTTATAAGTGAGATAGTGGTGGGATATTAGAATCTCTAGTTATAGGGATTAATTGTGTGTGTGTGTGTGTGTGTGTGTGTGTGTGTGTGTGTGTGTGTGTGTGTTCGAAGGAAATAATATAGTAGATTATTATTATGTGATTAATTATTTTTTGCGCATTACAAACATATTTGTGTTCAGCTCTCTCATTCTTCAATAGTGGTATTAGAGCAATGAAATTCTAAAGATGGTAAGGGATAATTGCTTGGTGTTTGTCTCTAAGGATGATAGATTTTGTTGATGTGATTTGCAAGCCTACAACACTATGTGTAAATCAATCTTGTTGGAGGGGTGAGTATTGAGGAGTAGTTATGTGTATTGTTTTTATAGATGAAGACTTATGCTATCAATAAATTGTGTCTTTGTTTTAGTCATTGACTATACTCATGCTTCTCAGGATATGATTTTGGATCTAACTAGCTCGGTTTGAACATTGTCTTGCTACTATGGATCTATCACAACCCAATACATTCAACGTAGTTGATTATGATCTACCTCAAACTCATCTATGTTGTAAATTTGTATAAAGGCTAACTTGCTTGGTATTACATTGATGAAATAATGACTGAGCTATTGATTTCTTCTTTGGACATCATGTAGCACATGTCATAGTATCTCAACGACCCATGTGGCTAGAATAACAGGTCGTTACATCACTTTTGTCAAAGGATACATTGCGTTCTATAGATATTTGTTGTACATTTTGATTATCAATTTTTGAAAAGATCAGTCTCTCATATACATATCTAAATATCACCATTTCATTGTTCAAAATTCTAAAAAGATCTATGCTAAGCATTTACCAGATCTGATCAATGTTATCTAACATACAAAAGGTTTATTCTGCCAATGGTGAAGATGGAAACAAATCATCAAACTGTTCATGCAAGTAAAACCTGATTCATGTATAGTCGTGTCACATGTTTTAAGTTTTATCAAATCAATAGGGAGTCATATATTTCATTTATTCTTTGTTATGATAGTCTACATAAGGTTGTATGCTTTTAAGTCATTTTAGGTTTGCCTAAATTTCATTTGTGATGGACTTTTTTAAGTTTAGTTTTATTCTATGTTCATGATCAATTCTATATATGTGTGTAGTCTTTATTTTTTAAGGTTTTATTTGGTATTATTAATTAAACATTATGTCCTTGGTATAGTTTGTCAAGTTTAAGACTCTTAGAGGTGTAATATAATTTTCAATAGTTAAATTGACCCACGTATTACTCAGTTTAAATAGTCCATAGTGTATCATCACTATTGTCAAAAATAAGAGTCAATAAAGTTTGTCAAAATGAGTCAACGTGTTAGTCTTATGTCACTAGAGCCATTTTTAAGTATGTCTTATTTGTTAAAATGTCAAATAAAATGATGCATTTTTGGGTGACCCCAACCTCCTATCAAAACGTATTATTTCACATTGAGGGGGGAGTTTTCTTCAAAAAATTCATGTATATGAGCTTCATAGACACATCTACTAAGTGAAGCAACTTCATCCACTAAAGGTTGGAGGATACATGAACAAAGGAGGTTTTCAGAGCCTCTCATCAGTCACCAACGATGGAAGCCAAAATGTTTTGGTGACATTTTATTTGGTACAATTTTTATTTCCATTATTTGTTTATAAAATAAGAAGAAAAAAAATATGTCTATTCAAGATATGCAATTTGTGTTTAATTCCAAACATAATTTTTTGATGCAAAAAAATTGTGAAAGGATAGAAAACACTAATATAAGTCAGTTCATAGATATTGAAAGGGTTTGTGATAGATCTAGAAAACCACACTAGGTAAATATTTGATGGGTCCTCTTCATATCAAGTTTTTTAGTAAGCTTTTAAAACCATGGGAGGAGTGAGTCTCTCTTTATATCAAGGCCATGAGCCAAATAAGACATGCCACAATGGGTGAGCATACTGTAGGTGGGAGTGTGAATTTTTTTACACCATATAAAAAATAATAGGATAAATGTTAAGAATTATATTTTACATAAGTATTTACAATTTGATATTGACCTAAAGGCAAATAACATGTTTTTTAAGTTACCATAAAGTAATTAATATTTATAGTTATATTATTGTAATGTTATTATAACATTAATTATATAAATAGATTTGGTTGGAATATTAGAATCCCCAATAATAGGGACTAGTGATAGATATATATGCAAGTGTGTTGAAAGAAAATAATATAATAAAATATTATTATGCAATTAAAAGTTTTAGTGTGCACTACAAACTTATTTGTGTTAGGGTCTGTCATTCTTTAACAAATTTGAAGATGCAAGAAGATGAAAGTGTAAGTGATTTATGTGTAAGAGTAAAGTATGTAGTTAATAAGATGAATACACTTAGAAAATTTTTAAACAAAGATATTGTTGTAAAAATGGTAACACCAAGGTGGAATCATGTTGACATAATTACTAAAGAAAGTAAAGATTTGAAAACTCTTGAGTTTGATCACTTGGTTAGATCTCTTGTGTCTCATAAAGAAAGACTAAGAGACAGATTAAATGAAAGTGATGAGAAGGGTTTTGACTCAAAATTAAAGATCCTAAAGAATGAAGGTACACACACTAGAAACAATAATTTCCATGCACAAGGTAAAGATAATTTCAAAAGCAATCAAGGATAAGGTAAAGATATAAATTATAGCTAGTCAAGAGGATACAATTATTTAAGAGGATAAAGAGGAAGAAGAGGTGGTTCAACTATAAGAGTTAAAGGTAGAGGTAGATTTGATAAAATAAATATTCAATGATATTACTATCATAGATATGGTTACTTTGACTGAGAATGTAGATTAAAAGTAGGAAGTGAAAATAAAAGTATTAATTATGCTAATGAGGATGGTGATGTATCATGTAATTTATTCATTTCATATGACAAAACTAAAAATTTTCATAATGAGGTTTGGTATTTAGATTCAGGTTGTTCTAATCACATGTTAGGGAATAATGTGTTGTTTTCTACAATGGATAGAAATTTCAAAACCAATATCAAACTTTGTGATGATAAATATTTGGAGGTTGCAGTAAAATGAATTACAAAGGTGAATACTATAGAAGGTATAAAAAATATTAATGATATTTATTACACCAAAAATTTGAAACATAATTTGTTGAGTATTGGATAGCAATGTGAAAATAACTATAAGGTGGTTTTTGATGATAAGCAATGCACGATCTATGATAAGAATAAATGAAATAGGGTTGTTACAATAGTACATGTGTATAGGAATAAGATGTTTCCATTTAAGTTTGGAGAGCATAGTAATAGCCTTATAAATATGGTATATGAAGATAAAAATTTGTTATGGCATCTCAGATATGGACACTTGAATTTTCACAATTTGAGGTTATTAACATCATAAGAATTAGTTTATAGTTTGCCAAAGATTGAAGAGCATAAAGAAGTTTTTGAAGGTTATGTTAAAATAAAACATGCAAGAGAATTTTTTTCAAAAGGTAGTACATGGAGGGATTATCGTCCACTTCAATTGGTTCATTTAGATATTTGTGGTTGCATGCAAAAAGAAAGTCTTGATAAGTCATCATATTTCATTACATTTATTGATGGTTATTCAATAAAATGTCGGATTTATTTTTTGAAGAAAAAAAATGAAACATTTGATACCTTTAAGATACATAAATCCCTTGTAGAGAATAAAAGTGGTTATAGAATAAAGTGCTTAAAGACTGACCATGGAGGTGAATTCTATTCAAATGAGTTTATGAATTATTATGATTTGAATAGCATCAAAAGGCAACTCACAACTGCCTACACTCTTTAACAAAATGGTGTGGTTGAAAGGAAGAACTGTACAATGGTTGAAATGGAATGGAACATGCTACAAACAATAGGATTAAACAACTCTTTGTGGGGTGATGTAGTTGCTACACAAATATATATTCTCAATCAAAGTCTCACTAGTGCACTTGAAAAGATGATTCCATATGAAGCATAGTATGAAAATAAGTGTAATGTCAAATATTTAAATGTTTTTGGTTTTTTATCTTATGTTCATGTAGATTATTAGAAAAGGAAGAAATTATATTCAAAGAGTGAGTCTTGAATTATTTTTAGGTACAATGAACAAATCAAATCTTATAGGCTTTATAATCTTATCACTAATAGAATACTTGTGTCAAGAGATGTTATTTTCTATGAATGTGGAGTGTATGGTTATGATAAAGATAAATTTAATATTGAAAAGTGTAAATCTATTTTTATTGTTGGTAGTTATGATGATATTACTAATGAACAACCCACAGGTACTTAAATATCAAGTGGTACACATCCAATAAGTATCCCCTCATCTAGTGCATGTATCCCAAGCATATATCCAACTTAAAGTCCTAGTTCTTCAAGGAAGATAAAAAAATTGAGTGAAATTTATTAGCGTAAAAGAAGGCAATCACATGAAGAATATCCAAGAGGTGAGACATTAAATTATGCTTTAGTTACAAAAGTTGATTTTGAACCTTCATGTTTTTAATATGCATGTACTAATGTTGTTTAGGTAAAAGAAATGCAAGAAGAGATAGATTCTATTTATAGGAATGATACTTGGGAGCTTATAGAGATTCCATATGAAAATAAAAAGATTATTTCTAAATGGTTCTACAAGACTAAGTACAACAGTGATGGAAGTGTTGAAAGACACAAGGTAAGGTTAGGTTCTAAGGGTTTCACACTAAGCTATGGCATAGATTATGAAGAGAGATTTGTGCTAGTAGAAAGATGATATTATCGTAATGATGATTTCACTAGTAGCTTAAAATAAATGTAGCATACATCACATGTATGTGAAAAGTGCCTTTTTGAATGGATACTTAGAAGAAGAAGTCTATGTAGAACAACCACAAGGTTTTGAAGTGCAAGGTAAAGAATGCCAAGTCTATAAGTTGAAAAAATCTTTGTATGGCCTCAAATAAGCACCCAAAGTATGGTATGAAAGTATTTATGGATATTTTAAATAGAATGGATTCAAAAGAAATAAAAGTGAGACCACTCTTTATTACAAGCAAGAAGGTAATGATATCTTTATTATAAGTTTGTATGTTGATGATTTTTTGTATTAGGGAAGTAATACTAATGTGAAGGATGAATTAAAAATTGAAATGATGAATGAATTTTAAATGAAATATTTATTTCTTATGAAATAATTTTTAGGGATGGAGATTCATCAAATTAAAGATAACATCTTTATTTGTCAAATAGAGTATGCAAATGATATGTTGAAGACATTTAATATAATTGATTGTGTACTAGTATCCACTCCAACTGCTCCTAGAGTTATGTTATGTAGATAATATGGTCTTAAAAGAGTTGATGAGATAACTTATAAAAATATTATTGCAAGCTTAATGTTTCTAAATCACACAAGACCAGATATTACTTATTCAATTTTTATTATATCAAGATAAATGTCTAAGCCATATACAATTCATACGAAGATAACTAAGAGAAGTTTTAGGTATGTGAATGGTACTATTGTATTTTAAATTCATTTTAATGCTACTAAAAAATTTGAAATTTTTGGTTTTATTGATTCTGATTGGGGTGGTAGTTTGGATGACTGAAAGTCAACATTTGGTAATTGTTTTTCACTTGGTTTTGGTTTGGTTACATGGATTTCAAAGAAGAAAAATTTAATTCCTCTTTCATATACAAAAGTACAATATATTCTAATCACTTCATTAGGTACATAAGCATTATGCCTCTGAAAGGTTCTAGAAGTAATTGGAGAGAAACACATTCATCCTACAATGATTTTTTGTGTTAATGTTAGTGATATCAAATTATCCAATAATTTAGTTTATCACAATAGGTCAAAGAATTTTGATTTTAAGTACCATTTTATTCAAGATTTGGTTTATAAGAAAGATATAGAATTGAAGTATATAAACACATAGGAATAGGTTGTAAATATCTTCAATAAAACTATGGCAAAATTTTAGTTTTTGAAACATTGAAATCAAATTGTTAGTTCACTCAACATCAAGGGGGAGAATGTTGGTTAATTGTTGTTGAGTCCTAATTATAAAATAGTGCAAAACATGAAAAAATCATTTAGTTTATTCAAAATTTAGTTAATTTATTTTTATAAAATAAATCCTTTAAAAGGCTGAAATTTTTTTTAGTTTATATTCCACGCAAATTATTATTCAAATCAATTTAGATTTATTTTTATTTATTAATTATAAAGTTATGTTCAAATGCAATTATATTAATATATTGTAATGGATCTTTATTTTTTATTGAGAATGATTCGAATAATTTGAAGAAGCTTTCTTTTTTTGGTGATTCTATATTCTTCTATATTTCTTTTGGTTATGAAGGTTACATATATTTGGCTATGATTTTCTAGTTGCTTTCTCAACAATGGTTTAATTTTATATATTTAAAAATATTCAAGATTTGGGAGGCTTGAGCTTAGTGCTGATGATGAAATATTTCATTTGAGTCAAAGTTGATGTTAATATTTGTGTTAAAAATTATTGCAACCCTCAAAAAAGAAGTTATAAGACTCGATCAATCTTCCAAATGCATATAACCAGAATGAAAATCAAACTATGATGCATGTATGTAGGGACCAACGTATTGACTAAACCAAAGTGTGAAAACATTCATATAGAGACAAAACTATACTACCTTGAAACAAACTCCTAGAAACCCTAACAAATCCATATATTTTATACACACATATATATGCACTTAGTAAAATAATATTGATTTAAAACATATCAGTTTCATAATGGGGTTGCACATGGTCTGTATTGTTTACTTATTTTTCAGATAAAATAGACAAACATAGTTTTGATAAATGAATGGATTTTACATGTGGTTTAAATTGTTCATCTTTATTAATACGAAGACTTAATGTATAGAAAGGTTTATGAAAACCTATTTTGATAACAAAAGTATGAAATATCTAACATTATGATAGAGCCAATGCTTGAAATAGGTCAATATATCAATATAATTATTATTCAATAGAAAAATTATAGATATTTAAGTATTTTGACTCCTTTATCTAAAGAGTATTTCTCACCAACACACTCTTCAAATATTTAAACAAATAAATAACCATCCCTACACATATTTAATCTTAACACCTTTATTTATTCTTAAAAATATGTTTTACCTCATAAAATAATGTTCAAATACATGTTCATACTAAATATTTATTTAATCTTAAAACCTTAGTTTATTCTTAATAATATACTTTACCCTCATATGATAATGTTTAAATAAATGTTCATTCTATATATTTATATCAAGATTTGGTTAGCAGTTGAAGCTAAAAATATTTATATTAATAACTATAATATGAAATTAGCTTTAAATAATTCTACATTAGAAGAATCTTGGTATGGTAGTAGTCTCAGTGTAAGATGAGATTTTTTGGTTCAATAACTTATGTGCATGTCCTAAAAGAAACTAGAAACAAGATTGCTAAAAAAAAAGAAAAATGCAAATTCGTTAGTTACCTTGAAATGAGTAGAGAATATAATTGTTCTAATCCAAAATCAATAAAATTGATTATATCATGTGATGCAATATTTTATAAAGGGAGAATTTGTTAACAAAGTTTACGACAAGAAAAATTAGAAATTATGGAACTAGATTCATCCCAAGATAACATAACTCCTCTTTTCATAATTCATAGTAGTAGCTCAAACCCTTGTAATTTTCCAATTTTACCACCAAAAAATTCTCTATCGAGTACAAATGAAAATCTGACACCAACATGAAACCCTCCCAAAGAAGGTAAAACTGTTATTTATATATATTAAAGGATAACCAATCAAGAGGATATACATCAAATTGTTAACTTTGATTTATTATCTCAAATTCAAGAAAAACCAAGTTCTGAAGATGCAGTGAAACATGGAGTTTGGTGTAAGGCAATGGAAGAAGAAATGAGGGAAACTAAGAAGAATGAAACTTGAGAGTTAGTTGATCTTTTAGAAGATAAAAAGGTGATAGGATTAAAATAGATATATCAAAATAAATATAAGAGTGATGGAAAAAATTAAAGGCATAAGGCAAGCCTAATTGTTAAATAATATGCACAACTCTATAGTTAGACCATGAAGAAAAAAATCACAAATTGCTTGTTGGGATACAATAAGAACATTTTTATAATTGACAACCTAGGATAAGTGGTTAGTTTGCTAAATGAATGCAAAGTCAGCACTTTTAAATAGTTTCATTGAATAAGAGGTTTATGTGTGACAACCACCTAGTTTTGAATTGAAATGTAAATTTTAAGTATATAAATTTAAAAAGGCATTGTATGTCTTGAAGCAATCTCATAGATCTTGGTATTCAAGAATTGAAATTATTTCCAATAGCTAGTATTTTTTATAAGTGGAAATGAATGAACATTATGTGAAAAAAAAGTTATAAAAAAAGTTAATGGTTTTTTTTAATTTTTTATAAAAATGTTCATGACCTGATTTTTATAATTAATAGTTCCAACATGTTTCATGAATTGAAAAAAATATTGATGAAGGTGTTCAAGATGACTGATTTTGGATTGATGCATTACTTTCTTGGCATGTAGGTATATCAATCAATTGATGGTATCCTTATTTTTCAAAGAATTTATGCTAGAAATATATTGAGACATTTCAAAAGGGAAAAGTTTGAGGAAGTGACAACCACATCAACACATGATGAAAAGTTAAGGAAGATAAAAGTAACAATGCAAATGAGTCTCAATTTTGAAAGATTTGGTAGTCTGATGTATCTAATATTTATTAGAGTAGATATTTTTATGATGTGAGTCTTATTTTCAAATTTATAGCATATCCACATGAGTAGTACAAAACGTGATACATGAGTATGTCAACGGCACTATGGATCATGGCATTTATTATAAAACAACAGAGTCTAAAATCAATTAGAATTTTAGAATTCAAATTGGGTTAGTTCAATATATGATTGGAACTCAACTTCAAGGAATTGTTTTAGACTTGGTAGTGGCATTATAAACTATATTTGAATAAATAATATATGGTTGTTATTTATACAACAAACACAATGTATATAGCACAAACAACCAACACGATTTCAAACAATTTGTTATGATTTTTTTTGAAAATTTCAAAATAAAAATACAATTATCCCACTTTTATATATTGTGATAATAATAGCACCATTCAAATTGCAAATAATTCTAGTTTTATTGAAAGAATAAATTATATATAAATTTATCATCACATTATTAGATTAATTTGACAAGAGATGTAGGTAAGGTTTTGTAAATGAAAAATAATATCTTTACAAAAACAATTTCAAGAAATAAATTTATCTAATTTATACATTATTAGTCTCTACTCTTCTAGGTTTTAATGATGTCAATGGTAAAATATCAATTTTTACATACTAATTTCCCCATGTTTTCTTTTCCCATTTTCGATCTTTCTTACTGGGTTTTCTCTAACAAAAAGTAAAAATACATTTTTGAAAGTATGAAATTTTATCCAGAAACTTCTATATAGATCTCAAAAATTATAACCAATATTAGTTTTCAACAGTTAGTTTGGCATGAGGAGCTTTACGAAGCCATGGTGTTTGTCTCCATTTCAAATGTTATGGAAGTTTCTAAATTTTTTTGTAGGAATAGCAGTTTTAATGGAAGCACTATCTTTCTAGACTCTTGGGTTGTTATGGGATGTATTTTTTGTTTCTTTAATATAGTATTTATTATGCAACTTTGTGCTTCTATTTTTTATTTTTCTCTATTAGACTTGGCTAGTTGGCTTTGTAGTGGTTTAGGTTTTTGGGGTCTTTCTTGTGTCTTCTTTTATGCTTTTGAAGACTTATTTTGTATTTCTTGGTTTGATATGTTCGAACCTTTTGTGTTATAGGTAAATACCCTTTTTATCTTATTATTATCTATCAAAAACATTTGTAATTGATGTTATGTTTTTTTTAGTCCCAAACACTACTTAGTTTTAAAATTTTCTTTTCAATCAATCATAGTGACATGAACTAGCCATTTGAACACTTTATTATTTTATTGGTCAATCTCCTTCCAAATGAACATTTTAAATCCATTTAACAAAAAAAAATATTAAAGCATTCTTATTTTGGGATTGAAAAGCTTTACGAATTATATTAATAAATCAAAAGGATAGAAGCTATTCATAAAAAAATTGAGTGGAAAATATTGTACTCCAAAAGTCACATCAATGAGGGTCAAGAGATTTCAACAAAATTTTAAAAAAATTTGAAGCACTTTTCAACTAAAAAGGTGAAAAAAGATAAGATCTATATAAAAGAGCCACACATCACAAATCACACTCATTAGTAAGATCCGCTTTGAAAAGAGGAGGAAGAGGAAAGGGACTATAGCGATTATACCCCCAACCGCTCTAGCCCCTAGTAGCTATAGTGTCTACAGAATCAAGTACATCACCCCAAACATCTTGGTATTTTTTAATATCATCAAAATGTTCTACCTTTGGTAGGATAAGTAGTAGGGCCAAGTGACAAAACTTTCCTAGTGTTATTGGAGACCACCCAATGTAAGCAACACTGCCACCACTACCATCCCAACCAACATCACTACTTACACCATCCCAACCACCACTACTAGCACCTCTAGGGCCATGTATTTGAGGTATTAGAGATGGAAAATATTTCTAGGGAAGATAATTGTAGACCATATTAGGTGACCAAATCCTCCCTCTCGATCTTTGCCTATGGTCCCATGGGGGAGAGTAATGAGGGGGAGAGTTTAGAAGGATTATACTATACCACACAAGGGGCATTACTAAAATAATAAAGTAGGGTATTGAGGGGGGTAAGATCTAGACGAAATTGAATGTGAAACATAGCATTAGATAACAAATTAATAATGTTAGCTATGTAAAAATAGTAATAAAAAATAACTTGGTTAAAAGTGCAATCATTTTTTCTATTCTACAATTGAAAGATAATTTCAACTTGAAATATATGCCAAAATTATGAAGCATTTACAAGAATCCTAGTCAAGTCCTTTATAATATATCTGGTTTAGATATCCAAAATATTAACACAAAAAAAAGGAGCCAAACATATAGAGAAATATTTAACACATAATATAAAATTGTTTCATTCCATCTAATTAAAAATATATGGGATATTACAAATTATATAGGAAAATTACTTCCTATAATTGGGGAGATACAATCTCCACCAATACCTCACAAATAAACTCTGACTAATCAACACATTAAATATAAATATATTGTTATTAATAATATATTTAATTAACTAACCCACATTAATAAATCTAACTTGTAAACTATTTATATAATATTATTATAAAAACAATATTTACATCATTAAATTAATAATATGAAAAATATACCTCATCATTTACCCCCTTGTGAACATTAGTAATCCTATGTACACCCCCTTAATGTGAACATGGGAAAATAACTCTCGAATATCTGCACTTATACTCATGACTTGGTGATTTTCAGAGGATAATCACAAACCTTACATGATGGTTTTACAGATGGTTGACCAACAACCAATTATAGTGTCTGATGGTTTTATAGATGGTTAAAAAATAACTAAAAATTATGATTTTTCAAGTGGCAAACTGGAAACCATAAAATAATGTTTTTGAAAGTGACATATCATAAACCACATCATGATGTGTAGTATAGTTTATATCTCTCATCATTATCATATTTTAGAGAAGTTACATAGGAATATATAGTTCACTTATGAAAAATGTGAAAAAGGATACAATATATGTTATTATTTGAAATCGCACTATGTTGAAATCAAATAAACAACACATAACTAAAAATAAAAATGCTAGAAAATAAAAAAAATGGCCCCATCACTAGTGGTTAATGAGAGGCTATAAAACATCTAGCCTCCATTTCTACGTTGCTCGAGTAGAAAAAGCTACTTAATCAGTTGAAGTCATGAATTTTAATTGAAGAGAGACCCTTCCCACAATCCATACATCACGTACAAGCAAAAATGCATCTATGAGGCAATTTTTTTATTTTTACAATTTTTATGACTCTATATGACCTAAAAACCCTTTAAAAATTAGACTCTTGATAACATGATATAAAATGCTTTATAGATAGAAAAATGACTTCTAAATTTTGACTTATTTTAATGTGATAATATTTCACCATATAATTTGGAATAATTAAGTAGAAGAATAAAACGTTTTGACTAATTTCAATACACTTATAATAATGAATCTCTATAGTTTAAAATACTAACACTATGAAATTACCATACATGACTCTAAAACCTACAGACTTTTCTACTATTAATATATATTTAGAAAGTAATTATAAAAATAAATAAACTTAAATTATAATCTAAATGACTTATCTTAAACTCAAAGCTATTTCATGGCAATTCTCTTGTAGGATTGGGGTAAAGTATTAGCTTGAATTTATGTATAGATTGCATGTAAAAGGATCCAATGCAAAAATAAATATATATTTCCACCTTATAATTTAAATGCATGAGATAGTGTTTTTAATCCTTCTTTCTTTTTGCATTGAGAAATAGATCTAAACTTTCACTACGTATGGGGAATGACATGAAATATATATGTAATTATTGATGATCCATATGCATATAATATCTTGAGTGTATGGAGATAAGAATTTTCTCTTGGAAACCAATAAATGGATAACACCATGCAAATAGAGTACTATGCAAAGAATGGATACTGCATATCTTGAGGTAAACACAAAATGGAGAGTCTTTGCAACAATAAATTTTTAATGCAAATTGATGTAAGGATCAAGCAAGTATGTTTAACTAGAGAGGAGCACGATACAGATCATGGAAAAATGTGGCTACCAAAGTATGAACAGATTTGGAACTACGTAAAGTTGTAAAGGATAACTTGATAGATTGTAATATAAATATATAGCAGGATGAGAAACAATAAAAATATCAAGTTTGAAAAAAAATGTACAATTATTATTAATCTTTAGTAGACCTAAATATAGATATAATATGTTTAGAGATAGATCATATTAATATGGTGTAAGGAATTAGCTAAAATAGACTTATTGCCTATAATTCAATCCCTTATATACACAATGGTGAAGCATAATAGAAATACCCCTTAAAGATCATTATAATTCAATAGTACAAAGGATTAGACACTGATCTAATATCAAATAATAGATTTGGTTTAGATCTGCAAAATATTAACATGGAAAAAGGAGCTAAACATATAGAGAAATGTTTAACACAAAATATAAAATTATATCATTTAATCTTATTAAACATATACAAGATATTAAAAACTATATAGGAAAGATATTTCCTATAATTTGGGAGATACAATCTCCACCAATATATCACAAACACACTTTGACTAACGAACCCACTAAATATGAATATATTGTTATTAACACTATATTCAATTAACTAACACACACTGTTCAATCTAACCTATAAACTATTTATGTAATCTTATTATAACAATAATATTTACGTCATTACATTAATAATGTGAAAAATATACCTCAACACCTTAAAAGCATCACCTTCTAAAAAAATCTAAAGATAGAGGGGTTGGAGTAGGATGTGAATCCATTTCTAAAATGACTAAGAAAGATTGCAAAATTATAAAATATTCATTGTGGATTCTAAGGTGTTTGGACATAGAGTAAATAATAAAAACCTTACAAAGGTGAACCATGCATGAACTAATTTGGATACCTTGGTGGAGAATACACGACAAGAAGTGTGCTTGTGTTGGATTAATGATATTTGTCCACACATAATAAAACCTACTTTTTGATACTTTTCAATGGAATTATAATTCCATTTGGACTTGATGGTTTCAATATAGAGATATTATGGAGAGAAGAGTTGTTAACCTAACTAGGGTTTATAACAAAGGAATGGGGTCTCAACACTTCACTTCCAGTCAATACACTACTTAGAGGAAGTGTGCACACAAATATTGTGAATATGGATATTATATGTGACATTCTAAAATTATGTGACAAATTGTTAATCATGTTATTTGAGCTCAATTTTATTGCTTAAAATATGCCAATGCACCCAAAATCTAGTTTGTTATGAAATAACTTAGATATCACATTAATTCCATTTCTATAGAGCCAAAGGCATTTTATTCAGGGCAAAAGGAAAATGGTACCTCATAAAAAGTATGAACTAGAGAACACCATAAAGACTTAGATTTGTGAGACAGCCCAGACTAAAACCCATTTTGAATATTCAATCCATTTTAGACTTCTTTTCCCATGGGGTTTCCTTGATTGATAATATTCACAAGTAATTTTATTTTCTCATTACCATAAAAATCATGCATTATATTGTTACCAGGCAAGGCATGGCCTTGGATATGTATATGTAAAATAACAAGTCCTTTTAGGTATCTTGGATTACAATAGATATCCCAATATTCTTGATGAAACCATCTATTGCCTTAAGAGTTAATGCAAAAACATCTTGACTTTTTTTCAAATTATGTGTTAAGAAAATTAGAGGGGACCTAACAATAATATTAATAGACATTAGTTTCATCTAGCATCTTGGAAAAAAATTAAAAATTTTATACCAATGATATGGTTTAAAAATCCAATTATACGAAATATTATTTTCAATACTTTGCACCAAATATTTACACATGTTAGAGGGAGTAGCTAGAAAGGCAAAAGGGATGGTCAAAAATTTAAATTATTCTTGAGGTTAAATGCAATTCCATTTGTAGTACATCAACCAAGAAATAAAGGGGGACAAGGAATGTCTATAGCTTTGGGATTTTTTCCCCCAATTTTCATTCTTTCTTGTTATGCCTTTATCACAATCAAGCTTTTCTATACCAAAAATTGAGATTTTTTTTTTCAAATGTATGTAATTTTATCCAAAAATTTCTATATAAATTTAAGCATTTATAATGGATATCAATTTACAGTGGTTAATTTATGCCCAAGGAACTTTGTGAAGCCATGGTGTTTGTCTTTGTTTCAAAATTTGTTGAATTTTTGTTTTTTTGAATAATGGTCTTGGATGTTCGCTTGGATGATGCTTTGGTAGCTAGATTCCAAGGCTTATGGGTGTCTATTGTTCTTTCTCTCTTTGAGTAGTGTTATGTAGGTGCTTCCTTCATCCACTCTTGGAGATTGCTCTAGGATGTGTTTTCCATTTTTAATCTATCATATTAATTGTGAATCTTTTGGGCTTTTGTTCTTTGGTATTCTCTCTTGGAGTTGGGTAGTTGGCTTTGTAGTTATTTTATTTTTGGGGGTTTTCCCATGTCTCCATTTGTTCTCCTGGAGAATTATTTTTCCTTTCTTGATTTGTTTTGATTGTTAGATATTTTTTTACCATGGAGTAAATGGACATTTTACCTTATTATTCTCTATACAAAAACATTTCTAACCAATATTATTATTTTCATAATCTATACACTACTTGGTTATCAAAACTTCTTTTCAATTAATCATAGTGGCATGAACCAACCATTTAAAGGCCTTATTATTTTACCAGATGATCTCCTTTCAAACTTATTATAAAAATTAAAGCATTATATTCAACGTATTTAATATTATATTATATTTTTATTGAAAATATTTATGAATTATATTAATGACTCAATAGGGTATAAGTTATTCATACAAAAAAGTGAGTGGGGAATGTCACACTCCAAAAGTCACATCAACAAAAGCTAAGAAATTTTATTAAAATTTTAATAAAATTTGAAGCACTTTTTAAAAAAACGTGAAAAAATAAAGAAGCTAAATAATGGATACACTTATCACAAATCACACTCAGTAGTAGGAACCATGATAAAATGAAGATAAGGAGGTGAGGGACCATTAGGATTATCTCCTAAACGTCCCTAGCTACCATTATTTAGAGTGTCTACAAAATTAGGTACAACACTTGAACCATCTTCTTATTTTTCATTATAATAAAAAAAAATTCCCTAGGAGGATAAATAATAATGCCAAATGATAAAAAATTCTTTTTGATGATGGAGACTACCCAACATGACCAACACGAACACCTCTGCTATTCAAGCCTCTACTAATACCACCTATATAACTTTTTATTAGATGTATCAGAGATGGAAAATGCCTCTAGGGAGAATTAATAAGTTGCTTGTTGCATGACCAAGTCCTCCCTCTTGACCCATTCCTATGGTACCATGGGGGCTATTGATGAGGGGTAAATTATTGAGGGACTCTACTAATCTCATAAGGGGCATTGCCCCAGTGATCAGGTAGGGTTGAGGGGTGGGTAAAATCTAGATGAAATTTCTCAATTTGAACTTGAACGTGAAGCATAATATGAGATAACACATTTATCTTGTTATATATGGAAATGAAAACCATCTTAAATAACTAAGTTAAAATTAGCATCATTTTTGTTCTTCCATAATTGAAAGAGAATTTTATCTCAAAATATATGGTAATTTTGTGAAACATTTACAAAAATCATGGTCAAGACCCCTATAATCACCATATTCCAAGAATATAACTCAAGATAGAAGGTTTATAAGAGGGTGGGAATCCATTGCAAAAAATACATGGAAATATTACAAAACCATAAAATATACTTTTTATATTCTAAGGTTTTTGGACACAAAGCAAATAGGGTTAGCCATACCAAGGTGCACCATGCATGAGCCAATTGAGAGATTTTGGTGGAGAATACACCACAATACTTTTGCTTGTTTTGTATCAATGATAGCCATGTACATATCAAACCTAGTTCTCGATACTTATTATTGGAAATAAATTTCCTTTTAGAATTGATTGGTTTAACATGAAGAGACTATTGAGAGAGGAGTTTCTAACATAACCAAGGTTTATAATAAAGGAAGGGGGTATTAACACACCACTTCTTGTCAATCCACCATCTAGAGGGTGTTTGCACACAAATATTGTGGAGATGGATATCAAAAATGGAATTTTGAAATTATGTGACAAACTCATGGTTATTAGATTTGACTGAAATTCAAGGAATAAAATATGCCAATGCACTCAGACTCTAATTTTATAAAAAATAACTTAGATATCACGCTAATTCCATTTATATAGAGATAAATTATTTTTATCCAAAGCATAAGGAAAAAGGGTACCTCATAGTAATTAAGAACTAGAGGCCACCATAGAGACTCAAAATTATGATATAGCTAAGATCTAAACCCATTTCCATCCAAAACCAAATGCCTTTTTATAATCTCATAGGTCTTCCTAATAATTTTATCCACCAAGGTTCTCACAATGGGGGAATTGAGTAAGCAACATAATTTGAAGATTAAGTGCCTTCTAAGCTCTTTTTCCCATGAGGATTCCTTGAGTGACAAAATTCCTAAGAAGAATCCATTTAGCACAAAAGGCATGGCCTTGGATACACACATATATACATACATACATACACATACATACATACATAAATACATACATACATACATACATACATACACACATACATACATACATACATACATATATCTATATATAGACACACACACAACAACAACATATTAAATTTAGTGTCTATAAAATAGTAGGGAATTCAATAAAAGGATCAATAAACATGAGTGGAAACCACTACCTCAGAAAAAAAATTGAATTTTTCTTGTAACGATAGTTGTTTGGAGATCCAATAAGAACTTTTATTTTCAACAGTTTGCACCACATATTGCCGAAAATAAGAGGGAGTAAATTTAAATGTGAAAGGGATACTAAAATATTTGAATTATTATCTACACTGAATCCAATTCAATTTGTACTATAACAACCAAGCAGTAAATAGGGATATGGAATGTTTATATCATTAGGTATTTCTCTTGTAAATGGATGATCTAGAAGATTAAAAAAACACCTCAATACATTCCATAGAATCAGATCTGAATTTATCCCCTTTAAAAAGTGTAAGGAAGCATTCATCATCAATATATCCATTGAATATTTGGGAATGAGTGTTAGGAAGAGGGATACCTTTGCCTAGACATATGAAGGAAAAATAAGCCAATAAGTAGCTGAAGCCTTCAACAAATAGCATCGAGAGGGATGAAGATAGTGAACAACATTAAGAATAGAATGGAAGATACCAAATTGTTTAAATTGATACATTTTAATGGTAAATCATACACTTAAATTCTCAAAAAAATATGAACTATAATAGCAAATGTAGGGCCAAACCTTAGGGCTTGAAGCATAACCAAAGTGAAAGGCCATTTAATTTTCTCATAATCTTTTTAAAAATAAATTTTAAAAAAACCCCTTTTCGTGAGATTGTTAGGCCCACTTCATTCCTTATGAAATGGAAATTTTTCTACCTATGATGTATCTATTGTAATTGAACCCTATTTTCTTATGGTGAAAATTAGAAGAAAAAGGTATCTAATTGTTTATACCTAAATCTGGTGAGAGGTACTTGACTATGCTAATTATTAACACACCCAAAATAATTGGACCTGCACCCAAAAAAAATTACTCCAGTTTTCCATTCCTATATTTTTTTATCTATATGATTAATTTAACATCTATTTTCCATGACTATTTGATGTAACTAGACCTTTTCCAGGTCTCTTACACTAGGTTTTATAGGTTTTTTTGAGACTTTGTAGCCTCTTTGTACTTAGTTTGATTCATTATAAATCTTTGTGACTTCCTAAGGGTTTGTTTTACCTTTTTTTACAATGTTATTCACATCAACCAAATATTTTTATCCAGACTCTATTACTAACTTTGTAAATGTCTACAAAAAGGGTTTCTCATTAATCTTGTACTTGATTAGGACTATAACAATGTTTGATGATTATAATAATAAGACAAATAAAATATGAAACCTTAGTAGTTAAATTTAACTTTTTTTCATGATTTATTTAATCAAAGTAAAATGATTATCTTCCTAAATGTTGATTGTTGCATATAAATAGAAAATAATCTCTCTAGACCTTATCAAATAGGCCTAGTAAACAATAGTTTGTCATCTACTCAACTGAATATTGGACACCAACTCAGATTATTAAGGTTTTATCAAAGTTATTACACATTTGAAAATTATTTATTAATAAATAAATAGCATTCAACCTTCCTCTTCTGTCATTCCTTGTCAGGAACATAAAATTTTATATTTTATGTCTTGTAAATAGACTTGCAAACTGATCAATTAGTTATAACCTGAGATGTATAGGTTATAATATCTTGAAATAAAATTTAAATATTTAAAAATAGGATTCCTTACCTTATCACTAGATTCCAAACCTCCTTACTCATTCATTTTTGATTAATTCCTTCATGAAATATCAAAATACAAACTTTTAGGCTTTGTTTTAGGTCTGTACAATAACATAGTCATGTATATAGTTTATTCAAAATATTTTTATTAGATAAAAATAATTTTATTATTCTAAAAATAAATATTATAATGTGTATAAAAAAAACTCATAAAATTTTTATCAGTGGTTTTCAACATATCCACTTTAATTGGTCTTAAGCCCTTATAAAGCCCTCTCCTATAGGTCTGCAGTATGTATTTTTATAATAAATTTATTTAAATGTTTCATAAAACATTTAAAAAAACAAAAAAAAAATTAAAAAGTATCCTATTTAATCTACCCACCAAATTTCACCTTGATTGGTTTGGTCATTTTTGACATATGTATATTTTAGTGTTGTCCATAGGAGTTTTAAGCCTTATTTCAAGACAACAAGTTTGATATTTTGGAATATCTCACATAAAAATAAATTCTAAAACATAAAATAAATTTTAAAACTTAATAACATTCCGTTTAAATATTATAAAAAAATGAAAACAATTCCCATATTTTGTTTAATAGATATAGTTATTTTTTTCACTAAAACCCTCAACTCAATCTAAACCCACAGGTCTACAAAAATTACTCATTTGTCTCATTTTTTTAATAGGAATAATAAAGACTTTAAAACATTTTTATTTTTTAAAATAAATATTATATTAGTTTTGTACAAAATTTTAATTCAGTAATCTGGGTACTTTACAAGTTATAACACTTTTATTATGCAAAAACCTATATCTAGGGTTTTAACCCAAAATACAGACCTAAGAGCACTTTATTTGAGATATATTGAGTGTTAATTACTTTAAAAATATGATTAAAATTATATTATAATATATAAAATATTATATTACTTTTAAAATTTAATTTATTCCTGTAAAAGTCTTTAAAAATATATTTTATCTTTCTTGTGTTACTACATATTATGTTTTAGACCTCTATAACCATTAGAAATATCATAAAGATATGAAATAGAGTCAAATAATAGTTATATTATGTAGTTACATAATTAAATAGATTGATATTGAAAAATTATGAACTTAAAATCTTGTTTATTCATATATTATTCAAACCAATAAATATAAAACCTATAGTTTATGATCAATTTCCATACAATCCTAGAGATTTCCAACCATTACTATCACCATGGACTCTCATAACCAATTATAAAAAAAAACTTATATATTATTAAATTCATCCCTACTTGAATATATTTTTACATGGTTCAATATTTATCTTCTCTAAACTAATATCTAATCATATCTTCTAATAGTTTCATGCACCTAAGTCTCTCAACAACTTAAGACTCTGCAAACATTTTTGATTTAGTCATTCAACTACATTGGATATTTCTAGGTGGAGTTGGAGATATATTTAAATTGATTAGAAGATTAATATACATTTACCCATATGGATATACTATAATATAATTTTATAAAAGGATTCAAATATTGAAAATATTTTAAAACCTATCAAACTTATGAAAACAAATTCAATTTTTTTAATTTCTCATTTTGGCAAGAAAATGGAAAACTAAAAGATTTGAGTAAATCATGGGGTTTTTAGAACTCAAAATGATATTTACACACACATTATACATTATAAATATATAAAATCCAAATTTTGGCATATTTACATAGTTAAAATTGATTACGTTATGATGTTCCTACACCATACTCCCTAATTGGAAAAAATTGATCTTCTACTCAAATGAAGTCTTGATTTATTTTTTATTTTCTTCTAGTTTGGTTGTACTATCACACTTATTATTTATTTTTCTTCACTCTTATCTTATTTATTTTTTTCTTCCATCTACTTCTTTGTGGACTTACTTCCAAGATGAGGATGTCTTCACCTTAAACTTATCTACTTTTCACTTTAGCTCTTTTCAAGAACTTATTTCTCTATGATTTTAGATCCTCAATTAATTAAATTACACATACACAAATTTAAAAACCATTAAATATAAATAATGGGTTATTTTGGGTCTTATTAAGTGTGTCTTGAAACCATGCCTATCTTTCTAACTTGTAATATGATTTATCAACTATTTTGTCTTCTTTTTCTTCTTCACTTTCTATCCTTATTAACACTAATTTAGGTGTATCTTTATCATAATCCACTACTTTCTTGTTCAAGGCATGTTTTAATACTTATATTTTAACTTGTAACTATTTTTCACCCAGATATTCAAAAAAATCATTAGATTTTAAATATTGTGTCCTTTCCATGGACACTTAGTCTCTCAAATACTCTTTCTTTGTTAAGCCTTCAATGAGATTTATCAATTGGTATTCCTCTTATACATCATCTTCTTAAACTTTCCACTTTTCATGGCAACTCTCTTGACGACTATCCTCTTGATTGTAAACTTGACTATCTTCTTTCCTTTTATTATTCTAAAAAATTATTTTAGGTTCGTCATGTAAGAACCTTATTATATTATTATTTTTCAAGACAAATTTATCCTCTTAATCTACATACTTATATTTTTCACCTTCATTTCTCTTAATTATATTTGCATCCTCTTAGCTGAGGATCACTATTTTTTCTTGCTCTTCATAGTTCACATCTGCAACCAACTACCTTGGTTAATTATTAACTTTCCCTCTGTATTATTTTCAAATTTTAATCACTCAAATTGAGCTATTTATTCACCCATTTGCATACCTGTAACCACACACATAAAGATAGTGTTAAAATTAAAACACTTAGGCCTAATTACCTCTTCAAGTGCCTTCTTGGGTTGCTTTGGTAGTACCCTTACCATCATTTTTTGACTTTTTTCTACCTCTTTATTATTTATATAATTTGTTTGGATGGTCATTTAACCATATTTATAAATATGAACCCCTATATTGATTGATATTCGATCTTTTATTCTATTTATTATATTAAACTTAGTAAAGTCTACTTCATATCAACTATTCCTCTACGAATATTCACTTCTCTCAACTCATTCGTTTTCCTAGTTTGGTTCCTTTCTCTTGGTAGTCCTTCCATTTATATTTATACTTCTCTTTTTATATATCACCCTAGGTTTTATTCTCTACTTGGTCTATTGACAATCTTTAAAAGTATTTTTCACCTTTGATCTTTTCCATGTCTATTTCACTTTGGATTCATTCCTCTCTTTGAGCCTTGATGTGATCTTATTCTCAATTTATTTTAGGCTTAATGGGATATATGATTTTATAACATTTAAAATTATAAAATCACTTATAAACTATTTTTACACTTTACTACATCTTTTTTAATCCCTTATACTATCTGATCTAAGTAGACATCTTATATGTCTATTACACTAGGTCTTCTAGTTATTTTTGAGACTCCGTAGTTTCCTTGTACTTAGCTTGATTCATAATATCACTCTTTATAAATTCCTTATGGTTTTTTACCATGTTTTATAATTTTATTCATATTCACTAACTCCTTATATCCAATTTCTATTACCAACTTTGTAAAATTCTATAAACATGGTTTCTAGGAACTCTTGTCCTTCATTATGACTATAACCTCATTTGATGATTATAGTACTAAAAATAATAAAATATTAAATATTAATAGGTATATTTTAATTATTTTCATGATATATTTAATTAAAAATATTTTCTTTATCCTCCTAAATTTGGATTGTTTCATATAGATAGAAAATAATCTCTCTAGACCTTATCAAATAGGTCTTGTACACAATAGTTTGTCATCTACACACCTAGGTCTTAGACTCAAACTTATATTATTAAAATTTTATCAAAGTTATTAAAAAATTTAAAATTATTTATTACTCAATATATATATTTCAACCCTTCTCCTCTATCATTTCTTGTGAAGAACACAAAAAATTATCTTTTAGGTCTTGTAAATAGGTCTGTAAACTAAGCAATTGATTATAACTTGAGATGTAGAGATTATAAGATATTTAAAACACATTTAAATTTTTAAAAATATACTTACATACCTTAATACCATATTATTAACCTACTTAATCATTCATTTTGGATTTATTCCTTCATGAAATATTAAATCACAGACTTTAGCCCTTATTTTAGGTTTATAAAAAAATACAATCATGTATATATTTTCATATAAAAGTTTTTATAAAAAAAATAACTAGTTTAAAAATAATTATGAACATGTGTCAATGGAATTTTATAACTATATGATCATTTTTTTTCAAGATATTCCACTTTTAGTTGGATTAAACCCTTTTAAAACCCTCTCCTATAGATCTAGAGTCTATGTTTTAGAAAGAACATAAGTTAAATGTGTCATAAAACCATTAAATAACTAAAAAAAAATTAAAAATATTATCTTTCATCTACCTACCAAGTTTCATCTTGGTTGGTTTAGTCAGTTTTGAGATATGTAAGTTTTAGTGTTGTTTATAGGAGTTTTAAGCCTTGTTTCAAAATATCAAGTCTGATATTTTAGAATATATCACATAAAAGACACATAAATATATAAATCATATTTAAAACTTAATAAAAATTCCATTATAACATTATAAAAATTTTCAAACCATTGCCATGGTTTATTTTAGAGATATATTTGTTTTTCTCCACTAAAAGATTCAATGAGGTCTAAACCCATAGGTTTGTAAACTATAGTCCTCTATATATTTTTTTATAGGACTAAAAAATAATTTAAAATAGTTTTATTTGTTTAATTGAATCCTATATTAATTTTATACAAAATTTTAAGTCACTTGGTGAGGTAGTTCATAAGTTATAACACTTTTATTATGTAAAAACCTTAATCTAGGGTTTAAACCTAAAATATAGACCTGAATCAGACCTCTACAACCATTATAAGCCTCATAAAGATATGAAATAGGATAAAAATATATTTATATTATTCACTTAAACATTAAAATATTTTTTATTAAATTAATATCATCACATACTATTCTTTATTCATACGTTCTTAAAACTTATATATAACAACCCCGTAGTCTATGACCAATCTTCATACTATCTTGGAGACCTTTAACCACACCTACCAACATGGATTATCATTGAAAAATCTACAAAGAATTATATATTATTATCTTCTTCTATCCTTGGGATTATTTTTCTATGGTTCAATATTTATATTCTCTAAACTAATATCTAATCTTAACTCCTTTTGGTTTCATGCACCTAAGTCTCTCAATAACTTAGGATTCTTCAAACATGTTTGGTTTAATCCTTATCCTATGTTGGATACTTATATATGGGTTTTAAGATAGATTTACATTGAGTATAAGGTTAATATAAACTTATCCATATGAATAGACCCTAAGAACCTTTTACAAAAGGATCAAATCTTTGACAATATGTTCCCTCAAACTTATCAAAACAAATTCATTTTTTTTGAATTTTCCATTTGGGCAAGAAAATGAAAAAATAAAGAATTTTAGAAAATAATTGGGGTTTGAGAACTAAAAATGACATGGACAGACTCCTTATATATTTTAAACCTATCAAATCCAAAAGTTAACATATTTACATACTTACAATTAATTATATTATGATGCTCCTTCATCACTATTGGATAAACAATTGTCAGTTAGTGCTCAAACATTTTTTATATCACTTTAAGATTACCTTCATGTCAATGCAACTATCCCTAATTTTTTTGGAAATTTCTTCACTAGGTGTGGATCCACTACCATGGACTTGTCAAACTAGAGTGGCCACATCCCACACTAATTAACATCTAATTTCTAAAATTTGAAATATCTATTTGGGTTTTCAACCATATTTCATTGGGTCAGCTAAAGGAAATTACTAAAAAGGTTTTATATAAATATAAATATAAGGTTATTCATAATTTTTATATTGGCATTATATATTCAAGACTTACACACTATTGAACATTGAGGAAATATGCCATATTTTTCCTGAATTCAAGATCATTCACAAGGATCAACCATAATACAAATCTAAATCATTTCAAATAAATTCAAGAGATATCATTCTAAAATATCAAAGTCATATATATATATATATATATATATATATATATATATATATATATATATATATAGAGAGAGAGAGAGAGAGAGTTAAGGAGCATATATATATAAGGAATGTATATGCTCCTTATATATATATGCTCTCTCTCTCTCTCTCTCTCTCTCTCTCTATATATATATATATATATATATATATATATATATATATATATATATATATATATATAGAGAGAGAGAGAGAGAGAGAGAGAGAGAGAGAGAGAGAGAGAGAGAGAGAGAGAGAGAGAATTAAGGATCATAATTGCATAATTAATCTATATCGGAGAACTATACATGGCTTCATTTTCCTCTTTTAAGTATCTAGATATGTAGGAAGTGGTAAATCATCAAAGGTGATTGAGGTAAGCTCAACCCATTACACTATACCTCTATTTTTGTATATTTATAGATCTCATGAAGACCCATACACTTTAAAAACAATATGGGAAAAAAATAATGACACAAGTGTAGAAATATTAGAATTGAAATATCTTAGGTAGATCACTAAAAATAGGTGTATAAGGCAAAACAATTATATTTTATCACATTCAACATAGACATGTCTACAATAAACAGATGCAAATGACCTACACTATTTTCTAGGAAGAGTAGCCATGTCTAAAAATATATTCATTTTTTTAATGATCTTTGTACTATCAAATATTTGTATCTTCTTTTCAATGCCAACCATCAATCATAGTCAACTTAGATAAGTCTATAATCAGCAAACAAAAGTGTCTTGCACTGTTGTCTAGAGAATACGACCCTATCTATAAGTAGTTTCAAATTATGCCTATGATCATGTATAGTCATAGTCCATTTTTCTATTAGTTCACATTATCAATCATAAAAAATAGTAAACAAAAATCTAGATTTAAGCTAGGTGCATATTTTGTTAGTTTTTTCTAAAAATAACATATTTACATATTTAGAAAATTACAAATAAAAAATGTTAATAAATATATATCTTTATAATTTTTATCTCTATCATATTTTGCACCTACTTTCATAAATATCTAATTGTCAAATATAAAAAGGGGTAAAACACTAACACTAAGAGAAATGGTTTCAAAAATTATTTTATAAGATACATTGAAAAAATTAATAGGATTCCAATTTTTTATGAGTTCCAAATTCCATAGTTAGGAAATGAATTTGATATTAACTTGATTAATTAAATTACCAATGGAATGGGTTTGAATGGATTTAAGAAAAAAATTATGAAAATCTAGACCCAATGTATACTAAAGTGTTTGATATAATTCACATGGAAACCCATCAATACATGAAAAATTATCAATAACCATCTACATGACTTCCTCACAAATATCCTCAATATAAATAATCCTATAACATGCCACCTATTTTGAATTTATAAATTTTAAAAGAACCACTTAGAATCATTTGTAGAGAAATTTCTTGTTCAGGTGTGGATGGTTGGTTAAAAAACACACCATAATAATGAGCCAGCAAGAGGTACAAAATATAAGGAAGATGTGTAAGATGAGATACAAACTATTTGATGTCTTTAACATGATTATTTTTTACCTCAAACAAAGGAAAGGAAATTTTTATTTTGAATCTTGATCCTCAATTTTTTAAATAGTACATACAAGCATAGATTTGAGCTCCATGAGCTCAATAAATTTTATCCACTTTGAGCTTATGACACCACAAGACAAATTGATTTTTAAAATCTTCATTCAAAGGTGATAGTTATATTTCTTGTGAAATATAATTAAATTCATTATGTAGGGACATGTGGGTTGTATGTCAACAGGCCAAAAATTTTAACCATAAATACAAGGAGAGGATGTAGTCCTATGGATGGTGTTTTCCCACCACCCGATCCAACCAAAGGTTTTGAAGGTCCAATGAGAATTATTAAAATTTGTGATAATGGGATTATAGGTCCAAAAGTGATGAAGGTACATGATATTGATATAAAATTTAGATTTAAAATTTTATATTGAAGGAACTGACCATTTGATTTCAAATTTGATGGAAAAGTGGTCTAATATAAAGGCATCTAGAGTAAAAATTATTAGAAAGAGATATTTTTTGTTCTTTGATAATACCATACTACAAATGGTTTTCCAACTTATCAAAACATTATTGAATTTATATCAAGTGAAACAAGGTTGCATGACATGAAGGTGGTGGTGGTAGTTGGGATCATATAAAGAAAGTTTATTATGCATGTAAAATTATGCCCCTCTTTCACTGTTGCACCATAACATGGGGAGTAAGCTCTCCTTAACCTATGGAAATTAAGTTAAGCTAATCTTTCCACTTAAGATCTATTTGGCATCTCATAGTAAGTCATCAATCTAATTTAAAAAAATACATTATTTCAATGACATCATTAGAGTTATACATATTGAAAATAATGAAAGAGTGGTTATAAAATTCAAATATGGTCCACACCACCTAATGAGTGGGGTCCAATCCCAAAGATATGATATTAGGTGAAATAGATTGGTAAATTAGTGAATCAAAACCAACATGTCCATTGTCATGAGCATAAATATGATAAACATCTCCCAACAAAATTTTTGTGAGAGTGGGGGACAGATAAAAGCTAGATCTTTTAACCTATTGCAGTAAAATAATATTCATGTTAGTAAAATTCTTATGTGTATCCCTTAAAATTTATTTTTTAGATCATGTCAGTAAGTCCTGACACATTTCATGAGTACACTATCATTGAATAACCTTTGTTTATAGAGTGGTTTACTCATCTACCTCATCGAAGACAAAACAATTATTAAGGTCAGTCAGGATTGATGGTTACCTCTCATAAAATCACTCAAGTGAAAGAAAAACAAATTTTCATGGTCATAATCACCATATTTGGGATGTGTATATGGATTTCACTCTCTAGTATATTGATATAGGATAAAAAAATTACAATCTAGTGTGTCACGTCTTATTCTTTCCCTCATGAGCAAGTTGTTATGGTTTACAAGCTATTAATTGGATCTAAGAGCCAAAAAAGTATAGCATCTAAGGGGTTCCAAAAAAAGTGGCACTATTTCCTATTGGGTTGTGGGAGATGGTTTATTTTTGGATACCATAGAATAAACTATGGGATTGCATGTAGTAACTCATATTTTGCATGTAGTGATAATTTTATGATTACCTAATTTTTTGTAAAAATAGTCCATACTTTTAAATATGTTTGTGTAATATTATTCATCTAAGGAGAGGTTTTGTGTGATGAGGATGGTGTAGAGGTAGAAATCAATTAATACTCATGGATATTATGGTCCATGGCCTAATAATGAAGGATAATGACAGCATAAAAGAAATCCAAAATTTCATAGAAAGTCACTTTCAATCCATTAAAGGTGAAATAGATTTATTATCAATATATGGACCATGGGATCCAGGAGGGCACATATTTGATACAGAACCACAAATGTTGAAAAAGAATACAAGTACTAGAACATTGATGAAAAAACATGAGCAAAATCTCATGAATACTTTTTAGCCCAATTGTTTGATGCAGGATCATCAAGACAAATACATTGTGGATATATTAAATTATGCTTTAGAGGTCCTAGGGAGTTAATGATAAGATTTTTAAGGATTTAATTATTTCATAATAAGTTTATTTGGAGTTTCCTCTAAAATTATAATTGAAATTATGTTCTTAAAAAAAAATTTAAGCCTATTGGCAAGTAAAAGTAAAAGATAAATAACATGTTTTATCTTCAGGTAAATATTACAAATATCTCATCACCTAGAAAAAGGAGAGTTCTATGTCGAGAATAAAAAATAGTATATTCTATGTTGAGAAACATATTCTTTATCATGAAACCTATGTTTATGCATCAATTGAGAAAAGATGTGGCTTGTACCTATCAAAAATGAGTTTATAATAACTATTTATATGTACATAAAGGAAAATGAGGAAGTCGAAGTGGGTATAATAGAAGAGAGGAGTGGCATACGAGGAATGAAGAAGGTATTTTAGGCCTATATGTAAAATTTGTAATTATTTTACAAATAAAAAGAATACTTTAATCAATTCTATATAAGTTATTTCTCATCAATTCTTATATATGAATTATTTAATTACTACCTTTCTTTGGATAATTCAACTTGGGAGATTTATATATGAATCTATTTATCAATAAGTGAGTATGGCATTGGTGCATCCTTGCATAAAGAATTTTATGGAATGCATTTCAAACCTTTGATTATTTCATTAACATGTAAATTAAGCCACATCGATAATAAGTCAAACTACTTATTAAACATTTATAATTCTATGTAAAAGGATATAAGTTCAAGAATAAATAAGGGTTTTGTAGTTTCTCAGAGTTCATCACATTTATAGAGATAAAATATTATATATTATATTCATTCTAAAATATACCTAGCACTTAATCTATTTTGTTGTCCAATTGCATGGAATGGAGAGATTTGTTTTTCTATAGTCTTGAACATCTTCCATGGTTATGGTGTAATGTACATCTGGATCAATCTATAGTAAATCAATTTTAATTAGAGTTTTATTTTTAAATATATTAAGTATTAATGTAAATAAAATTAATTTTTGTGCACTAATTCAACATAAATATTATATACACACACATACATAGCCAGGGTTTCATATGTGATGGTATTAAAATGATTAGTTGGTGGTAGCTGCAGATGTCTTGATGTGTGGTGTGTTAAATTGAAGTTGAATTAATTTTAAACCCACTCTTGGTTTTTATTTATAATTTTCCAAATTATGATATAAAAGTGTTGATTCCAATGCTATACTGGATGTATATGCATGTAGTTGATAATTTATATGTGGGATGAAGGACTTCTACGTAGTGTTTAGCACCATTGAATAGAAATAGATGTGCATAGCTTTGATATCTTTGTTAATGGGTTTGTTTTGGGAAAATATTTTTATTTATTAATTAAATAAATTTTATGGAGTAAATTTTATTTCAATGGAGATCAATTTCTTTAACTAGATTTTTTTTTAATAGAGTGATTGGTTTAATAATTGTTTGAATTGAGTGCATCAATTTTTGGTATCAGAACATTAAATATTGTTTACAATCAAAGGATCTAATATAAACTGAGAATAGATATAAATTTCAATGAAATTATGGGGTAAAGGAAGGGGGTAAATAGGTCAAGTTGGTCAAGTTGCATTTCTAGAAGAGGTAAGGAACCTAAGGACCAGATTATAGGATTTATAATTAGCCCAAAAAAGAGGAGATGATGTGGGAGATGTTAGTGACAAAGAAGAGGAAGAAGATAATAAATTGGTGGTGTAAGAATAGATAGTGGAGAAAATGATGATTAGAAAAATTATTAATGTTGGTCCAAAGCTCAAAATAGAAGTGCCAACATATCAGGATGAAAGAAATTTTCTCATAGGCAGTCAACATGCCATAAAGCCCATCAATTTTTAGTTTGTCCAAATCTTGCATCTTTTCTACTATGGATACCTTAAAATCAAACTTAGGAGTTAGTGATCTCAAAACCTTTTGAACAAATTTAGACTCTTTAAATTCTTCTCCCAATACTTTAATGATGTTTAAAACTTCATCAACCTTCAATAGGTAAGATGCAATGGTTTTATCTTCATTCATCTTCAGACTTTCAAATTGTCTATTATGGGTCTATAACTTGGACATTATCTCCTTCATAAATAGTCTTTAATTTGTCCCATATCACCTTTGATAACTCATAATGCATCAAATTCATATAATATATCTCTAATAGGCCACATATAATGGCATTCATTGCTTTGGAATTTCTCTCACTTTCCTTCTTTCCTACTACATTAGTTGGTGGTGTATAAGGTGGAGTGTATCCATCCATAACTAAATTCCATATGCCATTTCCTATTGACATTATATATGTGATCATTATTATGATTCAAAAATCATAATTATTTCTATTTAATAATGAATCCTTACTTGTAGTGGAACCACCTTGAGCTTGTTGATGAGTCATCCTTGCTTCTAGGATCTCTTTTAGGCTATTAGGCCTAGTTCAAAGGACTTGATCTGATAATAAATGATGGAAGCAAAATAAATAAGAGGGGTGGAAAATTAATCTATAAAAACTTTATTTCAAGTCCTCCATATCATTAATGAACCACTACATCAACATATAGATCAAGAAATGCATAAACAATCACCCATACATGCATACAATAAGATTACACAAGACAACACATCATATATCTGGGAAACCATCAAGGGGAAGTAAAAAATTTGATATATTAAAATGTAATACAGTCCTATAAGTTAAAATATGACTATTTAGTGAAGTACCAACTCCAATGGAGAACCAACCCCAATTATTTAAGCACCATCCCACCTAGGATTTAGCCAACACCAACTTGAAAGGAAGCACCAACCCCTATATGACCTAATACCAACTCATCCACATGAAATATTTCATCACCTTCAAAAAACCTTATTTATCATATAATATATGATGACCACCTCTTAAAATCTTCACACTCTTATCCCTCTCAAACTACCTTCGAGGCTTCTTCACTCAACTAGCCCTCTTCTTGACTTGATTAGGTCATATGAACTTGATTTTTATATAAAAAAACTATATAAAATATTAATCATAGTTTATATATGATATTAATATGGTATATAGTACCTAATTCTTACCAATCCACTATTTCACTTGCTTACACTCTACTAACTCAAATGGGCCTAAAACTGCCTTCTATATTTACAAGCCTCTTACTCATATTACCACTTAGTTAGCCAAACAACCTTAACCTATTAGTTCATCCATGTAATGGATATTTGTAAATATAATAAATATTAATGAAACATTATTTTATTCTATTTAGGTTTGACATATCTCAATTAGGCTTTATTTCATCTTTAGGTCTCATGGAGACCTAATCCCATTAGGTCTACTTTAAGACACGCTACACTTTACCTTTCTTGGAACACTTTTAAACTCAACACATAGGAGGAACATATCATATAAAAATAAAATAGACATATAATAATATAATATAGGCTCCATAACACCTTTTAGGTCCAATCACCACTTGAATCACACCATTTTTAGTATTCACAAATAGGCCTTCTCATACACAAAAAGTTTGTCTTGAATTACTGAATATTAAGAACAATTTAGATAAAAAAAATGGAAATAAAAAATATATAAATAAGATACATGAACTCAGGGTCATCCCCATATGATTTATACTTCACAAATCAGGGCAAAATGACTTAAACTATTCTCTGCAAATACCCCACTCAAAACTACTAGAACACTCCAAAACCCAGTCATTAACAAAGTGATATTCAACACCTAAAATAACACTTACCATGATAAATGATACTTTAAAAATGTATTTTTAAATATATATAATACTATAAAATACCAAAATAATAATGTGTAATGTCAAATATTGGTCTTGTAGACCAATCTTTTGACCTTAGTACACACAGTCAGACCAGAACCAGTCAAGTCATTTTGGCTTTAACATTTCTACTTCTTATACTAAATTAAAAGATTTATAAAAGTATTATAATAAATTAAAATTAACAATAATAAAACTATCTTCATTAAATACATCAACTCATGGCATAGAGCCTCAAACTCATTACTACAACTTGCTTACCCAAAACTGCCAGTTTACCTTAAATCACAGTCATGATGACAAAGACCTTTAACATTTGTATGACAAATTTCATATATTTATTATGAAATTATATTATAATATTACATATATATACCATACTAAAGTATAATTATTATATGGTTTAGTCACAACTATTGGTCTTACAGACCAATTTGTTGGCCTTACCACACATATACCTCATTGAATCAGATAAGTCAACTTGTGAGAAATTTTTTCACTATCGTCACTAACATCTAATTATTATATTAAACATGAAAATGTATGAAAATTATTTAAAAACATTTCCATGTGTTTTTTTATCACTATTTCATGATAACACATTCCTAATCATCTTTTCACTATTGCCTAGGTTTTTCACTATTTCCACCATTAGGTTTGTTAGTAACTGTTTAACTTGGATGAATGGTTCAACATACTTGAGGGAGTGAAATTATATATAAAACTTCATTAAAATTAAACATGAGTCTAAATATTCATCCTTCATTCATTTTATTTTCTTTAGCAATGTGAATTTTGACTATTATAGAAAATTCTTCACAAATAAGCCTTTATCTATGCATTTTAAGTCACATTTGACTAAGAACACTCCACTTGGAGGCACTTGGGAGACTTTAATACATTATATAATCATTTTTATAGTAATTTTAGACCATTATATACTTTTTTAAATAGGATATTTCACATTGGGTCCTTGTTAGGGTTTTAGAGAGGTTTGACATAGGTTTTGGTGTTAACGATTGTTCATAAAGAATTATCCATTAAATATAAAAATAATTATTATCTAGTAATATTACCCATCTCTCATTAATATCTCAAGTTACCATGAAAATATTACACATTCCAATGAATAACTAAAATTTATTCTTGGGTTTGCATGCCTTCATTTTGTGTACCTAAGAGACCTCAAAACCACTTTTAATGCCTTTTCATGAAAATAATGACCTAAAAATTTGTGAACATACTTTAAATAACATATCATACCTATATCAATTCTCACATATGCAAACCTATCTTTAAAACTGATCTTGATCCCTCATTAGGTCACACTCTCTCTCTTTCCTCTTTGTACCTTGACCTACAAATCATATTAGGCCTTAAAATTGGCCTTGATTTCTCTGTACATGTGCTCTCAATCTCACTCACATACTCAATAAACCTCTCTCATGCTTAAAATTTGACATATATGCTTCATATGCCTTGATAATATATCATGATGACTCATTAAGCCAAATAAGGTTTATAAGTGGTCTGGTTATAAACTTGATCAGTAGGTCGTATACCTATAGGATCAACCTATGAATATCAAGAGTGATAAAATTATCCACATACATTCTCAATCAACCTCATATAACTACTCATTCTTGTGTGCATTCATCTCACCCAACCATCATACTCATACGTTCTCACAAGGTCTCTTTATGCTATGACTAATGTCATGACTAGGCTTATTAAGCACTTAAAATTTGACAACTAACCTTAAAAGTCTTATGAAATTATCTAAAATTCACTTACATTATCACATAATGCCAAAAAAACCTCTTACAAGCTTTTGCTTACTCATTTCTTCAAGATTCACTATGCACACCTTTTCACAGGGTCTAGACTAGGCTTCTCTAGACACATTATACTTATGAACTAATAATAAAACATGATTACATAAATTATATAAAAAAAAGAACATTATTTAGATGATAATCTTACACCACAGCAATAATATCTCATAAGTTGATGTAGACCTTGATCCTTGACATAAAATAATAGAAGAATCATTAGGTTGCATTCAAATTATCCCTCAATAGAAGAGACATTAGGTTACCTTAAAATTATCTATTGTCATATAGATTCCATGTCACATCAGGCACACAATATCATACTTCCAATACCACTCACCATGTATATTCACCAGCTTCACCTTGACATCAATGACAACACTTCTCAATAAAGTAGATATTTATTATGATGTGAGTCTTATTTCCAAATTTATGGTATATCCACATGATAATTATAAAAATGGTACTTTATTATATCAAAGTCATACTAGATCATGGCATTTATTATAAAACAACAAAGAGTCTAGAATTAATTAGATTTTTTAGATTGAAATTGGGTTGGTTCAATAGATGATTGGAACTCAAATTCAAGGCATTGTTTTAGTCTTGGAAGTAGAATTATAAATTGGATGTTGAATAAAAAATATAATATTTATATTTATACAATAAAGGCAAAGTTTATATCATAAATAATAACCAAGTTGTCAAATAGTTTGCTTGAAGAGTTTTTAATAATTTACAACAAGAATGCAATTCTCCTACCGTTATATATTATGATAATAACAATACCATTAAAATAGAAAATAATACTATTCTTATTTAAATAAAAAATCATATATAGGTTCATCATCATATCATTAGACTTATTTGGCAAGGAGAAGTGTAGTTACATTTTTTTAGAAAGAGAAATTATTGGTAGATATCTTTACAAAGATAATTCCAAGAAATAGGTTTGGTTCATTAGGCAAGCAATTAGGAATTGTTCCCTTAAGGGGGATAATGTTTAGAAAAATGATTCTTAAATAATGGTGTATTAGGTATAATAAATGTATAATTACATGTGTACAACAACTATTTTATTTTGACTGCAATACCCTGTGTAATCATTACCCTATTTTGATTACAGTAGAATATTAATTTACAATTAGTCAATTCTTTTTAGGGCTAGTTAATTCAAATTTTTATATACTCCATTGTGGGTTAAAATATTATATTAAATATACATGAAATAATCTTAATTTTAATATAGAGGCTACTTTATTTTAAATTATACCCAACTATTCTAAATTTGTGTAATCCCTTCATTATATCATAAAATGGTACTGAAGTTCCCAACAAGTCTACATTTTCTTAAGTTAAACATTTTTTTATAATTATGAATCATAATTTTTTACTTCATATAAGCATTGAACCATATTTTTATAACCATCTATATATTATATTTTTTATAGAACTAATTGATATATCAATAATTTCTAATAAAAAATAATTTGACTTAAACTCTTTGAACGATGGATTGCATAATTACTTAATTTATATTGAACTTTGTAAATCCATGGTATTTGTCATTATTTAAAATGTTGTGTAAGTTTTTAATGTTTTTTTAAAAAATATTGTTTTTGAATGTGAGCTTGGAGGATGTGTTGGTAGTTGGAGTTGAAGGCTTTTGGCAGTGGCTTCTTGTTCTCCCTGAGTAGTTTCATGGAGGTAATTCTTTTGTGTACTCTTGGACTTATCTAATATGTGTTTTTTTATGTATTACATATAGTTTTAATTTTAAAACTTATATTATTCTATTCTTTGGTCTTCTCTCTTGGAGTTGGTTAGTTGGCTTTGTAGTAATTTGTATTTTTGGGGCTTTTTCCCTCTCTTCTTTTAGTCTCCTAGAGATTTATTTTGTATTTCTTATTTTAATATATTTTTTATATCCTTTTGTATCATGGATACATTCCCCTTTCCCCTTATCATTATGTATCAAAAATATATTTAACCAATATTATTCTTTCCCAAGTCTAAACACTAGTTAGTTATCAAAACTTATTTTTAATTAATCATAAATGGCAAGAACTAGCCATTTGAAGGCCTTATTATTTTATTTATTGATATCATTTAAAAATTACATTTTAAATCCATTTAACATAAAATAAAAATATTTATGCATTATTATATTTGGATTGAAAATTTTTATGAGTTATATTAATAAATCAATAAGATAGAATCTATTCATACAAAGAAGTGTGAGGGGAATGTCACACTCCAAAAGCCACATCAGCAAGGGTCAAGATATTTCAACAAAATTTTAATAAAATTAGAATAAATTTTCAACTAAACATGTGAAAAAATACAAGAGCTATATAACATAGTCATGTATCACAAATCACACTATGTAGTAGGATCCACACTAAAAAGAGGAAGAAGAGGCGAGGGACCATCAGGATTATCACTCCAACCTCCCTAGCCCCTAGTAGCCAAAGTGGCTAAAAATTGAGGTACATCACCCCAACCATATTGATATTTTTTATTTTCCTTTTAAATTTGTCCCTTTTTAGGAGAAATAACATGGATAAATGACAAAACTCTCCTTGTGATGGTGGGGACCACCCAATGTAACCAATACTACCACCTTCACCATCCCAACCAATACCATAACTTTCATGATCCCAACCACTACTAATATTACCTATAGGTCCATATGTTTGAAGCATTAGAGATGGAAAATATATTTATGGAGAATGATTGTGTAGCCTATGACATGAACAATTCCTCCCTCTTAACCCATGCGTATGGTCCCATGGGGGTGACTAATGAGGGGAAGAGTTTGATGGGATTGTAATAACTACATAAGGGTTATTACCCCAATGATAAATTAAGGTCTTGAGGTATGTAAGATCCAAAGGAACTTTATTAAATTGAAATTGAGTTTGAAGCATATCACTAGATAACACATTATTTTTGCTAGCTATGGAAAAATAACCTTGTTAAATGCATCATCATTTATGTTATTTCATAATTGAAATATAATTTTATCTTAAAATATATGCCAAATTTATGATTTTTTTCAAGAATGATGGTAAAGTCCCCTAAAAGAACCTTATTCTAACAAAACATCTAAAGATAAAAGGGTTGAAAGAAAATGTGAATCCATTTCTAAGAAGACTGAGCAGTATTGCAAAACTATAAGATATGATTTATGGATACTAAGGTAAGGTGTTTGGATAGAGATTAAAAAATGTGAGCCATACCAAGGTTCACCATTCATGAACCAATTTAGATATCTTGGTGGAGAATACACCGCAAGAAGTGTGCTTGTTTTGGATCAATGATAGCCATCCACAAATGATAAAACATATTTATTTATTATTTTTAAGTGGAATTATCTTTCCATTAAGAATTAATTAGTTAAACATGAAGAGATTGTGAAGATAATATATGCTAACCTATACATGGTTTATACCAAATGAAGGAGATCTTAAAATGCCACTTCTAATCAATCTAATATCTAAAAGAAGTTTGCACACAAATATTGTGGATATGGATATCAAGTATTGAATTCTAAAATTATGTGATAAACTCTTGATCATTTTATATCAATTTTTTTTTATGGATTAAAATATGCCAAGGTACCCAATATATAGTTTGTTATAAAATAGCTTAGAGAGCACATTAATTCCATTTATATAGATCTAAAGGCACTTTATCCGTGGAAAAGGGGGCCTCATAAAAGTATGAATGAGAGATAACCATAGAGACTCATAATTAGAAGATAGCCCAGATCTAAACCCATTTCCATCCCAAACCAATGCATTTATAGAATCTTCATGACCTTGATAGTTTTAGCCAAAAAGGTTCCCATAAGAGGGGACCTAAGTAGGAAAAATAGTTTGAATATTCAATCTATTCTAGGCTCCATTTCCCATGTGGTTCATTTCATTGATAACATTTTTAAGGAGTATTTTTCATTTCTCATTACCATAAAAGGCATGCATGATCTAGTTAGCATGCAAGGCATGGCCTTGGATATGTATATAGAAAATACCAAGCCCTCTTATATATATTGGCTTATAACAAATATCCCAAGATACTCAACAAAACCCTTAATTAAATTTAGAATTTACCCAAAAAATATCCCAAATATTTTTTTTCCAATTTAGTGTTAGCAAAAATAGAGGGGACATAGCAAGAGTAGTAATAAAAATGAGTGGAAGCTAGAACCTTGGAGAAAATTTGAAAATTTTATAGCAATGATATGATTTGGAGATCAAATAAGAAATATTATTTTCAACAATTTTCACCACTTATTGCCATAAATTAGAGGGAATATATTGAAAGGCAAAAGTGATGGCCAAAAATTTAAAATGTTATCTAGGTCAAATTAAATTCTATTTGTACTATAACAACCAAGAAGGAAAGGGGCACAAGGAAATTTTTTAGATTTAGTTTTTTTATTCTTTCTCCATTTTCAATCTTTCTTATTGTGTCTTTATCTCTATTAATGTTTTCTCTACAAAAAGTGAAAAATGGATTTTAAAAAGTATGAAATTTAATCAAAATATATATATATAACTTTGTATTGTAATTGATATAAGTTTTTAGTGGTTAGTTTGTCCTTGATGAGCTTTAGGAAGCCATGATGTTTTTCTTCATTTCAAATGTTGTGTAAGTTTTTATTTTTTAATTAATAGTGGTTTTGGATGATGTTTTGGTAGTTGGATTATAAGGCTTATGGGTGTGGCTTGTTATTGCTTTCTCTAAGTAGTTTAATGGCTCAATCACTTACTTCATGAACTGTTGGACTAATTTAAGATGTGTTTTCTATTTATGGTCCATGGTATTTATTGTGAAGCTTCTAGGCTTCCATTTTTTGGTCTTGTCTCTTGGAGTTAGGTAGTTGGATTTGTAGTTGTTTAGATTTTTAGGGTTTTTTCATTATCTCATGTTCTCTTGGAGAGTTTTTTTTTCTTTCTTTATTTTATTTTTTTTGTTAGGTATTTTTGTACCATGGATCAAGTGAACATTTTTTCCTTTATTCTCTATAAAAACATTTGTAACCAATATTATTCTTTTCATATTCAGAATACTACCTGGTTATCAAAATTTATTTTTAATTAAAAATAGTGGCATTACCTATCCATTTGAAGGCCTTATTATTTTATTAGTTGATCTCCTTTCAAATTTCCATTTTAAATCCATTTAAAATAAAATAGATATATTAAATCAAATTTTTATGGATTAAAAATATTTATGAATTATATTTGTCAATTAATTTGATATAAGTTACTCATACAAAAAAGTGAGTGGGAAATGTCACACTCCAAAAGACATATTGGTGAGAGCCTAGAGATTTCATCAAAATTTTAATAAAATTAAAAAAACTTTTCAATAAAAAGGTGGTGAGATAAAGAAGATATATAACATAGCCACACATCACAAAAGTATTATTAAGAGGTTAAGGACTGTTGATACTATCAACCAAACATCACTAACCCCCATAAGTCATAGTGTTTATAAAATAAGGTACAACACCTAAACTATCTTCTTCTTTTTCATTATACCTAGAGTTATGTACCATGGTAGGAGAAATAACAAGGAAAAATGACACAAATTTCATTTTGATGGTGGGGACCAACCAATGCAACAAACACCACCACCTTTGCTATCTAAGCCATTACTAATATCATGTACATGGAATGTGTTAGATGTATCAAGGATGGAAAGTGTAGCTGATAAGAATGATTATGAAAATTATTACATGACCAAGTCTTCCCTCATGACCCATGTATATGGTACAATAGTGGTGATTGATGAGGGGGAGATTCTTTAGGTACGCTATTTAGTTGCATAAGGGGTATTTCCGTAGTGATCAAGCATTCTCTATAGGTAGGTAAGATCTAAATGAAATTTCATGTATTGAACTTGAATGTTAAGCAAAAAATTAGATACCACAGTAATATTATTCATTGGGTAAATAAAAACCATAAAGAATAACCAAGTTAAAAGTATCATCATTTATATTCTTCCATAATTGAAGGATAATTTTAGCTCAAAATATTTGCCAAATTTATGAAAATTTTACAAGAATTATGGTCGAGTCCCCTAAAAAAATTATCTTGCAAGAAAAAAAACTCAAGAAATAAGTGTTAGAAGAGGGTGTGAATCTATTACAAAGAAGACATGAAAATATTACAAAACCATAATTTATGGATACTAAGGTGTTTGGACATAGAGTAAACAATGTGAGCCATACGAAGGTGCACCTTACATGAACTAATTAGTATACTTTAGTGGAGAATACACCATAATAAGTGTTTTTTTTTGGGTCATGATATCCATCCACAAATGATCAAATCTATTTCGTAATACATTTTTGGTGTAATTAACTTTCCATTTTGAATTGATTATTTCAAGATGAAAAGACTATGGAGAGAGTAGTTTCTAACTGAACTAGGGTTTATACTATGGGAATGGGGTCTCAATATGCCACTTCCAGTCAATAAACCATCTAAATGGAGTTTTCACAAAAATATTGTGGAGATGGATATTAGGTATAACATTCTTAATTTATGTGACAAACTCTTGATCACTCAATTTGAACTAAAATTGATGGCATAAAATATGCAAAGGTAGTCAATCTCTAGTTTATTACAAAATAAAATATAGATAACATCAATTCCATTTATGTAGAGTTAAAGGGTTTTTATCTAAGGCACAAGAGAAAAAGAGACCTCATAAGAATAAAGAACTAGAGGCCACCATAGGGGCTAAGAATTAAGATATATCTAAGATCTTTAAAAACCATTTCCATCACAAACCAAATACATTTTTATAATCTCTCATGACTTCTTGATAATTTTAACCACAAATTTTCCCACAATGAGCATGTTGATTAAGCAACACATTTTGAATATTAAATCCCTTCTAGTATCTTTTTCCCATAGAGCTTCCTTGAGTGGAAAAATTACTAATGAGGATTTTGAGTTTATCATTACCATCAAAACCATGTATGATCCATTTAGTACTCAAGGCGTGACCTTGGATATATATATTTAATATACCAATCCCTCTAAAGAGATCTTGGGTTATAACACATATCCTAGGCTACTTGGTGAAACCTTCGATTTCCTTTAGAGTTCACCCAAAAAATTTTATTATATATATATTTTAGTTTCATGTCAATAACAATATATGGGTCCTAACAAGATATTAAATTAACATGAGTGGAAACCAATACCTCACATAAAATTTATGTTTTTTCTACTAGAGATAACAATTTGGAAATCCAATAGTAAATTTTATTTTTAACACTTTGCACCACATATTTCCACAAATAATAGAGAGAGTATATTTAAAGGAAAAAGGGATGCCCAAATATATAAACTATTCTCTTGGTTGAATCTAATTCAATTTTTACTATAAAAACCAAGAAAGAATTGGGGACAAAGAATTTATTTAGCGTTAGGTTTTTCTCCATTAAATAGATGATCCAGAAGATTAAAAAAAAACTCAAGACAATCCATAACATTAGATATGAATTTATCCTTTTTAGTTATTTTAAGGAAGCATTCATCATCAAAGTGTCTATTAACTATTTTGGAATGAGTGTTGGGAAGAGGGATACCTTTGTCAAGACCTATGGAGGAAGAATAAACCAACAAGTAGTTAATTTTTTCATTAACTAGCACCTAAAGGAATAAAAATAGTGGTGAAAAAAAATTAAGAATAAAAACAAAGATACCAAATTGGTTAGACTGATCCCCATTAATGGTAAAGCATGCACTTTCATCATAAAAATTCATATTAAATATGATAAAAAATATAAGGTAAAACCCTAGAGCTTGAAGCATAACCAAAATGAAAGGTGAATCAACTTTTCATAAGTTTTCTAGAAATTAATCTTCAGAAATAAAACCTTTTGGTGAGATCATCAATCCCACTCCATTCCTTCTGAAATGGAAATGCTATTATCTAGGATGTATTTATTGCATTTGAACCCTTTTTTCTTAGGGTGAAAAATTAGAGGAAGAAGATATCTAAATATAGATACCTAAATTTAGTCACAGGTACTTGACTATTTTAATTTTTAACACACCCTAAACAATTGGACTTATACATAAACAAATAACTCTTATTTGTCATTCCTCTAATCTACTTATTTATATGCATAATTGAACATCTATTTTCCATCAATACTACACACACAATTCCAAGTTAGTGCTCAAACATATGTTATATCACTCTAATATTACCTCTACATCAAGACAATCATTCTTAATTTTCTGGGAAATATCCTCGCTAGGCAGATAGGTCCACTTCCATGAACCTATCAATTTAGAGTGGACACATCCTAAACTAATTAACATCTAATTTATAAAATTTAAAATATTTATCTAGGTCTTCAACCATGTTTCATTAGGTCAACTAAATTATATTATCAAAGAATTTTTATATAAATACAAATCTAAGTTGATTCATTATTTATAGCTTGGAAATATAGATTTATCACTTACACACTATTGCACATTCTGAATATATGCCCTCTTCTTCCCAAATTTAATATCATTTAGAAGGATCAACCATAATCCAAATCTAAAGGATTTAAATGAAATTGAAGAGCTATTATTGCAAAGTATCAAAGTCATATTTCTAGCTACATACATATAGTTAAGGAACATAATTAAATAATCAATCTAGATGGGGAGAACTACATTTGAGTTCATCTTTATCTTCAAAGTATCTAGATACATAGGAAATGGTAAATAAAATAAATGTGATTGAGGTAAGCTCTTCCTATTACACTACTCCCCATTTTTTGTATGTTTATATCTCTCATGAAGACCCATAGGGTTTCCAAATAAAAGATGAGAAAAATAATGAAACCTATGCATAAATATTATAATTGAAATATCTCAGCTCACTCACTAAACATAAATGTATAAGGTAGAACAATTATGTTTTTGTAGGTCAACACAAACAAGTCTGCAGTAAATAGATGCAACTGACCTATGTTATTTTCTAGTTAGAGCATCCCTGTATAGGAAAATATTCAAATTTTATCCATGATATTTCACTATCGAATATGTGTATCTTCTTTTCAATGTCAAACATTTATCATAGTCAACTTGGACAAGTCTATAGTCAATAGACACAACTATCCTACACTATTGTCTAGGGATCATGACCCTCTCTAGAAGTAGTTTCATATTATGACTTTGATAATTTATAGTCATAGTCCTTTTCTCTACCGATTCACACTATCATTCATTAAAAATAGTAAAAAAATCCATATTTAAGCTAAGTGCATCTTTTTAATGTTTTCCAAAAGTAGCATATTTATATATTTAGAAAATTACAAATCATAAATGTTAATAATTTTATATCTTTAGAATTTTTGTCTCTATCAAGTTTTACATCTATTTTCACAAATATTTAATTGTCAAATCAAAATAGGGGTAAATAAATAACACTAAGATAAATAGTTTTAGAAATGATCTTATAAAAGACATTGAAAAAAGTAATAGGATTCCAATTTTTAATGATCTGAAAATTCCTTAGTTTGGGAATGAGTTTTATATTACCTTGATTAATGAAATTTCCAATGGAAAGGGTTGAATGGATTCAAGAAAAAAATTGTGAAAATTTATACCTAATGTATCCCAAAATGTTTTGTATAATTCACATGGAAACTCATCAATACTAGGGAATTATTAATAACCATTTGAATGACTACCTATCATCAATAGAAAATAATCGTATCACATGCCACCCATTATGAATCTGTCAATTTCCAACGAACCACTTATAGGAATTTATTGAGAGAAATTTCTTGTTTAGTTGTGGATGGTTTGTTAAACAACACACCATAATAATGACACACCAAGAGTTACAAAATATAAGGAAGATGTGTAAGCTAAGATACAACTTATTTAATGGATTTCACATGATCAGTTCCTTGCCTTGACAAAGGAAAGGAAAAACTCAATTTAAATATTTATCCTCCATTTTTTTAATAGTGCATACAAGCATGGATTTGAGATCCATGAGCTTTATAATGTTCCTTCACTTTGAGCTTATGACACCACAAGATAGATTTATTTTTAAAATCTTGATTGAAAGGTAATAGTTCTAGTTCTTTTGAAAGCTAGTTGACTTCATTGTATAGGTTCATATGGGCACTACATCAAAATGAAATAGGTTGAGAACCATAAATATAGAGAGAGGATGTAGACCAACTAATGGTGTTTTCCCACCATTCAATCCAACCAAAGGCTTTGAAGGTTTGATGAGAATGAAAACAAGTTATAATAATGAGATAATAGGTCGAATCTTGATGAAGGTGCATGACATTTAGATGTAATTTAGATTTAAATTTTTTATTAGAGGAATTGACCATTTAATTTCAAATTTGATGGAAAAGTGGTCCAATATAAAAATATCAGGAGTAAAAATTATTTTCAAGATATTTTTTTTGTTTACTGGTAAGAGCATGATCCTGAACAATTACACCCTATGAAAGCATTGGTGGAATTTAGACAAATTGAAATAAGGTGACATGACATGAAGGTGGTGGTGGTGGTCAGGATTGAAAAAAATAATAATATGCATGTAAAAATATTCCCCTCTTTCACTAGTGCACCACAACATGGGTATTCCTCTCCTTATCCTATGGCAATTATGTTATGTTGAAGTCACCATGTAGGATCTAGTTGGCATTTGGTAGTGAGTCAACAAGCCAATACAAAAAAAACATTCTTTCAACAACACCATTGGATGTATAAATATTGAAAAGAATGAGAGAGTGGGCATTAAATTTTAATATGGTCCACAACACCCAATGAGTGGGGTTCAATCTCCAAGAGAGGATATTCGATGAAATATATGGGTAAATTAATGAATCAAAACCTCATGTCCATTGTCATGAGAATAACTATGATAAACATCTACAGACCCAATTTTTATGATAGTGAAGGAGAGACAAAGGATATAAATTTCAAATTATTGCAAGAAAATAATATCTATGTTAAAAAAAAACTAACACATATTCCTCAAAATTTTTTTAAAGGAATTATCAAGAAGGACTCACACATTTCATGAGTACACTATCATTGAATAACATTTAAAATAAACTTGGTTTCCTCATCCACCTCATCCAAGAAAAAAAATTATTTACCAAGTAGGATTAATGGTTACCTCTCATGAAATCACTCAAGTGAAATACCAATAAGATTTCATTCCTGTAATTGCCATCTTTTGGATGTGGATATGGATTACACTCTCTCTAGTATAATGAATTGAGATCAAACATGACAAGCTAGTCTGACACATCTGGTTTTTTAACTTATGGGTGGGTTATTATGGTTTAGAAAATGTTAGTTGGCTTTAAGAGATAGAAAAAAAAATATGACATGTAAGAGGTGAAAAAAAAAAGTTATGATACCACTTTTTTTTTATTAAGGGTAAAGGGGAGGTTTTTTGAAACTAAGGATCTCATACCATTAAAGATAAGTAGTCAGACATGGTCTAAAAACCCAAATACACTAGAAGTCAAAAAAAAATAGCTAAGACAAGAAAAGGGGTTGCAACCAACCCAAAAATAAAACATGATGGCATAAACCCACAAATCCTCAAAATGAAACCAATTATTCAAAGAATAAAGATGAAATTCAAGAGCTAAACATAATGAACCCAAACCAACTAGGCCTTGCTTCTTCCTTCTAAGTGGTGTTTGTAAGGACCTCCAAATTGTAGCATGATGGACAATTGGGTCTCCATTTTTTTCCACTTGTTTTGTAGTGGGGGATGGTTTATTTTTTTCCACCATAGAATGATCTATGGATTTGTAAAAAGGAGAAAATAGTTTGCCTATAGTGAGATATTTATGATTACCTTTGTTTGTAATAATAGTCCACCCTTCAGAATATGTTTGTGTAAACTTATTCACCTGAGGATAGGTATTTGTGACATGGATAGCCTATATTTAGCCATCAATTAGTGATCATGGATTTTATGGACAATGGCCTAACAACATAAATAAGTATTGATCATGTTAATATAGATCACCCTATGCAATAGGGTATTATCAATAATTTGAATATCAATGGTATCCTTGAGATTTCTTGGAAAGTTAAAGTCCCATGAAAATGTCTTTTTTGAGAATGGGATTCATGGAAATTTTATTTCTCAAACTCTATGAAATTATTATGGGTTTAATCAAGAAATACATAAAATTATACATGGGAAAGGGGAGGATAAAAAAATATATCCACACTATAATTTTTATTTTGGTATGCTTCAAAATGAAAAATTCTTGGGTCTAATGAAATAAAATGACCAACACAATATGGATAAAATAGGGACCATGAGAAACAAAATCGCATCACTAATTTGGGTTATTAAACTTAAATAAAAAATATCAATACTTAAGTTTTCGAAATTTTTAAGTTTAAAACCATGTGGACCTAACCAATTTTTATGAATCCAATATTTCTAAGTACTTTCAATAAGGACCAAACAAAAAAAATAGTTAAAAAGAGTATATTTCTCAATAATTTAAAGCTAAATATCAAAATATGGGCATTCTATAAAAACATTAGGGAGTTTTTTAGGTTTAGAATCACTAACTATTAGAAGACCTTTGGGATGAATTATTGTGTTTGTTTTGGTGACATTATTCCCACAGCTCTATTATAAGTACTTAAATAAAATCTTTCAAGACTCAATGATGAGGGATTTAAATAGGACTATCAACCCAAAGGGAAGTTAAAATGAAAATTCAACATAATTAATATATGACTATTCAAAAAATTAAAAACTAAAAGCTTCCTACCAATGAAAATGGTGGTGTTGGACTAGATAACATGAAAATAAACCTTATTAGAGATCATTCTCCACAATCAACTAGCCTGAATACTTCATGCCTCACATAATCTATATTACTAAAGTAATATGAAAATAAAACCTATGTTTTTTTCTCTCTACTAGGCTTTTGTTTATGTATGAATTTAGGTTCTTATGTTTGGACTTTTAGTGATTCACAAGGTTTCTATATGATTTTTTATGATTACCCTAGTTATTAATTTATGTATTTATCCTTACCTTTTGGGTTGTTTAATATCTTATATATGTTTATAAAATAACTAAGTGTAACTATGTTTTAATATGGCATGTAATATGGTACTGAATAAAGTGTAAAAAAATGTTTTGAAATTCTACAACAATGCAGTGAACATAATAGTCCATCTAAGTATGTATATGTGTTATTAGTATTAGATGTTTATATTCCATTTGTGAATCAAATTAAAATTATATGATTATTACTTATTATGTTTTTGACATCACATCTAAGTAAATTTTTTACGGGTTAAGCATATATTGAAATCCCACAATGTTATGCTTATTAGTGTTAGAAACATTACAAAAGGTTTTAATTTTTGTTTAATGAGACACATCTAGAGAAATTAGTCTAGGGCAAGTCTAATTTTTAATTTATGCATAAAACCATTATGGTCCTCTCATGATGGACTTGTGATTCTAAAGTTATTGAAAAATATTATCTTAATGTCCCTATGTGGGTTGGTCTACCAGCAAACAAATTTGATATAAAAACTCTTTGGAATAAATAATGAATTTATAGGACTTTTAATATGCCATAAGAATGTGTGTGTGTGTCTATATATATATATATAGAGAGAGAGAGAGAGAGAGAGAGAGAGAGAGATAGACCTCACATTAAGATTTAAATTGTCTTATACCTCACTAAACATTTTAAATATTCTCTAGATATTTTTGTTGATGGCCATTTTTTCACCTAGAAAGTCATGTATATCAATTTTTTGAATTTTTTTGATAGTTAATCCCATGCCAAAAGATAACTATTACCTACTTATATCATGTGTTTCTAAAAATTAGAAAATAATACTCCAAATATGACCGAGAATAAAGAGGGTTGGATTACTATCAGTACTGAAAATACCACAATAAATCTAATATATTCTTAGTCAGGAGAGCCCTTACTTACTTTCAGAGCAAATAAATATGACAATAAGATATATTTTGTCTTCATACTACATATACAAATAATACATGTTATCCTGACTCAATAAATGATTTTAAGTGTTGGGACAAAGATCCCTTACATACTTTCAAAGCAAAGAAACATGTCAATAAGAATGATTTTATCTTCATACTACATAGACAAACAACACATGTTATCTTGACTCAATAAATTATTTTAAGTGTTGGGACATATTCTACAAATCTTGTACCCTCATGCACTGTGGCTCATGTTGGAGACTACTTGGTAAGGGGAGATAATGGGATAAAAATTTACTCCATCTCATTGGGTGATTTTATTATTCCAAACCAAATTAATCTTATGAGTAATGAATAAGGGGTTCTATTAGGTCGCAATGAAAAGGAAAACTGATATGGAAGATTAATCCTCTTAAATTTCTTCTCATTGAGTGTGTGTGGCCTAATAGAGCATTCAAAAAAATATATCTATTTGGATTAAATGTGAGAGAATCATATTTTTATATTTCATTGTCATTAAATAAATTAAGATACTTATTTATTTATATATATCACAT
>JARHVA010001827.1:2535000-2577500 GCA_037957365.1 Torreya grandis | reverse complement strand
CTATAATTATAGTTCTATTGTTTGTACCTAATTATCTCTTTCATTTATATCTTGAAATTTTTTTAAAATTATATTGATACTTTATGATTATATATAAAAACTAACCACTTTTATATTACAAATCATATAATATATTTTTTATTAATAAAAATATTAATATATTTATAATAAAAAAATATTAAAACATTGATCTCAAAGTCAAGTTGTCCACCTATTACAACTCTCCACATTTTCCATCTAAACGGACATTTTCCTTAGGTCCAACTTGCATGCTTTTGAGTAGAAATAAAATTCAATAATAAAAATATGTTTTGAATTGAAGCCATGTTTGTGGGATTCCAATAACGGTACCTAAATATGATGATTCACATCACTATTCTAAATGCATTGACCTCATGTCTCTCTCATATGAGATGGTATTATGTTTCTTTACCATTTCTAATAAAAAAATAGATTACATGATGTCAAACCTTAGTGCCAAATTCATATTTGGCACAACCTAACTTAATCAATATATAACTTAATCAATATGTTGGGGAATTCATTTATTTGCATTCAACTAATTAATTTGTATTCATCCACCTTAAAAAAAATTATCATGAAAGCAAAAACTTTTTAAATATAAAAAGTATAACGTAGGAGAAAGCATAAATGTTTTAATAAAGTATTTATGTTGACATGACTCAACGTAAAGATAATCGAACATTAAAAAAAATATGATGCAAGAGAAATTAAAAAATACGGGGAAAGATGGAATTCATATTTAGTTAGAATTTCGTTGGATAAGATTGTTCTTAATAAATTTATTTGAAAGTTTTATAAATTTTAGCATGGGTCGGTTTATTAAAGAATAATAAAGACATAATTTGTACTCGTAAATGTCTGCTTAGTATTAATAGAGATTATTTAATTTAAAAATAATATAATATTTTTATTGATATTATAAAATCTATATAAATAATTTAATATATAAAATAATAAAAATTTATATTTTAGTTAAATTGGTTATCATTTTTTTTAAATATAATTTTTAATATATATAAACATATTTATATAATATATAAAATAATAAAAATTTATATTTTAGCTAAATTGGTTATCATTTTTTTAAAATATAATTTGTAATCTATATAGAGAGGGTAATTAGTTCTTTTTTAACATAAGGAATCTTCTAGATTAGTGGGAAGTAATGTCTAGTGGAATAATGTGAAATCTACGTGATCATATTACATTTAAAGATTACATTTCTTGACATTTGTTAGAGAAAAAGTTCAAACTTATTAAATTTCAATTTCTTTAAATATTATTCATATTCAACATGCCTAATTTTATGATGCATATGTTAGGTTTGTTCGAATTTAGACATGCCTTTCAATAAATTTATGGCATTTTTTATGAGGAGTTGTTTCTTTTTTATTGGTGAGATCTAAGATTAAAAAACTGTTAGGGATTGAAATATTCACATCACATTTAGTCTTTTTAGCTCAATAAATTGTGATAGGTTAAGCTTTGGCCTAAGCTTGCACAAAATTTTATGGTGTTTGGGTTATTAAGAATTTTCATTGGACAAAAGGCTTCTTTGTATTTGGATTCCTCACCCTAAATTTCATATTTACAGTAAACCATAAACCTTCAAACACTTACTATTATCTTTATAATGTGAATTTTATTTCCTTACTATTATGAGCTCAAATTTAAAAGACTTTTTATGTTTGGGATTTCATTGAATGTTCATTGGATATTTATTTTAAGTATAATTTATTAATATGTATAATTTTTTTTTTTTAATCTCTAAAAGTCTAAAAACACTTTTATTATTAGAAATCAAATTTTGATTAATTAGTAGTTTAAATATTATTATTTTAGTATTTTTTCAAATTTAGGTATAGGAAGAGAAGGTGGCATCGAGGTTTGAACATCTTTAAAACTTATTTAATAATTATAAATATCTCTTTGCCAATGAGATATAGAAGGATTGGTGGAGTGGTATGGTTGTGCCTAGACCCACTCATGCTCAAATTTTAGAGAGTGTTTATAGGTCGGATGTGGTCGTTTACTCAATAATTTCATTGTAATCAAGTGTTAATGGTTCTATACTTCTCTCAGGGATTGGGCCCTTGATTTGTGCTCCAAAACTGGTTATAGCTATGATCAAAAGCTAAATACTGATCTAAAAATTATAAATTTCTCCTTCCACTACGTGAATTTTTTTTACAAACATCCCATATAAAAATTTATTTCCATAATTTCACTCAAAATCACTTCTTTATCCCCTCTGTTCATATTAAAGGTTAAAGATTACATAATCATTTAGAAATACTATTAATGGACCTGTAAAATGAACATATATAACAAAAATTTTGTAGAAACTAACGTAATTATTCCTCTACTACTTAAATAAAGAATGCTTATTCAACAAATAAATGAGAAATGACGTACATTCAAAGGATCCATCTACATGACTACCCCTTTTCCTTATCCTTAAGATAATTTGTATCCTCTTCCGTATAATTCCATTATCTGTAGCTAATTATCTCTTTCATTTATATCTTGAAAAGTTTTAATAATTTTTTAAAATTATATGAATATTTTTCAATTATATACAAACCAACCGTTTTTATATTATAAGTCATATAATATATTATATATATTTTTAATTAATAATAATATGTTCCCAATTAAAAAACATTAAAGCATTTATCTCAAAGTCAACTTATCCACCTTTTACAACTCTTCACATTTTCCACCTAAACGGACCTTTTCCTTATGTCCAACTTGCATGTTTTTGAGTAGAAATAAAATTTAAAAATAAAAATATGTTTAGAATATAAGGCACGTTTATGGGAATCCAATAAATGTACCTAACTATGATGATTCATAGGATTATTCTAAATGCATTGACCTCATGTCTTCGCCATATGAGATGGTATTATATTTCTTTACTATTTCTAATAAAAAATAGATTACATGATGTCAAACCTTAGTGCCAAATTCATATTTGGCACAACTTAGGTTAATCGATATACATGGGAAGTAATTTATTTGCATTCAACTAATTTTATTTGTATTCATCAAACTTAAACAAAATTATTGTGAAAGTAAAAATGTTTTGAATATAAAAAATATAATGTAGTAGAAAGCATGAATCTTTAAATAAAGATAATCTCACATTAAAAACCATCACGTAAGAGAGATTAAAAAATAAAAAATAAAAATAAAGAGAAAGATGGAATTTATATTTAGGCAGAATTTTATTGGATAAGAGTGTTCTTGTCTATCTATAAATTTATTTTAAGGTTTTAATATGATTGTATTTTATAAATTTTAAAGTTTACCATGGATCAGTTTACTCAAATATAATAAATATATAATTTGTATTTGTATTTCAATAATTTGTATTCGTACCTCAAGTATGAATAGGGTTGGCTTGGTGTTAATGGAGATTATTTAATTTAAAAATAATATAATATTTTTATTGATGTTATAAAATGTATATAAATAATTTAATATATAAAATAATAAAGATTAAATTTTTAGATAAAATTATATATATATATATATATATATATATATATATATATATATATATATTCCAAACCCTTATCCAAATTAAAATGAAAAACAAAAACTAGGAAAAGGTTGGGAATGATCATTAAGGTTTTTTCAAAAAAATAGCTTACTCCCAAAAAAAGATAGATGAAGAGAAATTAAGGAACAAACCTCAGAACAAACTAAGTAAAAACCCCTAAAGCCTTATCAAAATGGAACAAGACCAACTAACTAAGCACCAAAATCCTTAAGGTGCTATCGATTTCTTATGAGAGAGAAGTTCCATATGACACCAATTCTTTTTGTCGACCAAAGTTTTCCTATTTGAGACATTTTTCCAAAATTTATCATCATCAACCTCACTAACAAGCAAAGGGGAGTCCAAAATCAAACCCAAAGCTTCCACCTAGGGAAGTCCCAAAGGGAAATGACTCAAAGCTTTCAAAGACAGATTTGACATAAACTATTGATATCTTGGAGAAAAATTATCCAAAAGAGAGACCTCAGTTATAGAAGGAACATCTTTCTTGAAAAAGAAGAATAAGTGGTCACCTTAGAGGAGGATATAAAAGGACATGTAGAGGATTTAAACTTCTCTTTGCGAGAAACATTATTCTTAACATTACCAATAACCTTAGCCATATCACCATTATTTGTATCCCTATCTTTACCAAAGATAATTAGATGTTCCACCTTGTCTTTTTTCACCAAGTACTAGTTTTACCAAGTTTAAAATTACAATCAGAATGATCACCATAAATATTAGGGAAAACATTAGCAACTTGCTCATGAACAAAACATCTCTTGCATTTGAAATTTAATCTTTCATAATCCATAAGTTGGTTCCAAATTCTAATGCCAACCTTGATTTTAATAACTTAAGGTAAATATTTTGAAAGATACATGACAATGCACATTCGAGCATAGGTAATCCAAATGCGAGCTTCAGTCTTAGGGGCAACAAAGATAAATTCCCCATGAGAACTACTAATGTCTTGAAGAGAATACGCCTTCTAAAATTTCAAATATAAATGAGGCAATCTAACCCAATCTAAAGAAACAAAAAAAGATTATGTAATAAGATTAAATTCAAGAAACCACAATTTCATGCAAAGAAAAGCTTTATCCTAAATTGAAGGGTTGAAATGTAACAACTGGTCTCTGTCTGTAATGGAATAGAAAGGAATGATGAAGAAGCCTTTTGCATAGTGATGGTTGATGAAGGTCCTAGCCAAAAGAGGTTTCCAATGCTTAGAAATCCAAGCATGAAAGTTAACTATGCTTGACTAGAATTTATGAAATTGAAAAATCATTAAAATAAAAGAAAACCAAGTTTCATCATTTAGAACCTCACCATTTAACGCAACCATTCGAACATTCATCTCTGAATTGGCTTGAGCCCAAGGTGTAATCAAGACTCCTAAAATAGAATAAATTTTAGAAGATAGGAGGGCACAATTGTAACCTTAGTGATTAGAAAATCCCTATGTACAACATTGAGAAGATCAATTCCCATTTTGGATACCATAAGGCTCACAACAAACATGCATAAAATAAAAGGGTGATGGCCAATATGGAAATCATCTTCAAAACATTGAAACCTCAAGAGTAGAAGCACAAGAGCTAGAAATATTAAAGATGGAGTTACAAATTTGGGTAACATGATTTATTTAAATATAGAGAGATCTATCCATGAAGATTAGCCCTAGCCATAGACTGTGGCTCACATCATCATATTGAACACAGGTTTCAATCCACATATTGACCCCATGCACTAAACATTGAGTTGTTTATTCCATCACATTGGGTGCCCTCATAGTTGACACACTAGAGCCTAGTGTGAGATTAAAACTATAGAGGTGGTCAACTTGAGGAATGGACCACAAAACCTCACATTTCTAGCATTCATCTCACACACCGCTAGGATTTCCCCACCATGTTTAAAATATATTATAATATAATTATAATTTTTAAATAACTCAAAATAAATGTCATAATAAAACTATTATTATTTAAACAAATACATATTTCTTTTAAATAAAACTAAATACAAATAAAAATAAGACTACATACTAAAGCTGAATATTAAACTATTTAATTATATAACTATAAATTATTATTTTTTGGTAAATAATAAAAGGTTAAAGTGGGCCTCATCTGTAGTACAAATAGAACAAAAACCCTTCAAAATCCTTGAATACAAACCCATGAAGGAAAGAGAGGCAATAAATAGCCATAATTGGCTTAAGCCCAAGAAAAAGGGACAAAGATTACAAGGGGACACAGTCCGACCAAGACCAAACCAAAAAATTGCTAAAATAAAAGATTAAATAATACCATTCAAACTCAAAAAAGGACCCACCAATGAGAAAGTAGAGGAGATACAACACTAAACCACCTTGGAAGAGGGCTTACAATTCACCCCATTAAGCAATGGGTCGCCAGAACCCCTCTTGTATCATCCATGACCACCTCCTGATGTGGAGTCACACCCAACATACCTAAAACCATAACTAAACCTTTCTTAACCACCTGCATGCCTTCCCCTAACCCAACCACCACCCTAAAAGTTGTGCTTAGACTAGTCCTAGTCACTATCACCATCTCTCTTCTATGCTAAGACAACCCATATGACATGGATTATAACAAATTGGCATGTGTTTTCATTCCTCTATGACCCCAAAATGACCTAGATAATAACCTTGTTGTAGTTTGTATGCAATTAGAAGAATGTAGTGCGAATAATGCCCTGATCAAGGGAAGGGGATTCCTTAGAGAAACAACATTAACCATAGGGATATGCTTCCTAGAATGGTGCAGAGACCATATGATCTCCTAAAATTGATAAATGATTACCAAATCTTTAACCAAACACACTTTAATTCTCAGAAGATTGGGAGAAGGATAAGACCAACCATCTCCCTACCTAGGAGTAGTAATTCAATTTGGATTTCTCTAGAAAAATTGTAATGGATTCATCAAAACCTAACTAAAAACATGACCTTATCAACTACTCTACCACCACATTCACCAAATGTTTATAATCCACAACCAACAAGAAATTACTAAGGAAAAGAGATGTTAAATATGAGTTTATATTTAATCTATATGGAGTAAACAGATAAGTATAGCTCACCATGGCTTTGACCACCTCTAGAATCTTCCTAGACTACATCATGAACACATGTTTAATTCCTACTTCACTTAAACCACCCTCAAAATATATATCTCACTTCTCAACCCACACTTCAACAATGGCTTGCTAATGGTGTCCTACACCAAATAATACATATTTTTGTGCACACAGCCCTGAACCTACAGATCCTCACATAGACAGAAAGGTTCCCTAAAGAAATGGCATTCAAAAAAGGCAAAGAGAGAAATAAATGGCTTCGGTTTTCCCATCTTGACATGAGGTACCATCATAATTGTAATCAAAAATTAAATTTACACATATCAAAGAATGATTAAACCCATCAAATTTGAAAATCCTCTCAAATCTAAAATGTAACACACCCCAAACATCAAAGGCTTTTGAAATTGGAAATACAAGGAGGTGCCATAGGCCAAGTGCCCCAAGAGTTATAACAAATGAAATCCTCAACTTGCTCAATTCCTTCATTGACTAAGAAGTCCACCACCATGTTTGGTTCCTAAAAATAATGAATAACTTCATAAGATAAGAAGAAGCTCAAAACATCCCAAACCTAACACAAGGTGTTTTTAATATGCCACACACATGTGTGTTTATTTTTAAAATCATGGATTATTACTATCGAGTCACCTTCGATTATCACATTTGAAATGCCACACTACACAACTAGATTAAATCCCAAAGATAAAGCTTGAGCCTCATCTTCATTATTGGTCCTATCGATAAATTTGAATGAAGTAGTTTGAATCAAGGAGCGAACATAATCTTGAATGATACACCCAACTCTATGAAATCTAGTATTGTTCTGAGCCACCCTGTCAAAGTTAGAACTTAAAGACTCCTGAAAACAAAAGCATCCAACCAATATTACCCGACCTACATAGCTTTTTACTAAATACTCCAATCCTATTAACAAGAAATAACTATAAATTAATTATATAAATAAAAAAATTGATTAATTTATTAATAAAAAATATTTTGAAATTTTAATTTAAAAATTAATGAAATTTTAATTTAAAAATTAATAAAATTTTGTAACGTAAAATTTATGTTTGCTTGAATGAGAATATTATTTTAAGATTGAAGAAAAAAATGTTTAAATTTTCTAGTTTATTATACTTCATTTTTAATTGTTGAAAATGTTTACATTCATTTATTTATGAGGTACATCAATTTTCATAGAAAACATTTAAATATAATTTTTAAAGATAAGTAATTATTAAAGTATTAATATTTATTTTTAAATAATAAATTCAATGTATTATAAAAAAGTACATATCCACACATTATAATTCATATATATATATATATAAAACTGCTACATGAAATATAATTAGCTTCAAAGTTTGAATAAATTTAAAATGGTTTTCATTTTTATTTTTTTAATATGAAATGAAAATTTAGACCACATTTGCACCCTCGAAGGAAAGCTAATAATAAATATTTTAGTTATTTTGTTTTATGATATATTAAATTAAACAAGTTTTACATGGGTGACACAAGTCGCGTCACATTTAGAGTTTTTGTCCGGTTGATTTAAATAATTTTGAAATGTTTCGCATGTCTCAGTTTGACAGAGTACTTGATTATAAGGTATATATATATATATATATATGAAAATATTTAAATTACATAAAGAATTTAATGTTAATGAGAGTATTTGAAAAAGAAAAATTACTGGGAGTATTAAAAACAAGAATTATATAGTGCTGATAGCATACAGAGTTATCAAAAGCATTTAAAAACATGATACATAAAGATATTACATCCATTGTTCTAGGCATGAACAACCATAGAATAGCGTTGCAATTGTCATACAAAAGATTCTTCATTCCCTGAACAATATGGCTCTTCTTATTACATAACAATGGCTTCACTTGATATTAAATTTGTTGAATCTGGAAAGCCACCATTGTGTTTTTCTCCAAGTCCCCCTATGACTATGAAAAAAAGAAACAATATGTAGAAAAACTTCAAAGTAAATCTTTATAATTCCTATTTCTATATAAAAAGAAGATTTATAGAAAGCTATCAAACACGTATTCTTCCATATTTGCAATAAAACAACTTGTCCAATTGTATCATCAACAATATTTTTATTCATGCCCATCCCAAGAAGTGCTTCTTTCCAGTTTAACTGATGATTAAATATAGTAGGTAAGCTATTGAAAATGGCCTTCCATTGGTTTTAGCATATACACAGTCCCAAAACACATGTTTAAGTCCTCTCTTGATTGACAAAATGGGTAGTTAATGGGTTGGATCACGATGCCTTTCAATCTATCTCCTATAAGGAGTTTATAGTGCAAGATTTTCTAGGCTGTGATTTGAGCATCTGCACCATATTTAGACTTCCAAATTTATGTGCTTAGATTGGACCAAAGCTTTTAGCTAAATTTGAATTTCTATTTGAGATTCAATCGAGGACTTAAAGGAACATCAAGCAAAAGATGAATATATATTTTCTTCAATGGAAAGGCATTGAAGTGGTAACATGCTAACCATCTCTAGTTTTCTAAAAAACTGCATAGAATAAGAGTACACATTTACATGGATAGCTCCACTAGAACCAGAGACTAAACAAAGGAAATAAATTGTTCAACTTTGTTGTTCAATCCAAAATATCTTTGAGGATTATACCATGGAATCCAGTTCAATAGAGAAAAATCCCACATGTTGCCACACTATCGCACACCTTTTTTAAACAAGTAATGTGTCTATTTATAAAAAGTAATGGCAATAGGCTTTCCTTGATACTCAATGAGTTTATTCCACCATATGGATGAGGATGTAAAAATAAATCCATATTGTATAGAGGCTTCTCACCACTCTAAAAAATGACAAACATGTTGCCATGCTTTCCAAATAGATTGCAAAGGAGAAGAAGCTAGAATTTTGAAAAAATGTGTAATAAAAACCTTATCCTACCAATTGATGACTTGCCATTTACCATGAACAGAAGTAGAATTGATTCTATGACAGACCTGTATCTTCAAAGATTCATCACCCTGATTGGCTCTAATGATCCACTTAACTAAAAGACAAATCCCTTGGGTTTTGGGATCAAAAATTGCCAAACCACCTTTGTTATTTAATTTTATGCAGTGTGTCTAGGATGTATATTTAAAATGAGCATAACCACCCCATTTGGTCTAATGAAATTGCCAAATAATTTTTTTCAAATCTTCGTAGCCTTTGTTGGAGGGCATCGAGTAATAGGAGTAATATACATGCGAAGCAATGAAGATTCTATTAAGAACTTTGATTTTTTCAGCTAATGATAGAAACTTGTTACCCCAATTAAATTTTTTGTTATTGAGTCTATTAATAAACCAATTCCACATATTGATAGGGAAACTCCTATTCTGAATGGTATACCAAGATACTTGATAATCTCTACATGTTTTATTTGTCTCCATTCTTTAGGTATCCAATATGGAATGGGCCCACAACGTATCATCAAAAACTCAATTTTATTGTGAGCTAGCAGTGATCCTGACACTGAACAATATAGGTTTAATATATCCAGAGTATTAATAAATTTTGCTTCAAAATTTTGTAAAAAAAGCAAGTGAGAATTAATAACACATCCTTATATGTTCTTGATTGGTTTTTAAAATTTTAATTAAATAATGAAGATATAATTTGTACCTGTAGCTCAAGTATAAGGAGGTTCGACTTAGTATTAATGGAGATTAATTATTTTAAAATTAATTTAAAAATAATATAATATTTTATATCAATAGTTTAATATATAAAATAATAAAAAATAGATTTCTGATAAAATTGGTTATTTTTAAAATTTTTTTAATATATTATAATATAATTATAATTTTTAAACAACTAAAAACAAATGTCATAATAAAATTATTATTATTTAAACAAACACATGTCTTGTAAATAAAATTAAATACTAACCAAAAAAAAAAAAAAAAAACACTCTAAAACCAATTCTTAAACAATTTAAATATATAATTATAAATTATTTAAAATAATAAAAAAACTGATTAATTTATTAATAATAAATATTTTAAAATTTAAATTTAAAAATAATTTCGTTTAAAAATTAATAAAATTTTATAACATAAAATTTATATTTAATTGAATGAAAATATTATTCTATGATTTAAAAAAAAATGAATTATATTTAAACTTTCTAATTTATTATACTCCATTTTTTATTTTTAAAAATATTTATATTCAATTATTTATGAGATATATTAATTTTCATATAAAATATTTAAATTAAAATCTTCATAAATAAATAATTATTAAAATATTAATACTTATATTCAAATAAAAAATATAATATATTATAAAAAAATACATATCATATAATATGATTCATTTATATATATTTTTTCAAACATTATTACATGAAATATAATTAGTACTGAAATATAATTAACATTAGAGAAAAAGCTAATAATAAATGTTTCAGTTATTATATTTTATGATATTTAAATTAACCTATTTTTACATGGGTGAAACAAGTTGCATCATATTTATTACATATTACCATGTAGAATTTCAAAGTAGGTTTAGTTTACAAATTTAGGGAAAGGTGTAATTAGCATAAGGCTAATTTTTGACAGATTTTTTGGTCACTATAAGTTGCTTGTTGCTGTTAGACACAGTAATAGATTAAGCGCTTGCACTGTTAAATTGTCAGTTTGGGGTTCAAGTGTTTTAGTCGACTGCGGCATCCGGTAAAATTGACACATTTTATTAGGATTTACTCTAATTTACTGGAAGCTTTAAACTTGCTTTGTTTTGCAGGTTGCAGCTAAAGGGGATGCGCAGGAGCGGGGGTATAATAGAGCATAGAAAACCAGGGAGATGGCATCCGGAAAAGGAGAGAGATCCACGGAAACGAGGAACGCCACGAAAGGAGCTACGCAGCCTAGGTATAGCGGGCTCGACAAGGAGTCCAAGTGCAGAAGAATGAAATCTGATACATACCTTGGAATAATATGAAATCATTTGTTTATTAAAAATTGAAAAAGAAAATCCAAAATCCACTTAGGTTGGTTTTGACGGTGAAGTGAAAACCCCTCAGTTCCAGGTAAAATCTGAGCCGGAGCACTGAAACAATGAGTCCAAATGTCTTCTAACTTTTCTTTATTAAACATCAAATAAAAAAATCCTTAATTAAGTTGAAATTAAGGGTTTCTGATTATCTTAACCTATAATCCTTGTCTTATTAAATTCCCCACGCATTTAATATTCTCTATTTAATAACATATTCCCGCGGGTTACAAGTCCATGGAGTAACAACTCTCAACAGAGTTCACAGAGTCTACCGAATTCCACAGAGTTTCACAAACGATCTCTATCCAACGGAGGGGGAATCTTTTATTCGCATCTTTAACATTCACAGGAGGGGTCCAAGTCACTCTTGTTCGACGCTTTTACCAAATTCAGCCATCGATTCACAACTAATACTTTAGGGATTGAAGATTAACTAAGTTGACAATGTCTACTGATAAAATAATAACTAAACACATCTGTGGCATCATGGAGTGATTCATCATTCAAATCTTCACATTGTGACTCTATTAGCGTGACACCGAGATGGTCTCTACTTGTCCATAACATGGACTACTTGCGGTCCTTCTTAAAAATGAAGCATTAAGTCTTTATGTTATTAAAATGACTTCACGATCTCCATGTCCCCCACAACAAATTGACTTTATTTTGACATCTATCTTTCCATTATATTGTTCTTTATAGATTAATCTATTTGTAGACTAGGTTTGTTCAATCTTAAGTCTTTGGAATATCTGCACAATGTTTGGGTAAAAGATGGAGACTAAGGGACCCTTTGCATGTCTTTGAAGTTAAATTAATAGGTTTGCATGGTTTGACATGGTTTCTATGTAAGCATATGTTAATGTCATGATTGTGGTTAGGGGCAAGGTTCTAGAAGTTGAGCACTTAAATTTTGTGATTGTATAGATTTGTCATGGTATTACATTAGACTTAAAAAATGTTCATTTTAATATACTATTTTAACTATTTATAAATGATGTTTGAAGGTCTGAATCATTACACATTTCATGATATAATCAATTTTATTATGATAAATTATTGTGTAAAAGTTTTAAATCTATGATCAAAACATGACTTTTAGAATAGTAATACTTAATCTTTAAAATACTAACACTTAAGTCTTACATATCATGATTTAATTAGGTACTTTAAACTATTATTAAGTAAACATTAAATAAATATTAAATGCTATATTTTTAATTTCTAATGTAAAATATATATATTCATACCAATATGTTTTATTAATTCCAAATTATATTTTAATAATAAAAATATTCATTCGAGAACATGCTCAACTTTTAAAATCTTTCCCTTGATACCAAAAAGTTATGCAAATAATGTTCATATATGACAATTGAATTACATCATGGAAAGGTGATCTAAAATGTTCACATATTTTCATCATATCAGCATGAGGTCATGGAGGGGAAAAAGATCACTTATAGATGTAACCAAAATATTTTTGACATATGGATCAATCACGAATATTCATATATCTGCTCATTTTTAATAAAGATACGAGTTCACACATGGTAATCTTGGATTAAAGTCTTCGCAAAGCAGGATGAAGTGCATCTATCGAGATGATGAAACTTGTCACACGGAGTGGTTATAAGTCTACATAGAGTTCATTGATAATAGAATACTTTATATGTCTGAGTCAACTACCAAGTGACATAATTGAGGAAGCTTACCAAAGTGGCCTAAGGAAGAATAAGGCCTAAACGAGAATTGTGAGAAATTTTAACATGAAATAGAAAATTAAAATAAAATAGGATACCATAACTTAGTCAAAAAGGCCATATGTACATTTAACTAGAATTAATAATGTAATAAATTTATGTATTTAAAAAATATTTGCATGATTTAAAATAACATTAATTGAGAGAAGAGTCCATTAAATTGGGTTACAAAATGATCAACACATGGTATGTTTATAGATGGATTGGCGTTTCGGCCAAGCTACGAAACATAATATTTAGACCACACATTAGTTTTTAATGATAATAATTTAGAAAGTGGGACCAGTGCAACTTAAGCTTAAAAAAATTAACACATTTAATTAGATTTGAAAGTCATAGGTATTTTAATTAAATGAAAAATATAACTCAATTTATGGGTTAACTCACCTAATAATTACAAGGAAAATGGTTGAGATCGATAATTATATGAATCTAAATAGTGGTATGTGCACCATGTGTCAACATCATGTTGTCTCAGGAAATGGATTCATGAAGTGATTTTAGTTACAACTAAGTAAGGTAAATGATCATTACATTACTCTAGGCAACATGCAGATTGTGCAAAGTGGCAAAATCCTATTCATCATTTGGTTAGGATAAATTGATGTCACTTAACATTATGCCAATGCACTAAAGTAAGGTGATCATTTGTAAAGGCCATGAAAATGCCAAAATAAGATTCACAACATAAAATTCATGTCTTAGCCAAATGAAGGAAAATGAGAAGTCTCACACATGTAAAGATGCAATTAATATTGAGAAGCTCAAACTGATATTTATTAAGAAGAATAAAATGTTTCAAATTCACTACATACTTAAAATTGTGAATTATACTCTAATTTCTTTCTTTCTCATTATTTTTAATATGATAAAAAAAATCTAAGTGACCATCTACTTTTTCGAAGATGAAAATTCCTTATAAAATAATTTACTTTTTTTTTACACCAAAACATCTTTTTTCTTTTAAGGTTACATGTCCAATCTCTTATTAACATTTAATATTTGTAGATTGTCATTATGAATAGTGGCTTATGGTTCATTCAATTGTGCACAAAAACAAAACATAGGATTCTAACTTAAATATCAACCCCCAGTGGATTTGGGGTGTAATTTATGTACTTTTTGTGATCTCTTTTCACCATAGTAACTATTTGTTTGTTGTTATTTTCTATTCCATTTGCCACATTTCAGTTTTCTTGATCTCTTTTCACCATAGTAACTATTTGTTTGTTGTTATTTTTTGTTATTCATTTATTATTTCCACTTGCCACATCCTATTCAAACGTGGACAAATTTCCAAATTTTTTATCCATGCTTATAAACATTAAGTGTTCACTTTGATTCAAGTTTTGAATATGCATGGTGATGCCAATTGATTAGAGAGTGTTGGTTGTTTCTTTTGTCAAACTTTATTTATTATACTTCAATCATTATATCTTCCTTTTTTGACTCATTGTAAAAAAATTAGGTCACTAAATTGTTAGACGATTGGAGGAGGAATTATTTGACCAAGTTAGATCCTTTATTTTGTTGAGGTTAATGCATTCAAAATTTAAGTGTCCAATATTAAAGTACCTACAACACCTAAAGGTTAGGGCTTCATAGTCCAGAGGTTAGGTCCACACATATTCTTCTATAATCAGGGCAATGGAGGACAGTAGATCAAAAGAGGTATCTAAGGTGACTAGGATTATAGAAAAAGTGGTGTGAGAGAATGAGACAATGGCATTGTCTATTTGCTGGAAAATACCCAATGAGTTCTTAAAAGTGGAGGGCAAGATAAGGTAGGCATACCTAAATTGGTCTAGTGGAAAAGGATTTAGTGAATGGGTTGAAACTAGAGAACTAAGGTTTTGTTAATAGTTGGTGCTAATCTTAGCTCCACTATTTTATAAAATTAGATCTTTGTTTGAAATGAGGTTAACAATTTCAATATAAAAACCTTTTGCACTAGGATAAAGATGTACCTTACCTTTCAGGGAAGGTTTCCACTACTTGGATATCCAAGTGGTTAAATATGTAATATGTTTCTAGTGGTTTTCAAACATGCAAATCATTCCATTGAATATGTAGTGTCTTTTTTTAGCCTGTTTAGAGTTTAAGGATTTATTTTCAAGGTTAAGGAGGGGTTTTTGGAGGATGTGTTGCACATTTAGTATTTACATTAGGTAAATCAATGATTGTTAAGTTACTATAGAGTAAATATTACTTATGGTATGGTAATTCGTAACATTGTTGTTATGTAACAATAATGTATATTTTTTAACTTAGAAAAATATATGAGTAATATTGTTATGTAACAACAATAGTGTCCTATATAGCTTAATATTATTTTTGAGCTATTATAGGAATATGAGGATATTGTGGTGGACATATGAGCTCCACAAATATAGGAATAACTTTTCCTATATAAATGTATTGTCTCGTATGAAATATTATAGTGTGAGAATTACAATATTATTGTGTCATCAAAATATTTATCTATGTCTAGATTCACTATGTCTTGCATGAGTTAATTCTTTGCATATAGCTCCTATAATACTTCGTAATGGTATCAGAGCAAGATATTTCAATCGAGAGTTCTTAGGATAGTGTTTAGTTTTAGGTGCAGTTGTCCTATGCCACCATGCCTTGTAGGATGAGAGTACAAATTATTTTGTGAAAATTTTATAAGAACAGATTTTTTATAAAATATTTTTTGTATTCATACAAAGAATAGATACGGTATCCATTCTTAAGGGTTTTATCATTACAAGTTGTTGAGAATTGTAAGCCATTAGCATCAACATTTAGATGTCATGCAGTTGTGTCTAGGAGATGTACAGTTCCATAATTGCAGTGTATTAAAATTCAAATTGGGCTCCCCAATATCTATACTATCCTCAGATATTATTTAGCTACATATATTATAAAAAAAAGTCTTGGTACTATATATAAAGTGATAAATTCCTTTAGGCCTGCATTCAGACTGGTGAAGATCAATGGACTTACAAAGTGGCATTGTTTCATTCTCTATCATGAAGTTATAGCTCTCAAGCATTTGATAGTCTAGTTTCAAGGCATATGAGATTTGATAAGAATGGACATAGAATTTAGTGAAAGACATCCTAAAGAGTCAGGGGTAAGCATTATAGTCTACTCTTTGTTTATTTGATTCTCTATGTCAATGCCATGTTAAAATAAACATCAAGCATTTTAGTTATATTTTGTAAAGTCTATATATATGATGTATGAAAAACTAAAATTGGTACTTTTTATATTGTCTTTTATATTTTACAAATAGTATGTATTAGTCTTTATACATTGATATAGTTTATGTCAAAATGGTCTAAGTCATTAAAAATGTCTCTGAAATAATTGAAGTCTTTTTGGGTTAATTGTTATGTTATCAAGTTTTTATATATTATAAGTGTCTCTATTTATTTTATTATGTAAAAGAGTCAATTGTGCAAAATAATTATCCCAAGTCATATTTTATTAAAGGAGGCATTTTTAATTGAAACTGATGTCTTGTGAGAGTGTCATAATGGAAAAGTTTGGTCATATTGAGAAGTTCAAGGGAAAACACTTACACATATGGTAAATACGAATCCATTTGATTATAATCATCAAAGACCTATTCGATATTATTGATGGCAAATTGAAAAACTCAAAGATGTAGATGAGGCAACAAAATAGGAGAGCAAAGATAAAAAATATAAAAAAATCATTGGATTGGGTATATCTGATGGTTATTTGCATAATATTTTTTTTCTAAGTCCTTTAATACAATTTGGCAAGCACTAAATTTTTTTTTTGGTTCATACATTGGAAGTTAAATAATAGGATTAAACCAAAGATTGTTTGTGATGCAAAAAAATAGGGCAAACTTTTAGAGGCCATAACTTTTGTTTCTTAGCTCTGTTTGAGCTATTTTACATGCCACAATGATTGTATCAAAAAGTATGTTGTTGTCCTTAGGTAGTTATACCTACCTAAGATTGTTTTAGATATTGTTTTAGAGGCCATACATGATCATCTAAGATTTTGGATTTTTTTATTTTTAAAAATTATATATTTTATAATTGAACATCAAATTTAGTTGAATTTCATCCCATAATCTAATTATAGTGTTTAGGATATTTTGAGAGTTTTTAAAAATAGGCATTTTTTGTAGATTTTGTTTTAAATTTTTCATGTAAACTCTATGTTTTTAGCTGAGGCTTATTTAAGCATGGTGTGGGTTTTTAATTATTTCAAGAAATCAATATGAATAAATTCTAAGCATTGTTTCAAGATCTTGGCCTATTCATAATTTTATTGTTCCTATTAGTTTTTGGTTTCATTATTTGGTATCAGAGCAAGTTTCAATCTTGGAGGAGAGAAGAATGAAAAGAGGATGAGTAGGTATGGAATAGATGAATTGGACTATACAAGAATTGCAGAGGCATGTTCAACAATTAATAGAGGTTATCACCAATCGAGTAAGGAGACAAGGTGGTGATGATGAAGACACAGATCATGATAGATAAATTTAACAAGAGTAGTCACCATAGATGCAAGAGAGGATGGTTCATGCTTTAGAAAGAAGTAATGAAGGAACCAAAGTTGATATTTTAGATTATGGAGGAATTTTAAAACTAGAAGAGTTGATAGATTGGATTAATATCATGGAGAATTTTTTCAAGTGACTTTGAGAGAAGACAAAAAGGTAAATTTTGCATGGACAAAATTGAAAGGTCATACAATGATTTGGTGGGATCACCTATAGAAAGAGAGAAAAAAAAAATAAAATACAAGATTAATTCATGGAAAATTATGAAGAAGCTAATGGAGAAATTTCTTGTGGATTATGCACAAACCTTATACAAAAGATTTCAGAATTTAAGGCAAAAATATCACAGTATACAAGAGTATAAAGATAAATTTTACAAGATTTCTATATGAGTGGAGCATGATGAAACAAAATAATATATGGTTATGAGGTATGCAAATGGTTTAATATTTTCTATTGAAGATGAATTAAGCATGCATAGAATACTTAACATGGAGGAGGCGTATCAATTAGCTTTGAAAATAGAAGAAAAATAAAATAGATAGAATTTTAGAAGGAAATCTACTAGTCTAAGAAGAGGTGGATCCCCTCAAATAAGGGAATGAGGTGGGTTTAATACCACTAGAGGTGGATATAATGCCAATAAAGGTGATAATATGAAAGGATTTCAATACCAATAAAGAGGAAGAGGATTTTAGAGGGGACGAGCTTACGGTGGTGCTAGAGAATGGTTTTTGAATCAACATAGATCTTATTTCTATTATAGATGTGGAGAAGAAGGGCATAGGGAATTTGAGTTTCAAAACTATAAAGATCAAGAAAGGAGGCAAGAAGATCGCTCAAGACTAAATTTAGTTGAGGCTAAAATAGAGGAGTAGAATACTGAAGTTGCCCTAGTAGATGGAGAGAATCTCATGATGATAAAAACCATGATTGCTCCAAGGAAGGAACAAGTGCAGAATAAAGAAGGTGGTGATGCACGGATACGATTAAATATTTTTTGAACAAGATGTACTTCAGGTTGAAAGGTATGCAAAGTAATTATAGATGGTGGTAGATGTGAAAATATGGTTTCTAAAGAAATGATTGAGAAACTAAATATGTAATGTGAAAAACATCCTAACCCTTATCAAATTTCATGGTTCAAGAAAGGGAATGAGGTTACAATAGATAAAAGGTGATTAATCAAGTTTTCTATAGGAAAAATTTATAATGATGAAATATGGTGTGATGTTATTCTGATAGATGCATGTCATGTGTTAGTGGGGAGGCCATGGCAATTTGATAGGAAAGTAGTTCATGATGGAGCAAAGAACACATACACATTTAGGAAACGTAGTACAAAGGTAGTTTTGTTACCTCTTAAAGAGGAAGAGAATATAGAAATCATGCTCTATACTAAATAATTTAACCAAGATATGAAGGTAGCAGGGTACTATTATGCACTAGTAGCAAAGAATGATGAAACAGAAATGGTGAAAATACCAATAAAAGTAGTAAGAGTTGTGAAATAATATGTATATGTTATGCCTAATGAGTTATCAGATGGTTTACCACTAAAAAGAGATATTTAGCATCACATTTGTTTGATTTTAGGATCATCTCTACCAAACCAAGTAGCTTATAGGATGAGTGCAATAGAAAATAGAGAATTAAATAAATAGGTTACTGAATTATTGAGGAAGAAAGTGATAAGGGAGAGTATGAGTCCATGTAAAACACCAACATTTCTAACACCAAAGAAATATGGAGGATGGAAACTGTGTCAGGATAGTAGAGCAATTAATAAAATTACAATAAAGTTTATGTTTCTTATACCTCATTTAGAAGTTATGATGGATGTGCTTATAGGAGCAAAATATTTTACCAAAATTGATCTAAGGAGTGTCTACTATTGTTATATTAAAAGTCATGAAGGAGATGAGTGGAAAACTACAATCAAGACTAGGGATGGCTTATATGAGTGGATGGTGATGCCATTCAGATTATCTAATGCACCTAACACATTTATGAGGGTGATGAATATAGTGCTAAGAGAATATATTAGTAAGTTTATGGTTGTTTATTTTGATGATATTTAATATTAAGTAAGACTAAAGAAAAATACTTACAACATTTGAGAATGGTAATGGATTTGTTAAGAAATGAGAAGTTATATGCAAATTTGAAGAACTACATATTTATGTAGAATAGTTTGGTATTTTTGGGATTTGTAGTTTCAGTAGATGGTGTGAAAATGGATGAAGGAAATATAAAGGTGATTGTTGAGTGTCCTATTCCAAAAATCATTACAAAGGTAAGAAGTTTCCATGGTTTAACAACTTTTTACAGAAAATTTATTAAAAAATTTAGTAGTATTGTGGCACCAATAATAGATTACATGAGAGGGAAAAAATTTGCATGGACTAGAGCAACCACATAACATTTTGAAAATTTGATGAAGAATATTACATAAAGGCCAATTTTAGCATTACCAGATTTTAATAAAGTGTTTGAAGTTGAAAGTGATGCTTTACTTGTGGGAAATGGTGCTGTGTTGAGTCAAGAAGGAAAGCTAATAACATAGTTTAGTGAGAAATTGAATGAGGTAAGAACAAAATATTCTTCTTATGATTTTTAACTTTATATCATCGTACAAGCATTAAGAAATTAGAGGCATTATCTAGTACCTAAGGAGTTTATCCTATTTACAGATCATGAGTCTTTGAAGTGTGTGAATACCCAAAAAAAGTTGAATAGTAGGCATGCAAAGTGGGTTTCTTTCTTGTAGGGGTATACATCTGTGTTGAAACATAAATCAAGAAAATAAAATCAAGTAGTTCATGCATTGAGAAGGAGGGTAAAATTATTAACTACTATGATGAGTGAAGTAGTTGGATTTGATGCTATTAATATACTATATGATATTGATCCCTATTTTGGCAAGATAGTTGAATAGTGCAGGAATCCATTAACAGGTGGGATAAATATTATTCATGATGATTATCTTATACAAGAAGGTTATCTCTTCAAAGGGAAACAATTATGCATTTCAATTGGGTCTCTACAATACAATATAATAAGAGAATTACATAGTGGTGGTTTGGCTAGACATTTTGGTAAGATGAAGATAATATTTTTGGTGGAGGAAAACTATTTTTGGCCAATGATAAAAAGAGATGTGACAAGATATTTTTCAAGGTGCAGAATATGTCAGATGACTAAAGGACATGCATAATAAATTGGACTTTACATGTTATTATCAGTTCCAAGAGGGCCATGGATAGATTTGAGTATGAATTTTGTGTTGGGATTGTAATTATTCAATTTTTGTTATTGTATAATTTTTTTTAAAAAATGGTTCATTTTATTACATGTAAGAAAACCAATGATGCTACTAGAGTTGCAAAGTTAGTTTTTATGTATATTGTGAGATTTCATGGTGTTCCAAAAACTATTACTTCAAATAGGAACATGAAATTTCTAAGTCATTTTTGAAGGAATTTATGGAAGAAGATGCATACTAAGCTATAATTTAGTAGTGCATATCACCCACAAATAGATGGATAGACAAAAGTTATGAATATGAGCTTGGATAATTTATTAAGATGCATAGTGGGAGAGAAGCCAAAGCAATGGGAATTGGCCTTACCACAAGCTAATTTTTCATATAATAGTTTAGAAGATCTCATTTCTTACTTATTTGAGAAAGAAAAAAAGACAATGTTTGTTGAATCAAAGGAAGCTACAACGTATGGTATAAACAATAAAGAAAATTGACTGTTTAAGAAAAAATCAAATTCTCTTTTGAACAGGGATCATATTCCAAAGGTACTAAGAAACAATTTACCTATTACTATTATAAATAATCTGATCATATATCTATAAATTATATAAAAATGGCACAAGATTTACTAGATGAAAATCTACCAGAAAATGCCATGGTCGAAGATGAAGAGGAAGAGAATGAAGAACAAACAAATATTATCATCACATAAAATGTAAGTGATGATCTCTTATAGATGAATTTTTGGAGGAGGTGAGAGGCATTTGAGAATAGAGGCCATTCAATCCTCTCATTATCCACTAATGATGGGGCCACTTGTAATTTAGTGGCATGCGATTTCAATTGTATGAATTTAGTTTTTCAATGTGGTGTGAAATAAGAACATATGAGTATTCTTGTTTATTTTTTAGTATTCCCCATGAAACCCATTTGTGTAGAAATATAGTATAATATTGATTAAAATGTGTTGTAGTAATCATGATGTGAAGGTCTTTGGGAAATCAGGAAAATCAATTGTGTATGATTTTTGGTAAACCTAGAAAACTAATTATGTAAGGTTTTTGATAATCCTAGAAAACTAATTATGAAAGGTTATTGGTACACTTGTAAAAAAAATTGGGTAAAATTGTTGGTCATATCTATAAAATCCCATCTATGAGTTGATCATGAGTACACAAAGGTGGCATGCTACAATAAGAGAACATGATATGGTTTACCATGTAAAAACTAGAGGAATGTTAGAGATTTAATATTTACATTAGATAAATCAGTTATTATTTAGTTACCATAGGGTAAATATTATATATGGTATGGTAATTAGTAGCATTACTATAATTTAACAATAATGTACATTTGGCTAGCTAGAATATATACAAGTAATAAAAGACACCCTGTTGTAGAATGCTTCCTATGTAATAAAAGACTTTTAATAGGCAGAGTGGTTTAATGTTAACCCGATCTTTATCACTCTTTTTTATGAGTGTGCTTAATAAATTTTTTCTATATATAATAATTTTTACATTGTAGAAAAATATATTGTAGAAAAATAACATTCAAACTCTATTAAATAAGTAAATACTATTGAGAAATAAAACTTTATTAAATAATGTTGATTCTTTCTTTAAAAATGAGAATAAGTAAATATCATCATATCAAAAAATTAAAGTAAAATATTTTTATTTTATATAAATTTATGTAAAAGATATTAAAAAATATCCAGATAGTCACATTATATAAAATTTGTGAAAAAAAATGGAATAATCACTTCTAAATTAATCTATCTCGACATTTTTTATATTATATTATTAATTATACTTTTTTATTTTTTTGAATTATATATTCAAAATTTCATTTCACATATAATAATTTATTAAAAAAATTAATTATATTTTACAAAAATAAACATCGAATTTAACCCCTCTTCGAAGGTCTATTCATTTCCTTTAAACCAAACTCCCATTCAATCTTCTTTGTGGGACAAAACCCTAACTGTCTATGATGGTTTGGAGAGTTAGGATTATAATACATGCATTGACCTGTCTTTAGTATATTAAACGATATTTGAGTTCTTTACTATTTCTAATTAAAATAGATCTCTTAAAGTATGATCATAAAATCAAATCTTATTACGTAATTTATATTTTCCAACCTACGTCAATAAATAATTAGGGTTATTTGCATTCTAACTAACTAATTTGTAATTAACACACCTAAGAAAAAAAAATAACTCATTAATTAAGTCGAATTTATTTGGAAGTCTAAAATTTTAAATATAAAAAATTGCAAAGGTATGAGAAGGCACCAACGATTTAATAAGTATTTTAGTTTACATAAGTCAAGATAATGTAACATGCTAAAAATGTATTAAAAAACATAAAATACGTAAAAAAAGGTGGAATTTGTACTTAATATGATTAAACATTGTATCTAACAATTTCTCATTAGGTAAGATACACATCAAAAAAAAATTTTATCATAAACATATTATACTTATATATATATATATATATATATATATATATATATATATATATATATAAATATAAACTAATAATAATATATGTTAAAATTTATAGTAATGAATTTTTTATATAGTATATTTAAAAAAGCAATTGAATTATAATTTAAATTAAAAATATATTTTTTGTTTTTTATTATTATTTATATATACATATATAAAATCAAACTTTAATTATTTAAATATGAATTTAAAAACATAAATATTTGTATAAATAATTATTTTTATTAATTTCTTTAATATTAAGCTATACTTCAATATTATATTTTAAAATAAATTTTATTTTAAAACATTAATAAAATTGACAATGTTTATGTTCATTTTAACTTAATGCAATATAAATTTCATTTAAGGATATATTTTTTTAAAATATTTTATTATAAAAATAAAATTATAATATTTAAAAATTCAATATACTATCTAAATAATCTTTCGAAAATAATTTTTATATTTACTTATCAAAAAATAAAATATCTTATTTTTATAAAAAATTAATAATATAATATTTTTTAATAATAAATTAAAAATAATTAATAATTGTGTTTACTTTTATGATTAATTTTAGTTAGATATTATTATGTTTTCAATAATTTTTTATTATCTTTCTTAATATTTACATTATAATGTTGAGTTAAATGCCTTCATGAATAATTCTAATGTTTGGAGTGATTGTGTATCAAATTAAGTCTCCTTATTTTATAATTATCACAAAAAATATATGAATAAAAAAAGGTCATCTAAATAAAAAATTATTCACAAAAATCATTTAAATAAATAATAAAAATATATAAAAAAAAATCCCACTAAAACTAATATTTAATTTAGATTGTAGGACCGGTTCTCAAATAATACCATTCAAACTCTACATGTATGTTACTAGTGAAATGATAAATTTATTTATAAGCCCATCCAAACTCCATATGTATTTTAGTAATGAAACGTGATGTTAATTTGTTGGCCCAATCTCATTCGCCTTATCTAAATGAAATTCGTTCACATGTTGATTCTAATTTTCTTATGAATTTTCTCAAACCCTATGGGATACCATGGGACATGATCTTCACAAAATCTATTATAAAGCTATTTTATCCAATTTTTTTTACTCTCTATCCAATTAAGGTAATATAATTTTTATTCTTAAGGATGGTGATCCTGAAGTCATTACTAATTGGAGACTTATCGCCCTTATAAATTCATTTCATAAAATTATTGGTAAAGCTTTAACCCTTAAAATTAAGAATCTTCTTCATGATTTATTTGTTATAAGTGAGAAAACATTATTTAATAAACATATATACCTTTTATAAAATGTCATTATTGTTTTGGAAGGTATGAAATGGGCTAAGGTTTTGAATTAGAAGGTCTTATTTGTGAAGATTGATTCTAAGAAGGCTTATTATCAAATATAGTGGCTTTTCATTATAGCAATACTTCAAGGTCTTGGTTTTGATCCTACGTTTGTGTTCTCAACATGATTTTAAATATGTTCGTGATTTAATTACTATAAATGGTTCCCAAACTCATCATTTTAAACTTCATATATCTACCAAGCAAGGTGGCCCTTTATCTCTTTATCTTTACGTTTTGGTTGCTAAGGGTTTTAACTATCTTTTGGCTAACTATGCTTCAAAGATTTTGGTTATTTCTCTCCCTGATCCAAACCATAATTTGATTAATGGGAACTTTGAAAATTACTCTTTTCTTACCATTTATAAGGAATATGGTTATATAAACATGTTGTGGAATGTTTTGATATATTTTCACTTGCTTCTAGTTCTTCCATTGAATGGAAGGAAACTCAATGAGATCACCAATCTCTTTCTTCCAAATCTCCTTGGTTGAATGGATTTTAATTCAAATTATTAGGCATTCCCTTTAATTTAATATCCTTGGCCACTTATTTTTGGTATTATATGGTTCAAAGGGTCAAGAAAAAATATCCTTCTGGATGAATAAAGTCTTGTCATTAGTGGGAACGTTTTAGACTTGTTCTAAGGTTATAGATACTACACATGTCTACTAATGTTTCTAGACTCATTACAATGTTCCCTAAGCTAAATTGAAAAAAAGATGAGATTTTATATTGGCCAATTCTGAAGATCACATAGGATTCCATAGTTTCTTTTGACATTTGTTGTTGACCTAAAGAGGCAAGATGACTTATGCTCATTGAAATTAAACTCCAAGGCCTTGATTTCAGTGCCAAATGAATTATCATAGTGGTTGAAGCATAATAGTGTGTCTCACTTTTTGATATAGAGGGGACAATAAAAATTGAAAATGTAAAGATTTCTCAATTTGCATAGGCAATAGTAACTTAACTATATAAAAAGTAAAAATAGTGTAAACTAATGAAATATTGAATTTTAAGTGTAATTTACATTTTTATTTAAAAATAAAAAATAAAAAATATATTTCTAAATACTTAAATACATAGTATGTATGATTTATGTACAAAATGTTTATTGAGTTCTTAATTTCTCCTCCACACAATTTTCTCAAAACATAATATTTTATGAATATTTCTTGGAAAGATCTCCTAGAAACATGGATGTAATGCAAGATATATTTTTTATATTTTTTTGATGAAAAATTAAATTTATAATGATCACGGTGGGTAATATCAACACTTATGATTTCTACTTTTGATGTGATGTGATGTGTGTGTGTGTGTGTGTGTGGGGATGTAAAAATGAATTAATTTTTTTCACCATTAGAACAAGGACATTAAAATCAAGTGTAATGATATTTTTCAAAAAATTTAACCATAGTCTCCTATTTTCCCAGTGCCTTGAACAGATGGTACTTTCTTTTATAAATAAATTTATATTACTAAATAAATCAAAATAAAAATTAAATACTAATAACATTTAAATAATCACATTATTAGAAAGCTTATAAATAATCTTATTTATATGTGGAGCCACATATTTTTATTTTATTTTTTCATCCTAATACATGACATCCAAAATAATAATTTGAGGCTAATAGTAGATTTTCAATTGAATGGGTGAGGATTTGATGCCACATTGGGTTAGAACAATGGGGTTAGAATGAAGGGGGTTCAATCGAACTCCCTTCATTCTAATGCTAACCAAATACATATTTTAAATTGGATACTTTATTAAAATTAATTACATACATATTGTAATCATTTGAAACCTTTCACTTGAACCCCATTTATTATATCCCCCTTTTTTACAGTCCATGATAAAAGTACATGTGGGAGTTAGATATAATGGGGTTTTGAACAAAGGGGGTTAGAACGAACCCCAATTTTAATTTTTAGATTTGGCTACCAAGTGAGACAGACTATTATGCTTCATCCCATAAATTTAGAAGGTGATAAATCCATGAATATATTGTTGATAAATTGCATTTCTTAATGATGTCATCTTTACAAAAATGTCTAACAAGGTATTGATATGCAAAGTGTTATCATTACCCTTGTTCATGTTAAAATATTACGTAATTTTACTATGCACAACATATGGAAAGCTTAGGAAAAATTCAAATACCTCATTTGGTTGGGGGAGGTATTTGGAAATTGTATCTATAAAATCTCATTATCTATGGTTGTCCCCAATGCTCACTTTTCACAATGTTGTCCTTGCCATGGTCCCTTGGATCAAGAGTTTGAGATTAGTTAAAAATTATTAAAACCATTGGGGATTTATTCTGCAAGTTTAATCATGACTGAATACCTTATAATATTGTGAAGGTCAAGTTTAATCTTAATAATGAAGATGTAAAATATAATTATGATAAGTACAGTTCCATACCCAAGGAGTATTTATGCAAGATTGGTGTTACCTCCCTTATGCCATGGTGTAAGGATTGGGATTGGATTACATCTACATGATTTTGTCATTACTCTCCTTGAATCAGACATAATCTATTATCTCTTTAACACATTGAAATTGAAATGATTAATCATTGATGGAATCATAGATCCCTTCATGTTGTCTAGTCTATAAGGTTTTCTACCATTTGGGTTGCTCTCATTGATCCAAAAAATATCATTTCCTTTGGTGTACTATCTACTAAGTTATGCTTATAGGTGATCATCTTAGGCACATGGGGGTTTCAAATCCCATTTTCCTTATGTGTCACTAGTCAAAAATACCTAAACATTTTTTCTAATTTCACCCTTATGCCTAGTCTGCTTAGGGATGGATTCACACCCTCTTTGAGCCCTTTAGACCTAAATTCCTCACATGTAAAATGATTATCTTAGGGGACTTTGCCTTACTTCCTACAAGATACAACATATTTTTATATATTTTTTGGTATATCTGAATGTTCCTTGTGTTTTTGTCATAAGCCTCTAGTTCCTTGACACCACCACCTCCCCATCATGGATATGGATGTGGGTTTTAGTTTCAATAGTATTGAAGCCAAAGGATCCCTTGTTTGTTAGAGTATGTATTTTATGCATTTTATCATGTTTGATAGTGTATTATCTAGCTATTTAGTCTTGTATTGAGTTTTTCCTATATGAGGGTTTATCCCACATTGGCCAGTTAGGCTAGTTCAATATTTTGCCTTGCCTATATAAGCAAGTGCCTTCCTATTGTACTATCATAATTCATTCTAAATAATATATGATTTTTATTATTTTTGCATATCATATCTGTAGTGTCCTTGTGTGATATTTTGCTTTAAACACTTTAGATTCTTGGGTTGGAATGCCTTTACAATTCCTAACATAGTACCAGAGCCATGAATAAGTTACAACTATCCATTAATTTATAATTTTTAGATAATTTTATTCTACTTCCCTTGTCACTGCTTCTTCCCTTATTATAGAGAGGAAGCATAAAATAGAGGTGTGCGAGGAGATCTTGGTATCCCTTTAGAGCCCCTTTTTAAGACTTTTAAAAGATTTTGAATATTTTCATTATTTTTGAAGCTCTTTGTTTCAATATTCTCATTGAGATCTACTTATTATTGTATATTTGATCATTTTTAATTAATTTTGAAGGAGAAGAATCTGAGGAGTCTTATTTGATAATATTTGAGAGAGGCATCATTCTTTTTTGATATTGTATTTCTCTCAGGTTGGTATCATTTTGATCTACCTATTTAAGCTTGGCATCATTTCCTATCAAACAAAGGCATCCTTACCAACAAGGCATTTTTGCTTCCATATTTGGTAGATAAGTGTCCTTTTTTGCAAGGTGTTGAGATCTGATATGCAGAGATTGGTGTCGGAATGTTCATGTTGAGGCATTGACCTTTGGAGGAGTTTAAGCATTAGATCTATGAAGTAGATTTTCAAAGGCATCTTCAGCAAAGGCATTGGATCTGTAATTTTCCTTCTGAGTTGTTTTTTTGATCTGATCTATGTGGAAGAGGTGACATTCCAAATATTTTATTTATTTTCTATTATCATTTCTTTTTTGGACTAAAAGTTAAAATTTTTTAGATTTACCTACTTCATGTAGGCATCATTTTCCAAGATTTAGGGGTTGAAAGGCTTGAATGTGGCATTGAGGAGAGAGGAATTGGTTTATTCCAACTTTGGTACTTGTATTTTCAAAAGAATCTAAGTTTTCATCTTCCTAGAAGGATCTTAAGCCAAAGAAAACTTACAATTTTCTTTTTCTCTTAAATAACCTCAGTTGCCCATTCATTTTTGCTTTTATAAGAATTATTTTTTGCCTCAATTGGAACTATAGTTCACTTGGACAAGCATATCATTAACCAAGAGGATCTTTTTTCTTGTTTGTTGGCATTTCTAAATCCCTGGTTCAATTATGGTTCTAGCGAGTGGTTAGACGACTATGTTCTTTACTAGTTTGGTCACAAATTTTAGTTTGAAGTGATTTTTTAATGTTTTAACTCATTTTACAGGAAATCATAACACTTGTAACTTTTGAACCGTAACTTAGATTTGAGTTCTATTTTTTTAAAAGCACATGTTTCTCAATTATGTATTTATTGGTGTAATTAATTTATAAAAATATACTAATTTTATAAAGAGCCAAATTGGGGGGGTTCCCATAATATAATTTTTTTGTGGGTTGTTTTGATGTTTATTTTATGCACCCTTTGCATTTTTTCTACTCTTTGGTGATTAGTTAGCATGACTTTAACTTATAGTTTTTACCAATGCGAGCCTTTAACTACACATAATTACCAAACATGGATAACTCGAATGGAAATAATCATAAAGCTTAAAGGATTATGGTCCCTAATAAATGAAATACAACCACATTTCACACATGAATTTAAGAAACTCCAGCACCAATGTAAGTTTGAAGATTGTATGGGCTTGATTGGATGATATGTGAGTGATAGTCTTTTGTTTTATTTTGATGCGTGTGATTCTCTATTCAAAACGTGGACTAAGTTAAAGGGTTTTTTTGGGGAATTAGATCTCTTACGAGCTATGCATCTTGAAATGGAGCTTACTTCACTAAATCTAGATGAATTTGCATCCATTTTAGACTACCTCACCAAATTTAAGCATTTTTTGACATAGTTGAAGGGGAGTGGACAAGATAAAAAGGAAGCAAAGTGTGTGTATTTTATCTTGTCTAAGTTGAATGGCCCATTCAAAATATTTGCTTCTACCTTTTAATCTAGTATATATGCCTTGGGTTTTACATTCAAAATACTAGATCTAGAGTTGTTTGATGAGAGACTTACTAGGGAGGAACCTAAATTGTCTCACCTTGAGTCTTCCACCTCTCAAAAAGCATTAATGGCTTCACGTTCGAAGACCAAAGGGAAAACCAAGAGTAATAAAAAGAAAACTCCTCCTCTACCTCAAAATGAAATTAAGCCCAACATTAATTCATCTAAACCCAAACCATCTTCCAAATCCAAGAGTAATTATAATCTATCTTACTCCTATTATGGGGGGACTAGTCATGATGAGTCTAGGTGTTTCAAAATAATACAAGCCCTAGAGGATGTCATTAGGAAATCTAAAATATCTATCTCCACTCCTTCTCCATCTAATGAGTATGGGAAATTAACAAATAATTTTGGAATATCATAGTTACCTCTTTCAGATAATTGGGTTCTAAATTATGGTGCTTCACACCATATGACTTCTACCAAGGATTCCTTTATATATTTTAATTCTTCCAACATTGAGGTTGGAGATTCTTCCTTAATTTTTATTAAAGGAAAGGGTGGCATACAGTTAGATGATGGCTACATCAATCATGTATTATATGTTCCATTTATCACCACCAATCTACTTTTAGTGTATCAAATTTGACATTGTAATTAGAAAAAGATAGTGACTTTCACACCACAGGGTGCTGAATTTTGAACTTTGTTAGAGACACAGACACTTATTTCCTAGGGTGTTGTTAATAATATTTATCAAATCTACTATTTTAAAGGTTTTGATGATAATCCTCTTATAGGGACGTGTTTAGTTTCTCATGCCAATTTTGACAGTTGGTTTTGGCATGAGAGATTTAGACACCTAAACTATCGATATTTGAAGAAGTTGAACACTCACGATATGGTAGAGGGTCTTCCTATAGTCTTATGTCTTGATGGATTTTTTACTTGTGGTGTATTGGGGAAAAAACACTAGGATTTATTTCCTAAGGGTATGTCCATGAGAGCTTCTTCACCACTTGAGCTTGTGCATTGTGCTTTGATGGTCTTTCCTACTCATTCTTTAAGTAGAGCTAAGTATGCACTTACCTTCATTGATAATTTATCAAGGTGTACTTGATTTTATTTACTCAAGTACAAGAGTGATGTCTTTGCTAACATAAAATTATTCAAGGCTTTGATATTGACAATAATTGAGTTACATCAAGAAGACTCGCATAAACAATGGGGGGATTAATTTAGTCAAGATTTATCTAACTTTTTGGCAATCCATGGTATTATTCACCAGCATTATATTTCACATACTCCACATCAAAATGTATTATCAAAATTAAATAATCATAATCTAAAGGAAATGGTTAACTGCATGATGCATTCATGTGATTTAACTCCTATCTATTGGGTAGAGGTAGTTAATTAGGTGAACTACATTTAGAGTCACACACCACATCAAGAACTTGAGCATATGACTCCAGATAAGGATTCATATAGAATTAAGTCTGATGTCTCATTTTTATGAGTGTTTGGCAGCCTTATTTGGATGTTTGTACCAAAGAAGGAAAGGAAAGCATTAGATAAGAAGAGAAAAACTTTGGTTCTTATAAGGTATTATGAAGACATGAAAGCTTATCATATTTTATATCCTAATACTCATGATGTTCATTTTTTAACACATGCATAATTTTATGAGCACTTCACTTCTCATGACTCTTTATCTTCTTCCATGCATTATTCCTCTTTTGATGATTCACCTCCTCTCAAGGATTCATTCTTTGAGGAGTCAGTTTAAGATATTCCTAAGGAGGTTATAGAGGATGAGGATATTATTCACACTGATGTTACCAATATTGCTAGGTGGACACATACTACAGTTTTTGAGGTAACAGCTTTCATATGGGATCTTACACCAACTCAACATCATCATACATATTTTATGGGTACTAGAATTTTGTGTTAGTTATTCTGTAAGGATCCACAATCTTTTTCATAGGCTCATAAAATATAAAAGGTTATGATATGATGATATGTAAGTATTCTTTATTGATGAAGAATTGCATTTGGGATTTAGTTGCTCTTCCTAAAGGAAGAAAGTTGCTTAGGTCCAAGTGGATTTACTGCACCAAGTATGCAAATGATGGTTATATTGACAAGTAAAAGGCATGTGTTATTGTAAAAGGATTATCATAGGTCAAAGGTATTGTTGACTCTGAGACTTTTGTGTCCATTTTCAATATTTATTTTATTTACCATATACTTTCTCTTGTTGCATAACAAGGTTGTCCAGTATATCAGATGGATGTTAAGAGTTCTTGCTTGCATGGAGACTTACATGAATAAATTCATACAAAGTAGTCTAATGGGTTTCTTCATAATTATTCTCTTGTTTTTCAACCTAGAAGGTCTCTTTATGGTCTCAAACAAGCTCCTTAATATTGGTATGAGAATATGGATTCATTTATTCTATTCACTAGCTTGTTCATTACCACTCTCATCCCATACTATATATTCAATGTATTAGGGAGGACATTACTATTCTATTCTTGTATGTTGATGATCTGCTTCTCACAAGTAACTTCGTATCTCAAATTTAGACTACTTCATAGGTGTGTTAAACATAGTTTGACATGATAGATCTTGGTCTTTTATATTTTTTCCTTGGCTTACAAGTTTCACAATCAGATACATGGATCTATTTGAATCAAAATAAGTATACCCTTGATATTATTAAACATTTTAGCATGGTTGATTGCGAGCGATGTCATTCTCCTTTTCAGTCTAGAGTGACTCTCACTACCTCTTGTACTACTCCACTTTATGATCCTACATTATATAGGTAGATGGTTGGGAGTATTATGTATTTAATCCATACTTGCCTCAATATTTCATTTATAGTTGGGCTTGTATCTAGGTTTGCACATGATTTTCATAATAATCATTAGAAGGATACCAAAAGGATTTTATAATATTTATCATACAAACTCATTTCATATTACATTACACCAGGGTTTCTACTCAGTTGGTTAGATACAATGATTCAAATTGGGTAGGTTTATTTGATGATAGACATTTCACTTTTGGCTACATCTTTTGTCTTGGTTCTTCACCTATTGCATGGTTGTTCAAGAAGAGATAGGCTATAGCAATTTCATCTGCAGAGGCTGAGTATAAGGTAGTAGTTATAATGAGTCATCAAGTTCTTTGGCTTCATTAGCTATTGATAGAGTTTGACTTCATGCATGATTCACCCATTGTACTTTAACATGATAACCATAGTGTAATTTATATATCTTGTAACCTAGTTGAGCATCAATAGACCAAGCACATGGATGTACATATGTATTTCATTCATCAATAGATTCATGATGGCATTATTATCTTGGAATACATTCTAACTAAACAACATGTTACATACATCTTCATGAAGCCTTTTGCATCACCTCAATTTCTTGAGTTGTGTGGCATGCTTGGGGTTTCAAAATTTGTCCTCTTGAGTGTTTATGAGAACATATTCCTTCTTCATTTTATGGATACATATTGTACATGATTACCTTATTAGGCCTAGTTGTCAGGACTCATAATATGGGTATGCCACTATTTAATTTTTGGCTTTTATTATCTCCTAGCTTCATTTGAATGGGGTGTTAGAGTATGTATTTCATGAATTTTCTCATGTTTTCTAGTATATTATCTAGTTATTTCATCATATAATTAGCTTTTCCTATGTGAGGATTTATCCCACATTATCTAATTAGGCTAGTGTAGTATTTTTTCTTGTCTATATAAGCAAGTGCTTTCCTATTGTACTATCATGTTTCATTATGCTTCATTCTAAATAATATATGATTTTATTTGTTTTTGAATATCATATATATATATATATATATATATATTTTGTGTGATATTTTGTTTCCAACACTTTAAATTATTAGGTTGGAATTCCTTTACCATTCCTAACACTCTCCTTGATCTCATCAATTGTACCCACACCATGATAGGTTTAATAGGCTTAAGAGAAGTGGTGGGGGTGAGGGGTTAGATCCTACCTCCACACGATAAGTTTTCAAGTTTTTCCCTTGCCATTTTTCTCTCTAGGTAGGATAAATATGAGAACAAATAGTAGAATGGTGGTTGGGTTTCCTTACCTAGTAACGAGGACCACTTCCTTCTTAGATGAGATGGGGAAAATTTTCTCAAGATCCTCCACCTTATTCACCCCTACTATCCACGATGTTTGTTGATGGTGCTTAAATTTTTCTTTTATGTTTGTGATTTTGTTTTCTCTATTTAGTTCGTGTGCACTTGAGTTAGTGTAACTCATGATTTGTGTAGCCTTATGTTGGCCTGTTTTTATTCTTGCTCTCTTTCTTTAGGCTTGTTTAACTCAATGTGGGTTGAATTTCAAAGTGTGACATCTCCTACCATTTTTTGTATGACTAGTGTTGTACTATATTAAGCTAAATTAATAACATTTGACATGCTTCTCAATATTTTTTTATTAATAAACATTTTGAAGTTACATTGAGTACCTAGTTTTACACAAATTGTCCTTCTATGTTGCTATTTTTACATAATTATTTTATAAGATAATGAAAATATAAATTTAATATAAAAAAAATTATTGAATTTTTGTTATATAAATAATACAATGTGTTATAAAATTTAGTCATATATAAAAAAAGTAGATAGTATCACATTCTGAAATATTAAATTATAAGAAGCTTTGAGAAATATTACATATTCAAAATGCCACTAAAATAAATTGAACTATTAATAAGTGGGAGTAATAATAAGCATGGGTGGAAGAAGGGATGGATCATATGGTTTATCACCCTAGTTCCCCTAACCATTTCTAGAAGATAAATTTGTATAATCAAGGACTAGATCCAAACCATATATATATATATATATATATATATATATATATATATATATATAGGGAGTAATAATAAGCATGAGTAGAAGAAGGAATGGATCATATGGTTTATCACCCTAGTTCCCCTAACCATATCTTGCAGACAAATTTGTATAATCAAGGACTAGATCCAAACCATCAGCCTTTATATATATATATATATATATATATATATATATATATATATATATATATATATATATATATATATATATATATATATATATATATACATTATTGAGGTGCAATCTATCAAGGAGGTCCATCAACACAACTACCACAAGAATGAGAACTCTAAGATGAGGATATAAAGTATTGTTGTAGTGAGATAATGTGGCACCTACGACGAGATTGATTCTTCATTTATTGTTCAAACCCATTGTCCTATACAAGTAATTAGTGGTGAATCACTAATTACACATGAAAAACTACCCCAATAATTCAATAAAATATTAAAAAAAAACATTAAAATATCTTTAAAATATCTAAAAATTTACATAAAAATTAAATCTAATTACATCACATTTATATAATCAAATATATATATTTTATTACTTTCAAACAACTAAATTCAAATATTATTATTTGAAAGGGGACATGGTCTTCAAGATTTTTTAAGATAATAAATACATTCTTAATCTTGTCTCAGAAAGTGCAGTCCTTCATTATATTGAAATCATGAAAATTTGTTGGAGCGAATCAACCTTGATTTAAAATCAAGTAGATGAGTAGTTTGATTATAAATCCACCTTTAATTTACATTTTCTTTTACAATGTTTTGGTTAATTTTAGAACCAAAAGAAATAGTGTCCTAGATATTACATTATGAAGTTATATTTTAGTAATAGATTCAAAATATATATTTGTTTTAATTTCATACAATGTCTGGTTAATTTTATATCAACAACCAAAAAAAATAAAATTAGATTTTATGTGATTAAATTATATTCTAATAACAAAGTCAAAACATATCTTTATATTAAATTTTTAAGTACGACATTAATTTTGACACTAATTTGATGTTATTTTAGATTGTGCCCAAAATTAATATAAATTCAAATGTAATATTATATTTAAAATTTAAAAAATTTAAATTCATATAATTTATTTTAAATCTAACTTTAAATCTGATAATATATTTGATTTTTATGTTGAGTTTAATGGCAACTTATATTTTTACTTTAAGATTAATTTAAATTTTGATTTTAATATAGATTAATAATACTAAAATCAATTTAATTATATTTATAGATGTTCTTACAATAATATTTGGAGGTGGTGGATGGGAGTTGCAATGTCATAAGAATGTTAGCATTTAATTAATTTATTTGAAAGTACACATTATAAAATATAAAATAAAATAATTTAATTATTTAGACACTGACAAGAATAAATTAAAAAAATAAAACAACAAACATAATGGTTTAAAAAAATTAAAAACATATAAATACAAAAAAATTAAAAAACAAATAAAAATGTAGATAAGATGAGGGAAAAAGGGAGAAATTATACTATCATTTCCTATTGATAAAATACATACATTTTTCATTTAATGTTTTAAAGATTGTTTTTTCTCATTGTTTTCCTTTACAATAGTATTTAATTATTTAAAAAATGACATTATAAAATAAAAAATAAAATAATTTAATTATATCAAAACTGACACAATTAAATAAAAATAATAAAATAAACATGATGGTTTTAAAAAAAACCATATAAATACAAATAAATTCAAACAAAAAATAAAATAAAATGAAATAAATAAAAATTAAAGAAGAGTAAAAGAAGACTAAATTGAATTAATAAATAAATAATCATATTACTACATTGAATTAAAAAAGAGTAAATTGAATTAAAAAATAAATTATCATAAAAAATATTACAACATTATATTATCACATCATATTTATTATCACATAATATTTATTAATAATCAGAACAATAAAATCATAAAAATAAATTATCATAATAAATATTATATCATAATAAATAAGTAAATAAATAATATACAAATAGTCATAATTATTTTATAGATAATATAAAAATCTTATTACATTATTTATATATATATATATTTATATATATATATATATATATATATATATATATATATATATATAATATTAGATAATTATAACTAATTTATAGAAAATATATAGATTTTACGACTTCATATTTATAAATAATCATATCATAATAATTGTAAAACAAAATAATCAATAAATAATAATGATAATGATAATGATAATGATAATGATAATGATAATGATAATGATAATGATAATGATAATGATAATGATAATGATAATGATAATGATAATGATAATGATAATGATAATAATAATAATAATAATAATAATAATAATAATAATAATAATAATAATAATAATAATAATAATGTATAAATTGATAAATAAATAAATAAATAATATACAAGATAAATTATAATAATATATAGATTTTATGGAAACATATTTATAAATAATAATAAGAATTGAAATTTTAAAAATAAATTATCTTAAAAAATATTATCACCATATGATAATAAATAAGTAAATATTATACATATAATTATAATTAATTTATAGGTAATATATAGATTTTACAATGTACATCATAATAAATAAATACTCTCCATTTCTCATTTTAAAATTACATTAAATATTTATATTATATGTTTTATTCAATAATAAATATTTATGTCTACTTTAAACAACAACAAATGATACTAGTATATATATCTTAGATAAATCTAAGTAAAATATACTGATTGATCTCATTTTCAAGATACTCACAATCTAATATGATATGTCTCTCGAGAATGATATCTACTAGTATATTCAAATAGTATTTAAATAAGATTTTAGATTTATATTCAAATTTTAAAAATATTAATTTAATTTAATTAAATATTATTAATAATTAAATATATAAATATTTTATTTTAATTTAATTTAATAAAATTAATTTTAAAATTTATACTCAAACATATCAATATTAAAAATATTAATTATATATAAAATCAAATAATTAAAAATTAAAATAAATATATTTATTAAAAAATAATATTTCAACACATTAAAAACATAACATAAAAGAAAATTAAAAAAATCCAAATAATTACATTAAGATGCATAACCAAAAGACATGTAATGACAAGAAAAATAAGGTTAGATATGGATGATAGGATTAGGGTTTAACCATGGATGACATGATTAGGTATGTAATGACATGAATATTAGGGTTCATGGGTGGATGATAGGATCAAAGATGTAATGACAAGTGGATTAGGATTTGGAATGGATATTATTATTACAGTTTAATATGGGTGACAATATTAGGGATGTAATGATGAGAAAATTAGGGTTTCAAATGATGTTAAGGTGGATTAGTGAATTTCATGATGGCATGCTAGTGTCAATGTTGGGTTTGTATAATTGGGATGTCTCAATTTTCCCCCTCTTTGAAATGGAATTATGATAATATAAGAAACAACATATTTTCAAATAATTTTAAAAAAAATGGGTAAAAGATGATGCCCCTAGTGTGTTGGTAGTATGAGAGATGAATGAATTTGTGTGATGATTTAGGTAGGGCTGATGCTCCTTATAGAGGGAGTGCAGAGATGAAATAAATAGATGGGATCTCAAAACAAGATAAAAGGGTTGAGAATGGAAGAATGAGGGTTAAAATCGAGGGGTAGGGGTGAAGAAATAGGCGTTGGGTTTATAGTAGGATGTGATGATTATATGGTAGGATAATGATGGATATGAATATTTGTATAGATGTTATGGATGGATGATATAAACTCACTTGAGCTAAGGATTGCATATTTTGATTTGTATTGATTTTCCTAAGTAATGATATATGCGAGGGGGTGGGATTGATATTAATACATAATGATAAATTTGTGAGGTGACTTTCCTAAATCAATGATTTATGAAATGGGGTTGGATTTGGAGAAATATATCTCAATAAATCTATGAGATTTTATTTGATAGATATTATATTGATGTGCAAGCATAACGCAAGGAGTTAATTGATTACATGGATTAAAAATATGATGAAAAATAATCAATTTTATGGATATCATGGATTTTTTATGTTGTTATAGTTGTATATGATGATATGATGAATGGGTGGCTTGATGGTCCTTTTTTTTTTTATTGATAACACACAATTAGTCTGGATGCCTAGTTAGGTTTGGATAGTTAGTTAGAAGAAATGTATGTTTATAAAATGTTGTTAATGATGTGATAAAATATGCTAATAATCTTTCTTATAAATCCAAATGTTTGATAAACCTTGTTTGTTGTAACATACAATGAGATGCACCATGATATGGAAGAACATGATGACATTGTTTTAATATGTCATATGACTGACAAATATGCAACAAATAAGAAACACACAATCAATGAAAAAAATAGTAAGAAACAATTTAAAAAAACACAGATAATGAGTTATATTTTATCATTTATCAAGGTATAACCCTTAAGAATTGGTGATTTATGATATTGATAGGATTCAAAACAATGTATCTCAATAAAGTTACAAGTTTTAATTTGTTCCAAGCAATGATATATGCAATGGGGTTGGATTGGGAATAATATATCTTAAAAAAATTATAGGATTTGATGTGTGAATGATATATCATGATCTAGCTATAGTTATTTATTTAAATTAGACCAACGATTTTAAATGGATGATTGGTGAGACAAGATGATTCTTTGTGTGGTTTTATATTTTACATTATTTTGGTATTTTCTATTATTATTGGATTTTATGGATTTTCAATAAGGTCAAAGTCAACGAGAGTAAATGGACAAATTGAGGAATTCAGTATGGTACAATTAATGGATTTAGGATGGGATCTCTAAGGACTATGTCACATGAGAGATGCATGCCCTAGTCATCTAACTGTAATTATGATATTTTACTATAATGTGCTTTGATGAAGATCTATTTGTACCAAGATATTTAAAAAATAGGTGTCAAGATTTCCTCCATGTCCTCATCAAGGTCAAAGACATGGAGAAGGATGGGTGTGATGGGCTAGTTAATGGGATGGATTAGGGTGTCAATGGGTGGGTGGAGTGTATATGCCCCCAAGTGTAGGGTACTTGTATAAATCAGATTTACAAATGATACCAAAGAGTAGTTTTCATCATGGTACCTTCCCAAAGCATAATTAAAATGGTTTTCACTTGTGGATGATTTTTTTTATCTTGAATTTTTTATTTTTAATGATTTAGTTTTTATTTTCAATAAATCCTTTAATCATATAATCTAGATATATCTATAGGAACCTTGTTAATTTTTGAGTTGGCTTCCTCTTATCTTAATAAGGTACTATCATAGAATCTAAGATATAGGGTGTTTCCCAAGAGGGTGAAGTGGGAGGCATTTTAGATGAAGGATTTTCATTTATTATATGCAATATTTGGAGGGATGGTATTATCATGGAGTAAGTTTAAATCTTTGGATACTAAAGGGGGATAGGACCAACAACCTCACATGTGCTTTATAATTTTTAATCAAATCTAAGTATATTAACATGTGACCAAGTGAAGATGTCTGAAAATTATTGAAGGAGAGCAATGAAGGCTTATTGTTATTTGGGATTGAGAGTAGATTAAAGATTGATTGTCTTATGACATTCATGTATTCCAATGTTGACATCATTGGTGTCTTTGATGAGTTATGTAGAGTTGTCTTATAACTGTGATAACTTAAGTGGAAGGCTAATCTATTTTTCTATTCGGTCCTTAATAGGCTCTTCCTCAGAAAGGTCAAGTTCTTCATCCTTTAGTATCTAAGAAATATTTTCACCAATAAACACATCTCAATTTTATTATGTTTATTTTTTTATCTGATAGTGCCTCAAATAAGTTTTCATTAGGGGAATTTAATATTTTAGTTATATATATTTTTAATTGTTTTGATTGAGGAACACTTCCCAATCCCTAAAGTATGTTGACATGTTGAGATTGATCTCATATCCATTTTGGTGATATCATAGTTGGATTCAATTTCAAAATCCCATGAATTCTATAATAAATTCATCATTTTGAAATAAGACCATTAGTACATGATCTTATTACTCCCAATTGATGAGTTTAGGATAGTGGAGGAGAGGTCAAAATGTATGGAAAGTAAAATGGTGTAGTTGAAAAGTTTTTTGGTAAGAATATGGAACAAATTAGATATGGTGTTGGGTGTGGAATAAAAATTCTCATAACCTAGAATGCATGGCTAGGGGATAGAGATGGACATGGGGAGGAGATGGGGATGGAATTTATGTACATATGGATATAGATAGTGGGGAAATAGAGGAGGATAGGTTATAGGGGGATGGATGAGGTAGCTCGATATACATACTGAGGATGTGTAGATGAGACCTTAGATATGTCTAATCCCATATACTCTAAATTACATTGGATTGGTCCCTAGATATTTGACAGTGATGATAAATAATGCCATCATTATATATTATCTAGTGCCAATAGTGACTACAACATATATGGGAGTAAAATTTGAGGATTTAGTATGAACATTTAATTAATATGAGGCTAGTCCTTCTCATACTAGGTTAGTAGAGGATGAGGTTTTGATTAGTTAACTATAGGATGAGATTGTTGTCAAGGCTATAGAGATAGCTTGTCTTGCATGCTGAGTGTATACTAGAGATAAAGATATTATAGAGAGATAATGGTGGATATATTAATTATATATTAAGAGTACTCATTTGATACTTTAATTATATACAATTTAGGTAGAGAAGGATGCCATAGAATAGGGTTTGTAATCACAAGGGCTAGGATAGTGGGGTAGGAAACTAACTGGGTTTGGGGTAGAGATATAGTATTGGCAATTAGTATATGATATAACAATGTCACATGATAAAGGTATCCATATTACAGTTAAATAATTTGTACAATAGGCTCCTCTAGGTCCATAGTTTCCATGTAGTCTTTAGATCTACTACTAAGGCTACCACCACCTCTAAACAGTCAGAGCTAGATGTGACCTATTGACATAATGTCTATATTATATTTTTGGCACATGCAAGTCCATGATGCATGTTATATATACCAATTTTTGATGTGTTCATGGAAATTATATATATATATATATATATATATATATATATATATGTATATGTATATATATATGTATATGTATATAT
>JARHVA010001827.1:2437500-2532500 GCA_037957365.1 Torreya grandis | reverse complement strand
ATAAATTCATATTATATAACTCCAAATTCACATAGGACACTCCCTCATTGACCCTCATAATCCATAATCACTCCCTCATCAGTTCTCATTGTCATGCATTATACCTAATCACTTCCTCATTGGATATCATCATCCTTCATTGTTACTAACAAATCTCTCATAAAACCTCATCATCCTTATTCACTCTATCATCCATAACCATCCCTCATCATTGATCATCCCTAAACACTCTCTCATCAACCCTAATCATCTCTAATCGTACATAGTCAATCTTTCATCATCCATAATCATCCCTCATCATTTATATTCAAACTCTCATCATCCCTCATAACTCCCCCATTAAACATCATCATTTCTTATCATCCATAATCATTTTTTAATCATCTTTAATTATCCCTCATAATTCTTAATAAATCCATCATCGACTCTCATCATCCTTAATCAAACCCTCCTCATCTATCCTCATCCCTAATTTTTCATAACCATTCCCTCATTGGTCCTCATCATACCTAATAAATCTTTCATCATCCCTAGCCACTCCCTCATATATTAGAGTGTGTTCCAATCCAATATTTTGTAGAAATTTATTTCAAACTGAATAGTATATTTTTCAAATGAGTCTTGAAGGGTGTTTAAATTATTTTTATTCTAATTAGAGTGTACTAGGGTGATTATTATCATTCTTATCTAGTATTTTAGGTAGGGTCATGATGGATTACTCTAGGGATATTGTTGAATGATTTTCATGGTGGAAATAAGATAATATGCTAATATGTATGTGGATTACTATGTAAGTGCACAAATTTGGGTGACAAATGTGGCCTACGCATGGATATGGTTTTCTTGAAATTTTAGAAATCTAATTTTCTATAGATAATTTGAGATATATACATGCTAAATTTGAATATTTAAGAACATGAAATGTAGCATTTCGAGTCTAGTTTCAACAAAACTATTTTTTTTAATAAAATGGTTAAGCATAACTAGGCCAAACATCTAAAATTTAAAGAGGAGCTCTTATTTTTTTAATAAAATAAATTAGATCGATGGTCTTGTGTAAACCATATTTTGAGTAGCATTTAATATTGTTTAAAACACTTTGATGAAAAATTGGATAACATCTTCTAGTTTGTGACCTCTAGTTTTATATAATTGTTAAATGAATATTTTTTTAATGAATTTTACAAGTAAATAGATCCTAAAAACTAATAAAAATATGGATAACCACCCATGTGACATGTGTAACTACCTCAAAAAAATTATTTTAAAAAAAATGTGTGTAGAATTAGGCCTACGTTGTGACCATATAACTTTTTCTTTACTTAGACCAACCAACCACAAATTACATGAACGTGTATAGGCATGTATATTTGTAGCATGTAGGGTCCTAATAATTTATAGATATAAATAAACATAGTTTTAAATAATAAATTAGTCCAAAATATATAAAAAACATATTTTTAGAAAGATGAGAGTGTGCTCCTCATGATGGTATTAAGTTTTTGAATTTTACCATTGAAATTCATAGTGTATTTGGTGATCAACATTTAATTTTTATTGTAATTATTATAATTCTTAGACTTGGATGTAGATTGATAGTTCCAATCCTTTGGCTTTTGAATCGAAGCTATTCCTTAGCCAAAATGCATGGAGTTTGAATTAAAATTCAAATAGCATGATCATTTTAATAATGATATCACATTAGTAACATGATTACATTAATAGATAACGTGATTGAGTTATTATGAAAGAAATAATACAATCATGTTACTATTATTTTCACATAAAATTATGTGAACAATCACATGAATCTAATCTTGACCTAAATCTTATATGTACTACTCTAAATGTTATGTATAATTTTACATTTATACTATAACAATGTAAATGTAAACTGATACTTTAAATTTATTTTACTAAATATAGGAAACTAGGGTTACTCTGCATCTAATAGATTTGGTCTCCTAGATGCATGCCTTATGATGGGAATTTTTTTTCAAAATGTAATATGGTCAGTACTTAGGTAATTTTAGGGTCTAAGTATTAAACCTATGTATTTTAGGGCATAAATCTTGCAATTGATATCCATTTTTGGTAAACATATAATCACTTTTTAGGTTTTTGTGCTTTCCAAATTCATTCTTGGCATTTTTTGGAGTCCTAAGTTTATCAAAATTTAAGTTTGATACCTAATCAATTTGAAATTGATCCAAATTTGTATTATTGGAGTAGTTTAGGTCACATTGATGACATGCACACATAAAAAAACCACTTTGTGTTAATTTCACTTGTTCATCATCCATCCCTCATCCTTGATCACTTCCTACTCATCCTTCATTACCCCTAATAAATCTCTCATCATTCGTCATTATCCCTAATCACTCCCTCATTAACCATCATTGTCTCTAGTCATATCTAATAACTCCCTTACCATCCATAATCACTCCTCCATTGACACTATCTATCATCATCCTTAATCCCTCCCTTCTCATCCCTCATTATCCCTAATAAATCTTTCATCACCTCTTATCATCCTTAATCATTTCTGCATCATCTTCCATCATCCATATTCACTTCCTCTTCATCACTAATCAATCCCTCATTAACATTCATTGTCGCTCATCATCTCTAATCACTCAATCTTATCATCCCTAATAACTGCTTCATTGAATATCACCATCCCTCATCATCCCTAATCACTCTCTCCTCATCCCTCATAATCCCTAATCACTCTATCCTTATCCCTCATTATCACTAATCACTAATCACTCTTATCTCATCCCCCATCCTTGCTAATCATTACCTCATTGACCCTCACCATCCGTCATCACCCCTAATTGTTCCCTCATCATCTAACATAAGTATATAATATAAAGGTATATTTGATTCTAACATAAGATGTTCAATAAATTATAATAAAAAATAAATCTTTTCTAGGATTTGTTTTGTTGTCAATACTTATTTATGATAGTCATTTTTATTAATAAATCAATTAGATGATCTTCTAAATTTATAGTCAAGTAATATAACTATGAACACAAAAAAAATTATGAATTTAAGTTCATCGAATTATCTTCGTTGTGTAGTTGACTAGATAAAACTTTATTCAATTTCTCCTTTGGTAGTTTGGTTTAAAAGATAAAAATTAAACACAGATATCTTATATAATTTTATAATTTTGAGAGGATTTGAATTAGATGAAAATTTATATGGTGTTTCCCATTCCTATATGACATGAATCATGGTCAGGTTCACACATGATTTCCTTGTGTATGTATTGTATGCCAAATATCTTATCTCTTTCATAAAAAAATGAGCATTTACTCATGTTATCATAAAAATGTGTTTTTTTCAAAATGTGAAACACTAGTTCAACATGGTGTAGATGTTCATCCCATGTTTTCTAAAGATTAGGATGTCATCAAGGTAGATTAGAAAATGACATAGGTAAAGGGCCTAAGGATGTCGTCCAACATTGCAATGATTGAATTTGTTATATGAGTTAACCTAAAAGGCATAACCAACTAGTCAATCAATCCTTCATTTGTTTTTAAGAATATATTCCAAATTTCTATAGGTTCAACATGAATATGATAATACCCAAACTTAAGATCAATTCTGGAAAAGACTTCGACACTATGGATATGATGTAAAAATGCCTTAATTTTTAAATGGGGATAATAGTTATTTAATTTAATATTTTTAATATTTTTTTAATTGATTTACAACCTCATGTCCCATACTTCTTTAACACAATCACAATTAGGCTTATTCAAGGAAATGGTTTGTGCATGATGTTTCCATTATCCATGATTTCATGGATCTACCAGTTGATCTATTCATTCTATAGAAATGATATATTGTATAAAGAGGTTTGAGGTAGAGGTAGTTAAGGTCTAAAATTAATAGTATTGTTTAGTGTATAGTGTTTAGGAACTTATGTAGGTGACCAAAAGATATCCTTGTATTCATCTAGTTTATGTTTCAATTATTTTATCTTTGTTATTATTTGATAAATAATGCACTATGATATGGTGCCATAAGTAAGTTATTACATTTACTTGTTAATATGAAATGTGTAATCTTTACTATAAATCATAATATTATTGCACTTCCTGTCACTAATGATTGAAATCTTATGAACCAACTACCATATATGGTATTTTAGATCATGACAATCTATAGCAACATTTCAATGATTTACTTCATAGACTACATGTAAATGGTAAATATATGGTTGAACACATGTAAAACACCAAAAAATTATAATTGTGATATGTCATGAAGGATTTCATCATTAATTTTTTTGATTTTCTACACCATGTGGTACTACTAGGTGATCCATTTCTCAAGACCTCCACTAGACCATACACTAGCCTATGGTTGTGGATGATTTATGAATTTCAATTTTATTTTTTGAAAATATGATTGAGGGTAAATTAAATTATTTTGAATTTAATTAGAAATGATGAAGTGTATTTCCTCATAATTGATCACATTTGATAATTAAATAATATGTTTAATTCATATAATTTCTTGTTGGGGGAAGTAGAGATATTTTTAGTACCAACCGTATCATTAGGTTCATAATTTATTATCTACGTAAATTTTCATAGTGATAGATAAATTTTACCTACTACTCAAGTTGTACAAATAGAGATTTCATAATATGACATGCTTCATTGGATTGAATATTGAAGTCATGAATTAATCACCACTTTACAATATTGGACTACTTGTTCTAATCATTTGAAAATTATTTTCCATTCTCTGGTATGATTTCTCAATCAATAGATATACAAATTTAAGTCCTTAAATGTAATTGTTTGGATCATAATTATCCTCATAAGGAAATCAATTGATTGGTTTCAGGGAATTACATAGCTTGGTGATCATCATATTTAATACCCATTTTTGGTTCTATGATGGCTTTAATTGCTTCTCTTTTCCTATTAGATCTTCAATTATGAATTACATCATCTATAATAGGACCATATATTTTCATAGGTTCTAAATATTTATGTTTAAAATTTTCCTCCACATCATTTTGATCACTATGTCTTATATTTTATGCTAGCACTCAATTCTCCACTTATAGCTCCTAGAATTGTTAAACCCCAACAAAATACCAACACCAAGGTATTTAATGGAGTGATTAAGGATGAGGAGGGACAAGGAGGAATTAAGTGGAGATGATGAAGGAGTCAATAGCGATGATGAGGGATGGTGAGGTTAATAAAGGAGTTATGAGGGATGATGAGTGAGTGATTAGGGATGATGAAGGATGGTGATAGTTAATAAGAGAGTGATTAAAGGAGATGAGGGATGAGGAAATATTTATTAGAGATCATGAGTAATGATGAAGAAATGATTATGTATGATGAGGTATAGTGAGATTGAATGAAGGAATGATTAGGGATGATGAGGGTGTGATTATAAATGATGAGGAATGGTGGGGATCAATAAGGGAGTGATTAGGGATGATGAGGGATGAGGAGGGAGTGTTATGGATGACAAAGTGGTGATTAAAGATAATGAGGGAGTGATTGTGGATGATAAGGAATGGTGAGAACTAATGAGGGAGTGATTAAAGATGATAAGGTAGTGATTAAAGATAATGAGGGATGATGAGGATAAATGAGGGAGTGATTAGGGAAGATGAGGGATCAAGATTGAGTGATTAGGGATGATGAGGGATAGTGAAGGTTAATGAGGAATAAATCAAGAATGATTATGAAGTGATTAGAGATGAATAAGGATAATTTGGGTCAATGAGGGAGTGATTAAGAATAATGAGGAATAATGAGAGAGTGATAAGGGTTAATGAGGGATGAGTAGGAAGTGATTAGGGATGAGAGAGGGATGATGAACAAGTGAAATTAACATAAAGTAGTCATTTTATGTTTGTAAGTCATCAATGTAACCTATACTACCCCAATCACACCACTTTGCATCAATTTCAAAGTTAGTGGTTTGAACACTTCAATTTTGGCAAACCTAGGACTATTAAAAATGTCAAGAATCAATTTAAAAGACACAAAAAATTAAAAATTGTCTATATGTTTTCAAAAAATAGACATCAATTTCAAAAGTATGCCTTGAAATCCCTAGGTTTAATACTTAGACCCTAAAAATGACTATGTACTGACCAGATTAGATTTTGAAAAACTATTTTACACATCATAAGGTGTGAAACTCTGAGACCAACTCTATCAAATGCAGAGTGACCCTAGTTTATTATATTTATTAAAATAAATTTAAATTATAAGTAAATAAATATAATATTATAAACCTAACATTTAGGGTAGTAAATATAAGCTTCAGGTCAAGATTATCTTCGTGTGCATTTCCACAAGATCTTATGTACAAAGCAATAGTAATGATATCATAATAACATGATCATGTTATCTATTAACCAAGATTCACTCCATGTAAATGTTCACATAATTTAATATGAAAAATATTAGAAACATAATCAAATTATTACTTTTACAATAATACAATCCCATTATATATTAACATGATCACATTATGTTTTAGTAATTAATGAGCCATAATTTAAATAACACAATCACGTTATATCAATAATATGAACACATTATCTAATAATGTGATTGTATTATGGGAAATGTCCATAGAAATTTGTCCTAGATTTGTGCACATGCCCTACTCTAGGGATGTATGTGTGGCTTAGAAAAAGAGTTAATATATTGCCTCAATTTTGCATATTATGATTTATTCTATCTTGGATCTCTTGTTACTCTACATATAGTGGCAAGTTGATATTTGGGCCTTTAAAATTAGTTTGAACTTTGTCATTGAGCCATTGTAAAGGTTGTTGAACCCCTATTCGCAACTCACCCACCTAGTAATAGACTTGATGACATGTGTTTTCACATTTTGTGATGGTTTCATATATTTGACCTTTAGATCTATTGGATCTCACCAACCTTATCACCTTTTCTCTACATATATTGAAGAGTGTAATGCTTGTGTTAATTCCTCATTGGTATACATATTTTGGTGAGGAGGAGGTGAAATCCTTCTTATAGACACAATTACTTCCAAATCATTGAGTGAAAGGGATGGAACGTTTTAGATCTTCTCATGTTTGTGAGTAATTTTGAAAGAATGATGTTGATCATGAGTATAAAATTATTAGAATTTGTGCCAATGAATTTTCTATGGCATTTTTTCTATTTACATTGAAATATTTAATCTTGTGTAGGAATTATGATAGGAAAGTGTAGAGGAGCTTTAGTAGAACCACTAATTCTTGAATCATTCCTTTATGGTGTGGTCTCCATAGTGTATGTATAGTGATTGTCATTTAAGTTTAGTGTTTATCATTTAGATTTAGTGTTTGTCATTTATTTATCATTTTTAAGGTTTTAGGTTAAGGGTTTAGGTTTCAAAGTTTATAGTTGAGTATTTAGGATTGATTATTTGGGTTTTAGTATTTAGGTTTTAATGTTTAGGGTTTATATAATTTTAAGATTTAAGGTCTATGGTTTTGAGTTTGAAGTTTTATGGTTTTGGGTTGTGGTTTAGGGTTTAACTTTCAAGGTTTAGGTTTTAGGATTAGGGTTTAGTGTTAAGAGTATAGGGGTCAAGCTTTTGTGTTTGGGGTTTGGGGTTCAGTATTTAGGGTTTAAGGTTCATGATTTTGAATTTTATGTTTAGGGTTTAGTGTTTAATATTGAGGGTATATGGTTAATTTTTTATGGTTTAGTGTTTAGGATTTAGTATTTTGTACTTATGGTTTGGGATTTAGGGTTAAGGGATTAAATTTTATGTTTTAGGGATTAGGTTCTAGGGTATAAAATCTAGGGTTTAAGGTTTTAAGGTTCTATGTTTAGGGTCTAGGTTGTAGAGTTTAGGTATTATTATTTTAGGTTTAGAGATAATGTATTAGGGTTAAGCATTCAGGGATTATGGCATTTAGGGTTTAGGTTTAGGCTTCAACATTAAAGGTTTATGGTGTTTAGGGTAGGGGGTTTGAGGTTTAGGGTTAATGGTTTAGGTGTAAATGGAGTGTACTAGGGTGATTATCTACATTTGTGTTTGTTATTCATGACTATATCATGAATACAAGAATATGCCATGTATGAGTGATAAAATACTTATATGTAGTACTAGGTATGGGGTAGTGTAATGTATGAATAACCCTTAAAGCCTTTTGCATGAATGTCCCTAGTCGTTCCTTTCTCTATATAGGTGAGAATGAACCATATCCTTTAAAGATATGGCTTAGCTAATAACCCCTATCCTTTAATTATATAAGTGCTAACTCAATATTATGATTTAGGGTCAGTGGTTTAGGATTTATAAATTTAAGGTTTGAGGTTTATGGATGATGGTTCAAGATTCATAGTTTAGGGTTCAGGGTAAATGGATTACCATTTAGGGTTCAAGTTTTTGTGTTATGGTTTAGGGATTAGGATTTAATGCTTATAATTTATATTTTTTCTTAAAGGTTTGGGATTTATGGTTTGTGGTTCAATGCATAAAGGGTTTAGGGTTTGGTGGTTGGTGTTAGGTTTTTGGGTTTATGTTTTCATAATTAGGGTTTAGGGTTTAGGGTGTAAGGTTCAAGTTTTTGGTCTTTGGTGTTTGGTTGAGGGTTTAGGGTTTAAAACTTAGAGTTTAGTATTTATGGTTTGGGACTTAGTGTTAGGGATTAGTGATTATGGTTTAGGATTTGGGGTTTAGTGTTTATGGTTTAAATTTGATGGTTTGGGGTTTGGGGTTTTAGGTTTAGTGTTTAAGTTTTAGGTTCTGGGTTTGGGTTTAGATTTTTAATTGAGTTCATGTTTAGGGTTTATAAATTATGATTTATGGTTTTAGGATCAGGGTTAATAGTTTAGGGATAAAGTGTAAGGGTTTAGGGTTTAAGTTTGAAGTTAAGGATTTAGGATTTAGAGTTTAGGATTTGTGTTTTGGAATTTAGTGTCAAGGTTTAAATTTTTAGGGCTTATTTGTTAGTGTTTGGAATTTAAGGTTGGGTGTTTAGGGTATATATATTAGGGTTTAAGTTTTAGGGCTTAGGTTTCAAAATTAGGTTTATTATTCAGGGTTTGGGGTTTACATCTTATGACTTAGGGTTTTGGGTTTGGTGTCAAGTTTTAGTGTTTAGGGTTTAATGGATTTGTGCTTAGAGTTTAGGGTCTGGGATTTAGGTTTTAACGTTTAGCATTCGTGGTTTAAGGTTTAATGTTTAGGTTTAGTGATCATGGTTTAGGGTTCATTTTTTAGGGTTTGTGGTGAAGTGTTTCAAGTTTAATGTCTATATTTTAGTGTTTGGGTTTTGAAATTTAGGTTTTAATGTTTAAGGTTTATGCTTTTAGGATTTAGGGTTTGTGGTATTGATTTTTAAGGTTATGGCTTTGTGGTTTAGGGTTTAACTTTCAAGTTTTAGGGTTTAATTCTTAGGGTTTTAGGATAAGATTTAAGGTTGAGGGTTTATGGTTCAATATTTAAGGTTTAATGTTCTTGATTTTGAAAATTTTTAGGGTTTAGTGTTTAAAATTGAGAGTTTAATGTTAAGGGTTTATGGTTTAGTGTTTAGGATTTAGGATTTTAGGTTTATGGTTTGGGGTTTAGTGTTAAGGTCTTACGTTTAGGTTGTAGGTTTTAGGATCTAGGTTATAAAGTATATTTTAGGGGCATGGGGAATGGGTTTTATTAGGGTGCACCATCATTCTATAGGGTTTATATACTTTATGACTGATATGATAGGTTTGATTCACCTTTGTGTTTTATTTGAAAATGTAGGAACTCTCAATCACATAAAAAAATCATTATGTGTCATATTCTTCACTTGTAACCCTAGATCAATAGATAAAAAATGATAAAATAGATAAAAATGAAAAAGGGGTTGGTGGTTAAATTTTTCTATACTTCAACACTCACTATATTTTGTGTTGCCTATATACCAATACTCCAAAGAGAGATCAAACTCCATGTAGTTCTCCCATGCTACAACAGTGTGTGTGTGTGTGTGTGTGTGTGTGTGTGTCTAATATTGTTGTTATGATATATAAAATTATATTGTGATTAAGCACTTCAACTATGACATGTGACCTTATAGGTGTACTTCTATTTTAGATCAAGGGTACTAATGTTGTGTGCATTAAAAATTAGAATAAATATGGAATATTATCTCAATGTGAAATTAGAATTCTAGTATTTTTCAATGTGTAAACTTACTATGTGTAAAATAACTAAAAATTTTGTATTTATGATGATCAAATGATAAGTCATTCAGATAGGGTTTGTTCAACATATGGGATGACATGTGAAATGAATTTTCTATTAAAAAGTTAGCCATTATCTATCAAGAAGATACGACAAGTGGAAATGGAAAAGATTGGGGAGTGGGATAGTCCAAATGGTGCATTTTTATGCTAGAAGAAGACAAAACTGTGACAGGTTTATGGATTAGTTAGGGGATAAAATTGATTTGTTTTAAATAAGGAATAGGGACAATTTTATAACATTAGTTTCTTGTACGAATGGGTCATCCACATAGAAAATGAATAAAATGTGTTCAAAAACCGTGGAAGGAAGAATGAGCTAAGTGCATATAAAAGGTGGTCATAAGTACATTATTTAGGGTTAAATGCTAATTTACATCTCTATAGTATTATGGTATAAGAAAATGTTATCCAAGATAATGATTACTATGGGAGACAAAAAATTTCAAGACATTGAAATAGATCTTGATACCACCTAGACATGAATATATTATGTTTAACAAGTTTCTATCATTCATGAATTTATGTCACACAACTAAAGAAAGAGAGGTCAAGTTATTGGAAATGAATAAGATAAAGTATGCAACAAAACTAGTTTATAATTCTCATGCAAATAATCTGAGTGCGCTGTCATACAAGGTGAGACCAAGTGAAAATAATAACATTCAAAAGATAATAATGAATGCAATTTCATATCATACTCCATGTATTATATTATTTACTCCTCCAAGGAAATAATGTACCAACTTGCCAAAATCTCTATACAAGGTTTAAAAATGTAATTGGAACATAATATCACATTTCTCCCTTCTATTAAAGAGGTTTGTGTGCATAAACCTCTTGAAAAAGATTTAATGATTTTTTTTTTTTGAATTTCATATAAACTAGACCATATTACAATTAGATGGATCATTTTGAGACATAAGATACATGCTTTTATATATGATAACATCATTGATGTGGACACATATAAAATAATTACAAAGGCACACCTAAGTGAGTGTATAAAAATGAATATATTTAATAATCCTTTCCCTAAGCATGAAAATTAGAAGTATATTACACATATACTAGACTAACTCCACCAAATTATTATCATCCTCATATGGAGAAAAACATCCATTGAATTGAATTATTGGTATAGAGCATGTTTTAGTGACATCTAGAACACTTATCACATTCAAAAATCATGAGACAATAAATGATGATCTCAAATTTTAATCCTTATTCATTTGATCTTACATTAATCATCAACCTATACAGAGTGTCATGGTTGGTGATGGTTCAAGTTTGATTAAGTGCACTATCACACTTCTCTCACATTTCAAATAAACAAATAAGGATATACTTCCTACAAAAATAGTAATAAAGGGATTCAATTTTCATATTTATATTTCTTTTAGTGAGGTCACATTATCATTATAGGTTGGTCCAACACATGTGGCCACCAAACTGATAGTAGTAACAAGTGTGGGATTATTTGATATGTTATTGGGATTCCTTGGATTTAGTAACCTTGTGAAATGCCTTAAACAATACATAAATGTTTAAAATATATATTTTCTAATGAAATTATCATAGTTCATGGAATTCCATATGAATAGTACTCACAACCAAATGTCAATGTTCTTACACAATAGATACCAGTTAGAAAATGCAAAAATATTTAGCCTATTCAGAGATTTTAAAATCAAATGGTCCACTTCCCAAGTATACCTATCCTTGAAAATACACTTAATCAAATATATTTGACATATTAGAAACTTTCTAATCTAACATTTCATAGACTAATATTACAAAGCATTAAGAGTGTTCCATGAAAAAACACCAACACAAAATTATTATACTCCACTATGGATTCTAAAGAATTCTAGATCTCATCATGTTAAAACACATACACAATATACTATATACAATCATAATGATAATGGAACTTATGTTATAGAATTAGATCATCTTTTAGATTCCATGTTCAAACTAGTTACTTTACACTGCTATGATACTTTCCATTTTCCATAGATCATCCTTCCTACACTAAATACATGACCTATTAATTATGAGGATATTGTAGGATTAATTGGTTAGTGAATTCCTTATATTTTAGTTTCATATATTCAAAAATACAAAATAACAGAATCTTTAAAAAATTCTAAAAATTATGACCTATGCATAATATGTTTAGTTTATTTACATCTATTGATATGTGATTCAGTTAATGTGGTTATAATTGTCTATATATAGTTTTATATAAAATATGATTCATAATTATACTTGAGTGAGTTGAAAAAACTATAGATTTCCACTTCCAGATGCAGTTTCATGTGGTGATACTATTTCAAGCCATGAAACTTTACATAGACAAAACAACTCTGCTCTATATAGTCACACATTAGGATCTTGTATCAATCTACCAGACTTGTCCCCATGAACTTAATATCTAATTTTTCAGATCTAACCCAGTCAAAATAATTATAAAACTTTTTTGAATATCAACAAGTTCATTGGGGTTATATTTTATACACATTTTTATCATTCTATAACTATCCCAATTGTTCATACTTTAGTTCAAGATATTACACAAAATTTATCATAATTGCCCACTAAATATCATGTTGGTGTCTTATTGGATACATAATTTGTTAAATATAATAATCTTACAAAATTATTAAATGGGTCAGATTTACTTATCCATACATGTTTATCATGTTATGCTTTTTTGTTTCATTCTTTGTTAATATATAGTTTTTTGGATTGTGGATATTTCAACATGTCATTATTTGCATTTATAATCATTTTTTTTGGGTGTGAATGAAATTGAAAATTTCCATTGTATACATTCCCTTAGAAATCTTATGTTTTTTATATTTTCTTGTGTGTGCCTTTTTGTATGCATCATGGACATGACTCTTGTTTACTATTATTTGATCAATTTGTGATTGATATCATGCACCCCCCTCATTTTCTGATACCATGATCCATATCATGAATGTTTTTAATAATTAACCTATTAAGTTTTACATTCTCAATATTGATCATTTTTTCACCACATTCTTAATCTCTAACATCTCTCTAGACATGACACTCTATATGCTTAGTTCTACATGTATCATACATTTGTAGTTTTATTAAATTATCAATATGATTCCATAATATCCAATGTTATCATTAGTAATATAGATTTTAATCTATTATATACCATCATTCACATAACTTTATATTTTAATCTCGATTATTATACATGTTTCACAACTCACCTCAAAAAAGAGGGCAAACATAGTGGTTTACCTTAGAGCCTACGCTAAAAAAATACATTGCACATATATTAAAAAGACACTTTCTTAGTTGATCATGGTTCATACCCTATTTTTACTCAGAAAAAATATTCAAAGAAAAATTCTTCATTTGGATGACAATGCAAGCTGTAACTATCTAGGACATTACGTTTTCATCCTAGTAAACAGAAAACTATTTTTAATAATTATCATAATCACACTTAGTTTGATTAGTAACACAATTTATTACTTTACATATTTATGCATAGGTTTTTATTAAAAAAATCTCAAAATTAGGGGCATAATTCATGACATCTATTTCAAAATATTACATAGTTTTATTTAAAAAATTAGTTATTTTACATAGTTATTATAATTAATATAAACGTATATCATATTAGGGTCATGTGTGTGGCATATGGTAATTTTAAAAATCATTTTCACATCATTTTTTGATAAATTAATGACAATCCATGTCATTATCTATGTTGTATACAACAGAATCAAATCATGTTATTTTTGCACTAGTTTTGTACCAATTTTTCACCAAATGAATCTTATTATGTCTATAATGGTTGATTCAACTTCCACCCTCCCCCTCTCCATCCCCAATTTACATCATTTTTCCACTTGAATGATATATTATAATTCATATAAGGATTTGTAGCATTTTTAGTAATTTAATTTGTACGATGATGGAGTCAAGCACATCTTGAATTCTGAAACACAATATCCTACAAGTGATAATTGGGGAATGTATACTCCTATCCATGTATTTTAAAAAAAAAAATCCAAGGGTATTACCCTCTCTAGTCACCAATTTTTCACCAAAAACACAATAGTTTGCATACATGAGAAAGTTGGCATGAAGCATAGTTCAAAATGTGGTCTACATCCTAGCCTACTCAACATACATAAGCTCAGGTATAATTGTCTTCATTCACTCTAGTAATTTTTATTTGTATAATTATTATAATAAATGGGGGAAAATTTAGTCACTAAAAATAACATTTAATGCTAAATAAATTCACTTATAACCATCCTCATATCCTCATACTTAGAGGATGCTCAATTCCATAGTTCTAAATCATTATTCCTATAATCCTATGTGGATGACCCTTATCCTTAAGAAAATTTTATACATGGTGTTCTTATTATTAATTAAAAATAGCCTAAACTCACTATTATACTAATTAGCAGTTCCATTTTCTTTGTATTTGTACCTCAAACATGGTTTCTCCTTCAAGTCAATCCTACTCATCGATAGTCTTTGAAGCCACCAATTTCATCCTCCTGTCAAATAAAAAATAATATATCAAACTCAAATCTACTTAGTAGGTCATCCTACATGTAGGAAATTAACATATAAGTAATTTTCCAAAAACTCACTATAAAAACACATTTTCCATTCATTTATTCACTACTTAGCAAGAGGATTCTATATTGAAAACACTATCTTTATTCTAAAAATACATTGAGAGGAAAACACCTGTTATTCCAAATTATGCATCCACATAGCCCAAATATCCTTGATCTAAGTATAAATTCACCTCCATGGTCACAAGACATTGTTTAAGTACATAACTACAATTAAATTGCACAAAAATATATCATTACACTGATATTTAACATAGACCACTATAGTATGGGGTAATTACATAGAGTTTGATCCTTGTTAAGAGTATTGGTATGTAGATAGTGTTGAACATAGTGGGGTGTTGACGTCAAGGAAAACATAATCCTTAACCCATTATAATATTTATTATATTTTTTCCTTCTTGTCATCAAGTTAGGTTATAAGTGTATAAGAAGGTTAATAGTATCTCACATAGGATCTATTGGTAGAGGATCACTATTCAAAATTCATTTAGAGGTTAAAAACCCTACATGATGCATGTGCACCCTATAGACAAGTCTAACACAATTTGGCCTTATCCTAGGTAGATGTAGATCTATGCTCTCGATTCAAAGTGACCTCATATAGTCCTAAAACTAATTTTAATATTTGTTTTAGTCAATTAGATTTGAGTTCCAATAAAATTATTTGTTTTATTTATTTATGATTTTAGCATATTTATATAGTAAATTCCAAAATAGTCTTGTGTGATTTATTGCATAGTTTAAACATTATGATTTTACTTAACAATTTCTTATTATTGGATTAACACTTGATTACTATTGACCAAATTTAACCCTAAATTAAATTTGTGTCAACCCATAATATTTTGAACTTTTAAATAAGGTTTCATGTGTCCTATGGGGTCTCTTATTGTCATATATGTCTTACTTATCCTTCCCCTAGTCCTTGTTGAGGCTCATCCTCCTTATACTAGTCTAGTCCAATAAAGTCAAAGTTGGTCAACCAAGTTTAGACTTAGTCAAAGGTTAAAATTATGTTATAAATATTCTAATATGGTCATTTAGCTGTCCTAAGGTGTTTTTAAGTCATATATTTGTCCTTTACCATGCTTTATATGCAAAATATACCTTTTGGGAATTTTTTTACCATAATAAGTGGATTGTACAGACTTCCAAGAAGGAAAACTTGTCATCAAGAGATATTTAAATGTGGAAAAGGTTAGGATATGTTAGGATCTATCATAGGTCAGTTAAAGAAATAGTTATGTGTAGAAATGGGGAGCTTTTCCTTATTTTTAGGCCCTTTTGGGCACTTCATTTCACTTATAGCTAGAAACATGGGTAGGATGCCTCATCACCTCCCCACACTCTTATTCATGCTTGGTTTTCAAGGAGGATGCCAAAAAATTTATTTTTTCTCTTGTTTCTTCCATCTTCTCTTTGCGAGCCAAGAAAGGTCATTTTCAAACACTTGGTGTGAACCATATAGTTGGAGTTCAGAAGAATGGTCTTGGTTGATGAAAGGTCTCTGAGTGTAATTCACTTTCATGTCAAGATTTCTCAGATTAGTAGATCCTCCTTTATGAATAATTTCTAACACTCTAGGAAGCTTTTGATGAATATGCAATCATGAGGGGTCTCCTTTTGAGCCATTTTCTATTTTTTGTGTCTTGTTTTGATGGGTTTAATGTTTTCACATGTTTTTAATGACCTTTATTTAGGTTATATATTCTCATTTTTGTTTTTTAAGTATCATGAGTGGAATAGGCCTCTTTTAGGTTTGTATATGCTTCCAAACTGGTCTTTTCACACTTGCAACTATCTCAGGCACCATGAAGGAGAATTTTCATGTTAGATGGAATCAAGGGATGTTTTTAAATATGTTCTAATCCTTGAAGATAAATTTGAAGGTGTTGAGACTAGTTTTCAATCCATAAAAATCCAAATAAATGCTCAAATGATCATGTTTCCCATCAATGTCATCCCTCAAAGTGATATCTTCACCTATAGGTGACATCTACAGAGCTATACAAAGGTATTATATAGGTTTGAATTTCCATGAGGTCCATGAAACAAGTGGATATATAGAAAATCATGTTTGTGACTCTTGGAAGCCTACTAAGGGTAAAATAATCACCATATGACAAATTTTGAGATCTCAAGCCTCTTATCCCTAAAAGAGTGAAACAAAGGCCCATAAGGTTTTGGATGACCTCTTTAAGCATGCCCCCATAAGGGACTTAATGCACCTTGAAAATTGGATCCTCTAGTCAATATATAGGATAACATCTATGCCAGTTTTGATGCCAAAATGTTAAGAGGGAGATGGTCATTTGGAATTCAAAGATGTCAAGGAAAACACCAAGTTTTTTTAGTGTTATCTATAGGTATAATCATAAAATTATCTTCTTCTCCACTTAGACTACAAAATAAAACTTATCAATGCATTAGAATGATTCATGAGGTCCTCAAATGAGTCCTACATTTTCAATGATATTGAAATAAGGTGTTTTGCCTTGTTTTGAACCCTAAACACTCCCCCTATTCATACAAAGTCATAAAATATGCATCTACAACAAGGGAAAATAGTGAACCATATGGAGACTATGTCTAATGAGTTTAATGTTGAAAAAGTGGAGGTTAATGGTTTCAAAACAAATTTTATGCCCATAAAAGAGTCTAGGCTGATTAAGATTATGTTTCAAACCCTATACCAAACCTATATGAAGCAATATGCACCTACATGTAGGGTTATAGGTAGAATACTTAGCTTAGACAATGTTTTGGAAATTGAGATAAGAAAGTATCTTTAGGCTCATAGAGAAGGATTTCAGTATAAATAGGTATATTATAGACTTATGACAATCTAAATATCCCTTGTAATACCTATATGGGTTTCCCAACTAAGTCATATCTTCACCCACATGTCAATGTACTAAACTTTTTCATTCACCTATACCCAGACAAATAGGGAGTGATATTTATAGGTATTAATGGGTTTTTAAAGAGAACTTTAAGGAATGAACCAAATACAATGAAAATATTATGACCCTAAGAGTTTTAATGGGGTTATATCTTTTTTCACTAAGCATTGACACCTACAGGTATGGGTGTCATGGTCCTATGTTGGAGAACCTAGTTGGTGTTTTCATCATGTAAGTGCCAACATAGGTAGGTTTCAAAAAATGGATTAGGATTGATATACTTAATTAATGATATGGGAACCTTTCAGAGACCTTTGTACCATGAAATAAGGTCAAGATATCTTAAAGTTGTATAGACTCAACCCGCTTTCAAAAACCCTGTAGGCAGTATATCTTGAAAGTCTGCCTAGGAAATTAATGAGGTTAGTGGTCTTACACTTGAAACCAAGATATAAATTTTGGTATGGATCATATATATGAATTTTTTAACACTAATTTTTTTTTATGAATTATAAGGTTAAAATACCCCTATTCTATCTCAGAGATAGACCACTTTAAACTTGCACCCAAGACTATATTTTTGGAATATGAGCTAAAATGATATCCCGTAAGCTTTATGAACCTTATATGATGATTATTAAAGATATATAACACATAATAAATCATAATAAACTAGGCTATAAGGTTGGAGGATATGAAATGTGGTCCAGATAAGGGGGTTTATAGATGGACCTAGTAGGAAGGTGCATGTCTCATCCAAATAGAAGATCACTTCAAATTCTAAAAATTTCAAAGCATTATAATGTTTTTATTAATTTTAGAATAGTTATGTTGGATGTGTTTAAGATATATATATTAAAATAAAAAATCAAATGGTTAATTTGAGATTTTGGTTGCAGGCAGACCCTTTGGCAAGGTCTAGGCCTAGTTCTAAAAGAATGGTCATCTTCACTTCTAGATTTTGATGAGAAATTTTGATGATTAGATCATGTTTTAGGGACATAAATAGATTTTTGGTAATATAAATATTGTATAAAAACTATCAAATAAGTCATTTTTGGCCTAAAGTACACTAAGATCTCACAAATGTGCAAAAAAGACATGGATGACCAACTTCAAATGCTTAGAAATCTCACCAACTTTTACATGGGACCCTAAAGTATTTTTAGATGTTAGGGAGGGTCCCTAAGAATCCCTTAGTGGTATTTAGATAGGAATCTATCCCTTCTATTTATGAACAAATGTTGAGAACCTAAACCACTTCAAAACCCTTATAAACCCTCACTATAGACCCAATTGGGAAGATGAGGTAAATGAAGTATATAAAGTGGGTGGAAAGGGAATGAAACAACTTGGATGATACAAAGGAATTATAAGGATTAAACACATGTGATTGAGGTGTATGACTAAAGGGTAAATTTATCAATAACTAAAACTTAGTTAGTTATGTAATTTTTTCCGATAATATCATTATTAAAACATGCTTGATTTCTAGATTTCCAAATCTAAAATAAAAAATAGTATAAAAAATATGCAAGAATCTATTATATCTTGTAGGTAACAAGGTAGATTCCCATAGAAGAGCCATCTTACAAGTGAGCATTTTAGTCCTGAAGGGTTTGAAAATGGTATGAATCCATCTTTAGGATGATTGAGCTTGTGGGTAAAACCAAAAGATGTGTTTGATGGTTTATGGGTGTTGACAAGCTAGGGAAGTGGGATTAAGAATCCCCATGTCCTTGAGCCAATTTCCTATTGGAAAACCCTAGTAGAAAATATTCCAAAGGAAGTGTGCCTTTTTAGGTTCAATAAAAGGATGGAAAATGTTATCAAATCTCTTGGCCTAAACCCCATTAAGAGATTGGAGAAACCATCAATGATTAATAATGGCCTCTATGTCAATATACTGAGGGGATAATAAATTATAACCCAACTAAGGAGCCCTACTTTATGAAGGTAGGAGAAATCATGCATTCTTTTAAAATTCTCAGATAATAATTTTAAAATAGTGTGGCCATAGGCCAAGGATAATCCTTACACCATGACATGAGAAAGGAAACTCCAATCTTGTACAAGTTCTCATCAAGTATGGAGCTCTAAAATTTAACAATGGATTCTACATCTTCCTTATTAAGCTAGAATTTGGCCTTCAACATGGTCTAAAGAAGCCAATCCCTAGATTCCTTACAAAATAAATCACCAATCATGAGAATATGTTTATTAAATAACCTTAAGCTTTTGATCTAGGGGACCATAGTAAAAAGGACATTATGGAAGGTTAGTTGAGGAGTCCACCATAATGATTGGGAGTTTAGATAAAGACCACTTCTAAGCCCATCCCCCACCTAAATATTTAGTAAGGTGAGGTTTAAGCTTTTCCTAGACCTTCAAAATAATTTACATGAAAAATGTGCCCCCTACTTTGACAGATAGTGGTGACATAAGTCAATTGTGAAAGTCTATGCCTTACCATAATTTTCTTTCAAAAGGGCAACCTTGAAAAATGAAGTACCACAATAAAATTTTCCAAGCTTCATCATCTCTATGCTTATAATGATCCATTTAGAACCAAGAGTAGTTATTTGATTATTCAAATCAATAAACCCTAATGCACTAGCTTATTTAGGATGATAAAAGATGGCCTAGGATAATTGATGAGATCCTTTGTGGCCTTCAAACATGGCACATAAAAAATATCAAAATAGCTTTTCAAGTTTTGCATAAGAGGCATTTGAAGCGGCCCAACAAGAGGAGTAGTAAACATGAGTAGCAGTGGGTAGATTAGAGAAAATATAAAATTTTATGGCCAAGGTCAAAGGATTAATTATCTATAACGACTTTTTTCTCCACTATTTAAACCACATAGGACCACAATTATGTAGGGGAGGCTCTGAGAGCAATAGGAATGCCTAAAAATATAAAATAAACCCTCAGAAGGATCCATTGCCACATATATCAATCCATCTAAGGAGGTTTGGGAGACAAGGATTGGTGATAGAACTAGGTTTTACACCATAGGATATACAACCTAAAGGTAAGGCAAAAAATATCAAAACATTCCATGGTATGCTTGATGGATATTTCATCCTCCTGCAAGGTTAGGAAAGAGTCATCAACAAAATGCCCATTTATTAATTAGTGGTCTAAATTAGGTATAAATATGACTTTAACCAAACCCTTAGAATTATAAATGGCCAAAAGATAGCTAAAACCTTCATTATCCAACACATAAAGTGAAACATCTAGGGGCAACCCTGTCTGATGGAATTATGGAGATGAAAGTATCGATACTGAGAGCCATTGATGGTGATGTAGGCCCCATCATCTTGAAAAATCATATTGATAGTATGAACAAACTTGGTGCCAAACCCTAATGCTTTTACCATTTCTATAATAAAATTCCACTCTATATGGGCATATGCTTTCTCAAAGTCAATCATGATGAACAAGGGATTCTAGTTGGATATTTTAGCCCATTCCATACCTTCCCATATGGTAGTAATGCTATTTAGAATATATCTATTTTGAATGAACCTAGTTTTCTCACTTCACACAATTAAAGGAAGTAAGTGATTAATTCTAAGATCTAAAGCTTTGACTATGATTTTGTAAGACACTTTCAACAAAGTGATGGGTCTCCAGTTGGCAATACCCTAGGATCCCCTACCTTGGGGATGAAATTGATGTTTCCTAGATTGATGAGGCTGCTTAAGGAATTGCTCAGGACCATTTCAAAATAAACTCTATGTAAGTTAGGGTCAACCATATCCCACAAGCTTTGACAAAATTCATAAGGAAAGCCATAAATTTCTAGGGCTTTATTGGGGGTCGTATACATAACATATTCCTTAAGGTCATTAACACTAAAAGGTCTATCACAGGAAACTCTCTGAGCTTCCGATATCTTACAAGGGACCACATCAAGGCATTGGAAGAGGGAAACCTCATGAGAGGGATATGAAGGTTAGGTTGTAAAAAAACCATAATAGTGATGGACAAAGGCTTGAAGGATATACAGAAGTATGGTAAGCATTCTTGAATCACTTTTGATGGATTCGATTTGTGAGCATCTTCTCATGACCGAATTAGAGAAAAAAATTCCTTAGTCTCTTTGTATCCTACCTTAAACAAATGTGTCCTTACTCGGATTTGTGTTCTTATAGCTTTGTAAGCCTGTAAAACTTAGATTTTTTGCCTCCACATGGTGGCCTACTTTTGCAACTGTGAATTTAAAGGTGAAAATTCTAAATCCTATGAAACCCTAAGGTATTCATGGTTTGTATCATTCTGAATGCACTACGTAAAAATAGTCACTTATTTACCATAGACCAATATGAAGGAAGTGGTGTAGGTTATAGTGTTAGAGCATAACTCAATCCAACCAATGCCCCTTATGGGCTTGGGGGTAGATTTTAAATCCTAGTGATATGATCCATAGTCCAATCATGATTGAGATGGGTACTTTTGAGGTATAATTAGAAACCCTTGGGTTTAACCTTAAGGAATTGTAATTTATGCAAAAATAGATGGGATGTTGGTCAAAAAAGAAAGTGTCTAGAATGACAAACATAGGTCATCCATGGATGGGAGTGAAGAATAAAAGGTCTTACTAAGCAAAGAGGGCATGATCAAGGAATTTGAGGACCCAATATTTTTTGTGATGGAAGTTAGACCAAGTGAACCACAAAAAAATTGAATCACATATTATATAATGATTTGGGTTCAAGACCCCAAGTTTATTTTGCATATAAAACTAAACCTCCCATTGTCCAACACACCATCTCATTTGATGGTGATCTTCTTTGTCTTCCATATATTCAATCATGTTAAAGTCACCACATAGAATCTAATGTACATCTAGGATGAAATCAACTAACCATATGTAAAGTAGGGTGCATTCTACAACATCATTGGATGTGTACAGTTTGACAAGGCCAATGATGTGATTATCAAAGTCAAAATGGGTCCAAACCACCCAATGTGTGGGGTTAAAACCCCAATAAATGATTTTTTGAGATAATTAAAGTACCAGCATAGTGATAACTCCCCCATGACCAGACTCATGATAGGTGGCCTAATAGAGGGCCCTAGGCTAGATAGTTTCAGCTATAGATTGAAGAAAAATGCCATAAATTTTGACTTCTTGCATCGATATATTTTTCATGTGAGCAAAATGATGACAACTATTCTTGACCATATATGTACAAGTTCGGTCACTCAGTCCTAAAATATTCTAAGAATACATTATCATTAAAAAACATATAAATTTATATTATTTCCCTTGGAGAGGTTCGAGAGGGCCTTAAACTGATTAAAAGTTGAGCTTTAAAGGGAATATTATCCTAGTTTAAAGGGTTTTCTTTTATTTAGCACATAATCCTCTTTTGTAGAGGGAGAAGGACTATGTGAGTGGTGCATGACAACCTTACAACTAAGGGTTACAAGCCCTAGATCTGAATTTGAATCATTCAACCTTAAAAGGGTTTGTGATGCCATAGGAATGGGATATAGGGAATACACAATTTGATTGATCACTTATGGTGACCTAGAAATGGGAGGCAAGTATTTAACTTGAGAGGGTGTTCAAGGTTTTTCAAAAAGGGATGAGCAACTTAAACCTCTTGAGGGACAAGATATCGCTGGCTGAGGTCTACTATTATCATGGGCAATAGTATTTTTCCTATTGGAAATCGTGGTCCACCCATCAGAGGATGGGGATTTTATCACAGACCGAATTTTATCCTAAAACACCCAAATGGTGGGGACCATTAGAGGACATTCCATAATCATGTTGTCTAAGACCTAACACATGAAATAAGTGTTCATAAGGTTAATATAGAGAACATGTTGAGAGAACTAGTTGTTTCCCACTTAAATATCGATGGCTTCTTTAAGGTCTTTATCTAGGTCAATTTTGACACAAACCCTTTTTTGGGGCCCAACTGTATAGAACTTTGGATGCTTATGGCAGATAAAATACCCCAGAGGATTGATAAGCTGGTCGAAAAAATTCTATAGAGGTAGAGGCAAGCTTGGAAAATCTACCCATACTAGGATTTTAACTTCACTAGTTTAGAGACTTAGAAATCTCTACTCCAATGGAAAAAAAAACAAAGGTGTTGTGAATAAACCTTGGGCCATGGTAAACAATGGCTCTATAGTGTTCAAGGTTTGTGAAACATAATATGAAGAAATGCTTGGTGAGATTTTGAACTCCTTTTAGTTTCACCCCATAGCTTTGCCAATGGTTGTGAACCCAATATTTCAAGAGGCCCTTTGAAGGAAATTGACCCATAAAGTAAGAAAAAAATGTAAAATTTTAAAAATAATGATAAACTTTATCAAACTCTAGTATGTCCAGAACCACATATGGAATAAGAGTATCAAAATAAGAACCAATACTTGTGGTAAACTTTTAGGCAAACTTCTGAACTTGTTTCAACATGATGTATTCTTTGGTTCCCCTCAATGGTACTTACATAAAATGCTATAGGAGGGTAGTTAGCAACCATTTAATATAGGGGAAGGTGACTAACTGCCCAAAGGGTGGATGGGTACCTTACCTTAGTGCAGTAAATACATGGTCAATAACTCTTATCTAGATCAGATAGATTGACAATGTGATGAGAGGAAAGGAAAACTATAAAATATTATAGATCATAAGTGCTCCATACTCTCCTGTCTCCTCCGTCAACCTCAACTTCTCAAATATTACTCTTTAAAACAATACTTATAAGCTAAAACAAACATAACATGTTAAAATATTAATAAAATAAACTAATCGCTAAAATCTTATTGACACTTAAACTTTAATAAGATGACATAAAATAATGATGACCCTAAAAACTATAATTACTAATAACATTGACCTAAACACATAACCATACCACTTATTTAAAAATGTTAAAAACTATTAAAATAAAACCTAAAAACATATATAAATATAATATTATTAAATCTTAAAGTTTTATAGACTTGAATTTTAAAAAAATACTTAAACAACATAAAGTAACATGTGGTTTTAGGGAGGGAGTAATTCTAATTATTTTACAATTGTAGAGGATTTCATACAAGTTTAAATTTTTTGAACTATAAAAAATAGAATCTTTTTTAAAAAAATAGGCGTAATAGTTGCATAGAAAATAGTTTTTTAGATATGGATAGAGACCGGAGGAAGAATTTGCAATATCTGCAGAGAAAATTTAGATATAAAAAATATTTTACAACCAATAAAAATTTATTTTATAATAATTTTTTTACATTCAAATTTATAAATTTTCCTATATAAATATAAATTTTGGAGTTTTAAAAATCTGTAAAACTATATTAATGATAATCTACTCTTAAATAATCTTTACATTACCTATTAAATGCTTTTGCAGTTATAATATGATAAAACCAAAGCATAACTATATGACAACTTAGATAAAGGAAGTTAATTAAACCACTAATATACCACTTAATCCCTGAATACCAATTAATACTTGATAAAAACACGGCTTTGGAGAATTTGAATGAAACATATAATGGTGCAAAACAGTGGACAGTTGTGTTGACTTCTTTTTTCATGAAGATACAAAACATCCAAACTGATTGAAAGATCTCCAGGCAGTTCAATGCCAGAATGGAGTGACCATTTCTGAATGGTGGCGGTGGCATTAGAGGAGCCACGTTACCGTTAGAATGTTGAGGACCAGCTGGAATAGATGGAGGTCCACTTGTAAACAAAGTGTGGGGTCTATTCCTCTATGTACTCGGATCGGTAGCAATAAGAAGCCATTCTACAAATAATCCCATGTCGTTATCCTTTGGTATCCATGTTTGTATGCATATGAATCTATTATTTGACAATTGAAAGGGTACAAGTCAATCATTACCTTAATAGCAACATCAGATATCTTAAAAGAATCATCAACGACAAAGCCAAAAACCCCATGAATTTACTGGTCGCAGGCCCGGCAAGCTCTTTTGATGGCATAACATGACACGAGAGATGCACGTGCAATGTTGAGTCCTTCCACCACCGCAAAGATGAGTTAATTTCAGTCAATGTCGATGCAACATCCAAAGGACTTTGAACGCACCCAAGTCCAAACCCGCTGAAGATAAGGCTGAGTCCAGACATATGCAGGGTCTGTTGGTTAATTTCTGTTGACTCCCAATTCTACAGCAGTTTCATACATGCAAAATCATGCAATTTATTTAATTAGTTAAAATTTAGTTAATCTAGTTTTAAAAAATAAAACCTTTGAAAAGTTGGAAATAACTTTTATTTATATTCAATGAAAATTATAATTTAATTAAATTTAGAATATTTTTATTTGTTAATTAGAAAAGTATGTTCACATGTAATTCTATTAATATATTGTAATGGATCTTTATTTTTAATGGAGAATGATTTGAATAATTTAAAGAAGATTTTTTTTTTAGTGATTCTGTATTTCTTCTGGGTATAAATATTGCATATATTTGGTTGTGAGTTTTTAGTTGCTTTTCGGGCAATGGTTTATTTTTATATATTTAAAAATATTCAATTGGTATTAGAGCTTGGTTTTTGGGTGATTTTTTTTGTTTCAAATCTTTATAATAATCGATCATGTCAAATTCTAATAGTCTTCTTATTTCAAAATTTAGTGATAATGATTATGATTATTGGAGCATCAATATGATGTCTATTTTGATAGAAAAATAATTATAAGAGATTTTAGAAATTGGTTATCATGAACTCGCTGATTGGGCCACTGTTCCAGCGAATGATATGCAAGCCAATAAGGAAGCTAAAAATAATAATTCATAATATTTATTTCATATTCAAATAGATCTGGACAAGAACCAATTTCCAAGAATTGTAGGTGCAAAGATAACCAATGACCCCTAGAGGATGCTACAATAAGCTTACCAAGGTAGTGAGCAAGTCCAAGTGGTTAGATTGCAAATGTTAAAGAGAGAATTTGAAAATTTTGTTAAGAATTAAATTTTACATGAGTATTTATATTTTGATATTTACCAAAAAGTAAATAACATATTGGTTGAGTTATCATAAAGTAATTAATACTTAGCTTTATATTAATGTAATGTTATTGTAACAACAATTACATGAATAAATTTGGTTTTATAAGTGAAATATTGGTGGGATATATATATATATATATATATATATATATATATATATATATATATATATATATATATATATATATATATATATATATATATATATATATATATATATATATTCAAAGGAAATAATATAGTAGATTATTATTATGTGATTAATTTTTTCTGTGCATTACAAATATATTAGTGTTCGGCTCTCTCATTCTTCAATAGTGGTATCAGAGCAATGAAATTCTAAATATGGTAAGAGATAATTGATTGGTGTTTGTCCCAATGGATGATAAATTGTGTTGATGTGATTTGCAAGCCTACAACACTGTGTGTAAACCAAGCTTGTTGGAGGGGTGAGTATTGAGGATTGGTTGTGTATTGTTCTTACAGATGAAGACTTGTGCTATCAATAAATTATGTCTTTGTTTCAGTCATTGACTATATTCATCCTTCTCAGCATATGATTTTGAATCTAACTAGCTCGGTTTGAACATTGTCTTACTGCTATGGATCGATCACAACCCAATACATTCACCATAGATGATTATGATCTACCTCAAATTCATCTATGTTGTAAATTTGTATAAAGACTGATTGACCTAGTATTACATTGATCAAATAATGACTCAGCTATTGAATTCTTCTTTGGACATCATATAACACATGTCATAGTATCTCAATGACCCATACGGCTAGAAAAGTAGGTCGTTCCATCACTTTTGTTAAAGGGTACATTTTATTTTATAGATATGTGTTGTTCATTCTGATTATCAATTTTTGACAAGAGCAGTCTCTTATATACATATCTGAATATCACCATTTCCTTGGTCAAAATTCTAAAAAGATCTGTGCTAAGCATTTACCAAATTTGATCAATGTTATCTAACATACAAAAGGATATTTATATAAATGCTAAAGATGGAATTAAATCATCAAACTTCTCATGCAAGTAAAATCCAATTCATGCATAGTCGTGTCACATGTTTTATGTTTTATCAAATCAATAGGGAGTCATATGTTTCATTTATTCTTTGTTATGATAGTCTATATAAGGTCATATGCTTTTAACTCATTTTAGGTTTGCCTAAATTTCATTTGTGATGGATTTTTTTAAGTTTAGTTATATTCTATGTTCATTATCAATTCTATATATGCATCTAGTCCTTATTTGTTAAGGTACTATTTGGTATTTTTAATTAAACATTATGTCATTGGTATAGTTTGTTAAGTTTAAGACTCTTAGAGGTGTAATATAATTTTTAATAGTTGAGTTGACCCACGTATTACTCAATTTAAATAGTCCATAGTGTATTGTCATTATTGTCAAAAAAAAGAGTCAATAAAGTTTGTCAAAATGAGTCAAAATGTCAGTCTTATGTCACTATAGTCATTTTTAAGTATGTCATATTTGTTAAAAAGTCAAATAAAAGGATGCATTTTTTGGTGACCCTAACCTCCTATGAAAATATATTATTTCACATTGAGGGGGATTTTTCTTCAAAAAATTCATGTATATGAGCTTCATAGACACATCTCCTGAGTAAAGCAGCTTCATCCATTGGAGGTTGGAGGATACATGAAGGAAGGAGGTTTCAAGAGCCTCTCATCAGTCACCAATGATGGAAGCCAAAATATTTTGGTGACATTTTATGTGGTGCATTTTCTATTTTCATTATGTGTTTATAAAATAAGAAGAAAAAAAATTTTCAATTCAAGATATGCAATTTGTGTGTAATTATAAACATGAAAGGATACAAAACACTAATGTAAGTTAGTTCATGGATATTAAAAGGGTTTGTGATAGATCTAGAAAACCACACTAGGTAACTAGTTGATGGGTCCTATTCATATCAAAGCTTCTAGTAAGCTTTTAAAACCATGGGAGGAGTGAGTCTCTCTTTATATCGAGGCCATGAGCCAAATAAGGCATTGCACAATGGGTGAACATACTGTAGGTGAGAGTGTGAAATTTTGTACACCATATAAAAAATAATAAGAAAAATGTTAAGAATTAGATTTTACATAAGTATTTACAATTTGATATTGATCTAAATGTAAATAACATGTTGGTTGAGTCACCATAAAGTAATTAATACTTACGATTATATTATTGTAATGTTGTTGTAACAATAATTACATGAATAGTTTTGGTTGGACTATTAGAATCCCCAACAATAGGGATTAGTGACACATATATATGTAAGTGTGTTGAAAGAAAATAATATAACAAAATATTATTGTTTGATTAAAATTTTTAGTGTGCACTACAAACTTATTTGTGTCAGGGTCTCTCATTCTTTAACAAATTTGAAGATGCAAGAAGATGAAAGTGGAAGTGATTTATGTGTAAGATTAAAAGATGTAGTTAATAAGATGAATACACTTAGAAAAAATTTAAACAAAGAGGTTGCTGTACAAAAGGTGTTATGGACTCTAACACCAAGGTGGAATCATGTTGCCATAATTACTGAAGAAAGTAAAGATTTGACAACTCTTGAGTTTGATCACTTGGTTATATCTCTTGTGTCTCATGAAGAAATACTAAGAGACACATTTAATAAAAGTGATGAGAAGGGTTTTAACTCAAAATTAAAGATAATAAAGAATGAAGGTACACACACTAGCAACAATAATAGCCATGTACAAGGCAAATATAATTTCAAAAGCAATCAAGGACAAGGTAAAGATATGAATTATAGTTACTCAATAAGATATAGGGGAAGAAGGGGTGGTTCAGCTATAAGAGTTAAAGGTAGAGGTAGATTTGATAAAATAAATATTCAATGATATTACTATCATAGGTATGGTTACTTTGACTAGGAATGCAGATTAAAAGTAGGAAATGAAAATAAAAATGTTAATTATGGTAATGAGGATGGTGATACATCATACAATTTATTCATTTCATATCATAAAATTGAAAATTGTCATAATGAGGTTGGTATTTAGATTCAGGTTGTTCTAATCACATGTCAGGGAATAATGTGATGTTTTCTACAATGGATAGAAATTTAAAAATAATATCAAACTTGGTGATGGTAAATATTTAGATGTTCTAATAAAATTAATTACAAAGGTGAATACTATAGAAGGTATAAAAAATATTAATGATATTTATTACACCTCAAATTTGAAACATAATTTGTTATGTGTTGGATAACTATGTGAAAAGAACTATAAGGTGGTTTTTGATGATAGAAAATTCATGATCTATGATAAGAATAAAGGAAATAGGGTTGTTACAATAGTACATGTGTATAAGAATAAGGTGTTCCCATTGAAGTTTTGAGAGCATAGTAATAGCCTTACAAATATGGTATATGAAGATAAAAATTTGTTATGGCATCTCAGAAATGGACACTTGAATTTTCACAGTTTGAGGTTATTAACATAATAAAAATTAGTTTATGGTTTGGAAAAATTTAAAGAGAATAAATAAGTTTATGAAGGTTATTCTAAAGGAAAACATGCAAGAGAAAAGTTTCCAAAAGGTAGTGCATGGAGGGATTATCATCCACTTCAATTGGTTCATTCAGATATTTGTGGTCCTATGCAAAAAAACATCTTGGTAAGTCATCATATTTCATTGCATTTATTGATGATCATTCAATAAAGTGTTGATTTTATTTTTTGAAGAAAAAAATGAAGCATTTGATACCTTTAAGATACTTAAAGCCCTTGTAGAGAATGAAAGTGGTTATAGAATAAAGTGCTTAAAGACTGACCATAGAGGTGAATTATATTCAAATTATTTTATGAATTATTATGATTTGAATGTCATCAAAAGGGAACTCACAACTGCCTACACTCTTAAAAAAAATTGGTTGAAATGGCAAGGAACATGTTACAAACAATGGGATTGAACAACTCTTTTTGGGGTGATGCAGTTGCTACACCAATATATATTCTCAATTGAAGTCTCACTAGTGCACTTGAAAAGATGATTCCATATGAAGCATGGTATGAAAATAAGCCTAACGTCAAATATTTGAAAGTTTTTGGTTGTTTATCTTATTTTCATGTAGATGATTAGAAAAGGAAGAAATTAGATTCAAAGAGTGAGTCTTGTATTTTTGTTGGGTATAATGAACAAATCAAAGATTATAGGATTTATAATCCTATCACTAATAGAATACTTGTGCCAAGAGATGTTATTTTTTATGAAGGGGGAATGTATGGTCATGATAAAGATAAATTCAATATTTAGAAGTCTAAATCTATTTTTATTGGTGGTAGTTATGATGATATTACTAATGAACAACCTATAGGTACATAGATACCAAGTGGTACACATCTATTAAGTATCCCCTCATATAGTGCATGTATCCAAAGCATAGTTCCAACTTTAAGTCCTAGTTCTTCAAGGAAGATAGAAAATTTGAGTAAAATTTATCAGTGTACAAGAAGCCAATCACATGAAAAATGTCCAAGAGATGAGACATTAAATTATGCTTTAGTTACAAAATTTTATTTTGAACCTTCATATTTTAAAGATGCATGTACTAATATTGTTTAGGTAAAAGCAATGCAAGAAGAGTTAGATTCTATTCATAGGAATGATACTTGGGAGCTTATAGATATTTCATATGATAAGAAAAAGATTAGTTCTAAATGGGTCTACAAGACTAAGTACAATAGCGATGAAAGTGTTGAAAGACACAAGGCAAGGTTAGTTGCTAAGTGTTTCACACTAAGCTATGGCATAGATTATGAAGAGACATTTTTACTAGTAGAAAGACAAGATATTATCAGAATGATGACTTAAAATAAATGGAGCATACATCACATGTATGTGAAAAGTGCCTTCTTGAATCGGTACTTAGAAGAAGAAGTCTATGTAGAAAAAGCACAAAGGTTTTGAAGTTCAAGGTAAACAATACCAAGTCTATAAGTTGAAGAAAGCTTTGTATGGCCTCAAATAATCACCAAGAGTATGGTATTTAAGGATTGATGGATATTTTCAATATAATGGATTCAAAATAAATAAAAGTGAGCCTACTCTTTATTACAAGCAAGAAGGTAATGATATTCATATTATAATTTTGTATGTTGATGGTTTTTTGTATTATGGAAGTAATTCTAATATGAAGGATGAATTTAAAATTGAAATGATGAATGAATTTGAAATAAAATATTTATTTCTTATGAAATAATTTTTGGGGATGGAGGTTCATCAAAGTAAAGATAACATCCTCATTTATCAAACAAAGTATGCAAATGATATGTTGAAAGAAATTCAATATGGTTGATTGTATACCAGTCTCCACTCCAACTACTCATAGAGTTATGTTATGTAGAGAAGATGGTGTTAAAAGAGTTGATGAGACAACTTATAAAAATATTATTGAAAGCTTAATGTTTCTAACTCACACAAGACCAGATATTACTTATTCATTTTTTTTTGTATCAAGATAAATGTTTGAGCCATATAAAATTTATATGAAGGTAGCTAAGATAATTTTGAGATATGTGAATGGTAATATTTGCTTTGAAATTCATTAAAATGCTACTATAAAAATTGAATTTTTTGGTTTTAGTGATTTTGATTGGCATGGTAGTTTGGATGACTGAAAGTCAACATTTAGTAATTTTCTTTCACTTAGTTTTGGTTTGGTTACAAGGATTTGAAAGAAGAAAATTTTAGTTCCTCTTTCATTTACAAAAGTAGAATATATTGTAATCAATTCAGTAGGTTCATAAGCATTATGCCTCCGAAAGGTTCTAGAAGTAATTGGAAAGAAACAAATTCAGCCTACAATGTTTTTTTGTGATAATGTTAGTGCTATCAAATTATCCAATAATTCAGTTTATCACAATAGGTCAAAGCATTTTGATTTGAAGTAACATTTTATTAAAACTATGGCAAAATTTTAGTTTTTGAAACTTTGAAATCAAATTGTTAGTTCACTCAACTTCAAGGGGGAGAATGTTGGTTAATTATTATTGAGTCCTAATTCTAAAATAATTTAAAACATGCAATTTATTTAATTAGTTAAAATTTAGTTAATTTTTTTAATAAAATATATCCTTTAAAAGGCTAAAAAAAACTTTAGTTTATATTCCATGCAAATTATTAATTAAATAAATTTAGATTTTTTTTTATATAATAATTATAAAAGTATGTTCACATGCAATTCTATTGATACATTGTAATGGATCTTTATTCTTTATGGAGAATGATTCAAATAATTTGAAGAAGTCTTCCTTTTTTTTTGGTGATTCTATGTTCTTTTGTATTTCTTTTGGTTATGCAGATTACATATATTTGGCTATGAGTTTCTAGTTACTTTCTCGACAGTGGTTTAATTTTATATATTTAAAAATATTCAAGATCTGGGAGGCTTAAGCTAAGTGCTGATGATGAAATATTTCATTTGAGTTAGAGTTGATGTTAATATTTGTGTTAAAAATTATTGCAAGACTCAAAGAAGAAGTTATAAGGCTCAATCAATCTTCCAAATGCATATAGCCAGAATGGAAATCAAACTATGATATGATGCATGTATGTAGGGACCAACGTATTAACTAAACCAAAGTGGTAAAACATTCATATAAAGACAAAACTGTACCACCTTGAAACAAAATCCTAGAAACCCTAAGAAATCCATATATTTTATACACACATATATATGCACTTAGTAAACTAATATTGACATAAAACATATAAGTTTGATGATGGGGTTGCACATGGTCTGCATTGTTAACTTATTTGTCAGATAAAATAAACAAACACAGGTTTGATAAATGAATGGATTTTACATGTGGTTTACATTGTTCATCTTTATTACTACGAAGACTTAATGTATAGAGAGGTTAATGAAAACCTATTTTGATAATAAAAGTATGAAATATCTAACATTATAATAGAGCCAATGCTTGAAATAGGTCAATATATCAATATAATTATTATTCAATAGAACAATTATAAATATTTAAGTATTTTGACTCCTTTAGCTAAAGAGTATTTCTCATCAACACACTCTTCAAATATTTAAACAAACAAATAACCATCCCTACACATATTTAATATTAACACCTTTATTTATTCTTAATAATATGTTTTACCCTAATAAAATAATGGTCAAATACATGTTCATACTAAATATTTATTTAATCTTAAAACCTTTGTTTATTCTTAATAATATACTTTACCCTCATAAGATAATGTTTAAATAAATGTTCATACTAAATACTTATATCAAGATTTGGTTAGAAGTTGAATCTACAATTATTTATATTTTTAACTATAATATGAAATTAGCATATACACTAGAATAATCTTGGTATGGTAGTAGTCTCAGTGTAAGACAATATTTTTTGGTTCAATAACTTATATACATGTCCTGAAAGAAATTAGAAACAAGATTGCTAAAAAAAGTGAAAAATGCAAATTTGTTGGTTACCTTGAAATGAGTAGAGAATATAAGTGTTCTAATCCCAAATCATTAAAATTGATTATATCATGTGATGCAATATTTTATAAAGGGAGAGTTTGCTAACAAAGTTTATGACAAAAAAAATTAGCAATTGTGGAACTAGATTCATCCCAAGATAACATAACTCCTCTTTTCATAATTCATAGTAGTAACTCTAACCCTTGTAATTTTCCAATTTTACCACCAAAAAAATTCTCTATCGAGTACAAATGAAAATCTGACACCAACATCAAACCCTCCCAAAGAAGGTAAACTAGTTATTTAAATATATTAAAGGATAACCAATCAAGAGGATATAAATCAAATTGTTAACTTTGATTTATTATCTCAAATTAAAGATAAACCAAGTAATGAAGATGCAATGGAACATGGAGTTTGGTGCAAGGTAATGGAAGAAAAAATGATGGAAACTAAGAAGAATGAAAATTGAGAGTTAGTTGATCTTTCAGAAGATAAAAAGGTGATAGGATTAAAATAGATACATCAAAATAAATATAAGAGTGATGGAAAAAATTAAAGGCATAAGGAAAACCTAATTGCTAAATAATATGCACAAGTCTATAGTTTAGACTATGAAGAAAAAATTCACCAATTGCTTATTGGGATACAATAAGAACAGTGTTATAATTAACAACCTAGGATAAGTGGATAGTTTGCTAAATGGATGTGAAGTTGGCATTTTAAAATAGTTTCATTGAAGAAGAGGTTTATGTGCAACAACCACCTATTTTTGAATTAAAATGTAAAGTTTAAGTATATAAATTTAGGAAAGCATTGTATGTCTTGAATCAATCCCATAGATCTTGGTATTCAAGAATTGAAAATTATTTCTAATAGATAGTATTTGTTATAAGTGAAAATGAATGAACATTATGTGAAAAAAAGTTATAAAAAAAATTAATGGATTTTTTTTATTTGTATTTATTTTTATGTTCATGACTTGATTTTTATAATTAATAGTTCCAACATGTTGCATGAATTTAAAAAAATATTGATGAAGGTGTTCAAGATGACTGATTTTGGATTGATGCATTACTTTCTTGGCATGGAGGTATATCAATCAATTGATGATATCCTTATGTGTCAAACAATTTATGATAGAAATATACTGAGACATTTCAAAATGGAAATTTGTGAGGAAGTGACAAATACATCAACACATCATGAAAATTTAAGGAAGATAAAAGCAACAATGCAAATGAGACTCAATTTCAAAAGATGGTTGGTAGTCTGATGTATCTAATATTAATTAAAGTAGATATTTTTATGATGTGATTCTTATTTTAAAATTTATGGCATATGCACATGACAAGTAAAAAAAATGATACATGAGTATGTCAAATGTACTATGGATCATGGCATTTATTATAAAACAATAGAGTCTGAAATTAATTAGATTTTTAGAATTGAAATCAGGTTGGTTCAATAGATGATTAGAACTCAAATTTGACATATTATTTTAGTCTTGGAAATGGAATTATAAATTGGATCTTGAATAAATAATATATGGTTGTTATTTCTACAACAAAGACAATCTATATAGCACAAACAAACAACACGCTGTCAAACAATTTGTTATGAAATTTTTTGAAAAAATTACAATAAAAATACAATTCTCCATTTTTTTAATATTGTGATAATAATAGTACCATTCAAATAGAAAATAATTATATTTTTTAAAAAAGGGGTAAAAATATTATTGAAAAACAAAGAAGAGCATTACAAGAAGAACGGGGGACAGAAACCCCCAAAGGAAAGCAACAAAGGCAGAAAAACTAGGTACGTTCCCAAATAAGTATTATTATAAACCTCCCTATTTTCCTCCATAATTCTTTCCAAATCAAAGTGAAGCACCAGGGAGAGTGACTCCCAATCCTCAGTATTTCCTCCTTCTAAATGCTCGAATGTCCATTTTGCCAAACAATCTACAACCCTATTCCATTCACACAAAATATGAACAAACATAACTATATCCATGAGCGAGCTACCCTACAATATTTGATACATAATCAAAACCAATTGCCAATTGACATCCATCACTTTCATCTCAACGAGCAGGTCGATGAAGACTTGGGAATTTGATTTGGAAATAATCCTACACCAACCCAAAGCATGAGTCTTCTCAAGGGCATAAAGAATAGCCTGGCCTTCCATCATGTTGATCATTTGCGCCCCCTCAAAGACCACAAAAAATAAAATCACCATACCTTCAGAGTCCCTACCAATCCCTCCAGTACCTACAGGCCTAGGATTTCCCCTGGAGGAACCATTCGTATTGATCTTGAGAATCCCATTAGGATGGCATTGCCACTATCTAACCCTATGAATCTTCTCCTTGACTAGCTGACCTCTCCTGACACAAGCCAAATTACTTGAGAGTCACTAGAATCCAAGTCACGCCACCACCTTAGCATCCTGCTTGGTTAAAGGAAGTAAAACCTCACTCTTGGCTTGCACAGTCTTCAAAATCATCCCCATGACTTTTTGCCAGACTTGTTGTGCCATGATCCTCACGCCCCAAAAACTCCACCTATTTCTCTCAAGCCAGAGCTACCACATCAAAAAGATGGGGCCCCCTAACCATACATCATACAAGAAAGGCATCCTTGAGGGGGATTCTCCCATGCCATTCCAAAAGTCAACTAATGATAAAGCATGAAAATAGGGGCTCTACCAGACATCCCACTAGTAGTGCCAAAGTTGTAGAGTGAAGGAACAATGAAAAAATAGGTGAGTGAAATCCTCCTCAGCCACCCCATACATAACACAAACTAAAGGGCCTTGGAAGCCTCTCTTCTGAAGATTGTCCTAGGTTAGGCACCTGTTCCAAGCCAACATTCAAACAAAGCAGTTGCATTTTGGCCACGAGAATTTATTCCAGACCTGTCTCCACCATTGCACTTCCCCACTGCCCAATCTCTGAAATAGTAAGGCCTGATATCCAGAGGCAACTATGTAAACTCCCTTAGGATTGGGATACCAAGCAAGCTCATCTTCCTCCTAGAGGGAGCTACAGCGATGCCTAAAAAGAAGGTTCAATAGCTCATCATGCTCCTCTTATGTCCCAACAACTGGCCAAGCCTCAGAAGCTTTCCATCATCTACCTCCATCTATTTGCATGAAATAAATGATTTAAAGTCGCTCACCCAAGACCAACTAGCGTCAAGGAATCTCTGACAAAGGTTTTAAAAATTAGGGAACTAAGAGAAAATGGGAGGATAACCATCCCACGAGTCAGTCTAGAAAAGAGCCTTGTATCCCTGCTTACAAATCCAAAATAAGCCTTCCTTAATAAGAGCAGCCCCTTTTTTGAGAGTACCCCATATCACCGAGCCTTTCCCTAAGAGGGGATAATGAGGAATATCACTCTGAATGGTCCTCGAGTAGTACTTTTGGGAGAGAATTCTAGCCCATGCCTTGTCTTGTTTAGTGCACCAACTCCAATAAAGCTTAGCCACCAAAGCAACTCCATTCAAGTCCATCTACCTCAGACTGAGCCCCCCATGTTGTTTGGGGGATACAGACAATCTCCCATCTAACTAGGCTCCATTTAGAGGATGTCAGACTACCAGCCCATAAAAATTGCCTAGTAACTGAATCAAACTCCTTAATAAATCCCATCAGGGCAACTTAAAGCATACATCTGTAAATGGGCAAAGCTTGCACCACAGATTGGATTAGTTGAACATGACCAGCAAAAGATAACCACATGTGAGTCCAATGATTCACTTTCACTCAAAATTTATCTAAAATATTCTTTCAGGACTCTTTGGGTATTCAGCCAGTTGAAATAGGAATACCCAGGTAAATCAAGGGAGGAGTCCTAATCTAAAAATGCATAGTCCAAGCAATTCACTACTGGATGGGACCCAGTGTATTGAAGAAGAAGATGGATGACTTGTCTTCATTGACCTTTTGACCTAAGGCCATTAAGTAAACATCTAAGACCCTGCCCAAATTCACTCCCTCACTCATTGTGGCTATGCCCATTAGATTCGTGTCATCAGTGAGCTGTAGGTGAGACTGCTCTTACAGTTCACCACCCCATTGCTAGCCTTGAATATGCCCATCCTCTTTGTTCCTTCTAATCATCCTCTCCAAACCTTCAGTGAGGAGAAGAAAGAGATACAGAGACATGGGATCTCCTTGTCGCAACCCCCTAGAGGCACCAAATAACTCTGTATGTTCCCCATTAATAAGAACCAAAAAGTAAACTAAGGTAATGCAGCTCATGACCCATTGAGTCCATCATCCACAAAGTCAAAATCACTAAGAACCTTTTATAGAAATGGCCATTTGACCCTATCAAAGGCCTTAGCCATATCCAAATTAATAAATATCACCTTATCTTTGGAGCTGGCCATGGAGTGAATGGACTCAATAGCTATAACAATACCATCCAAAATTTGCTTGCCCTCCACAAAACCACTCTGCTCTTCAGATATCACATCACTTAGCCCTCTTTTTAACCTATCTATAATGATTTTAGATATAATTTTATAAACAACATTGCAAAGAGATATAGGGAGGAATTGACTAAGCCTATCAACTCCTTAACATTTGGGTATGAGGGCAAGATAGGTCACATTTTTAGCCTTAAGCATTTGCTTATTCCGCTGAGATTCTTGGACAACAGCTAAAAGGTCCAGTTTGATAATGTCCCAAAATTCTTGGTAGAACTCAGCTGAGAAGCCATCAAGTCTAGCCGCTTTCCCTTTTTCATCTGGGTAATAGTCTCCTCAAGCTCCCCAAGTGTGATATCCTTCATTAAATTCTCATTCATTTCATGCATCAGCAGAGGTGGAATATAGGAGAGAACTTGAGCTTCTTCTGATAATTCCCCATTCACATCTTCCCTAAAAAGAGTAGAGAAGTACTGCACCACCTCATCTGAGATTGCAAGAAACGAGTTAAGCCACTCACCCCTTTCATTGACTAGGGCCGAAATAGAGTTGCCATGCCTCCTAGATTTGGACGAATGAAAGAAAAAAGAGGTATTTTTGTCCCCTTCCTGGAGCCATTCTATCTGAGATTTTTGCTTCCAAAACATTTCCTCTCGTAGCTCACATTCCTCCAAGGATTTCATAGCCTGAGCTTCATCTTGAAGTAATGCTTTAGTCAATCCTTCTTCCCTTATTATTCTCATGATACCATCTACTTAGTCTGTGCAGCAGCCTTAGCATGAAAAATATTCCCAAAGCATTGATGATTCCACCATTTGAGCTTATACTTCACATACTGTAGTGATTTAGCAAAGATATACATCACTGTACCATGGGCAGGCCTACCCCACCTCCACTAATTAGCCACACACTTGAACAGTGACTGATCCAATAGACACATGAGTTAGAATCTGAAGGAAGGAAAGTGAGGCTGATACTTTGAAACACTATTGAGCTTAATAGGCCAATGATTCGATCCACTCTAGTCCAAAATTTTAGACCCCGTAGACAACATACCATCGACCCAATAGCTGGAGACTAAAAAATGATCCAATCTCTTAGCAATGCAGTGTTTCCTAGTCCTACGATTGTTCCATGTGAACTATCAATTATTGGGCTTGATGTCGACTAAATTCAAAACTTTAATATAACTGTGCATAAGCAAAGTAGAGGGGTCCAGTCTTGATGTACCACCACACTTTTTAGCCAATTCTAAAATAGCGTTAAAATCTCCAACCATAATCCAGGGTTGGAAGGGAGCCAAGCTATGGACAAAATAGATATGGCCCCATAAGGAGTGTTTACACTGCCAGTTGGTAGGGGCATAGATATTGGAGAGGAGAATGACTTCCCCCGTCTCAAAACTGGAAGCAATCATAGTCATGGAAAACTTAGAAGACAACCATCCTATGAGACTGATCTTTCATGGGTTCCAAAGACAAGCTAGTCCCCCTGAAGATCTGAGAGCCCCAATGCATTGACATTCCCCTTGCCTCCACAACGTAGGCGCTAAATTGAACATAGATTCAACTGAAAGCTTAGTCTCCCATAGAAAAAGGACATCAAGGCTTTGACTTCTAGTCAAGTTATGAACATCATTTTGTCTAGGGCTACTGTTCAAGCCCCTTACATTCCAAGATAGTAAAATCATTTCAGGGGATTCAAAAAGTGAGCATCTAGAGTATTCACTGACCCTGACTACACCAAAGTCTCTCCCATTAGTTTAATCTATTATAGGTCCTTTTTTTGCCAAGCTTAATAGATTTCTCCCCCCTCCCTTCTTAAGGTCCTTTTGCAAAAGTCCCAAATGAGGAGAAGATTTACTACTCCTTACTGCTCCTAAATCCCTAGAATTCCTCGTGAGAGGTAGATTTCCATCTTCTTTAGAGGGAACAACTAAGGAAGTCAACACTTTTGAAATCATCATCTGCTAGTCCATATCTATGTACCAATCCCAATCATCCTGTGATTTAATTAAAGCACCTAAAGCATTGGTCTCCTGAGCTGGGCCCTCAATTCCCTGATCCAAAATCATCAACCCTGGATTCACCTCCTACTGATTAAGGTCATCCAGTATTTCAAATATGTTAAGCGAGTCATCTGTTTGCCTTTCCTTCAAGGACCATTTTGGCCCCTATTTCTATAGCGGCCTTTAACCGGCATAAAACCATCAACTTCAGGTGCCTCACTTGGAACTGGGTCCTTCCCTTTGTCTATTCTAGGAGGATTATGAGGAGGTTGAGCAGGCTGAGGTTCAACAACTTTTGATTTGGGACACCATCGCTGCAAGTGACCATAAACATGGCAAAGATGACAGCGAAAAGGAAGAGTTTCATAGTCCAACTATTGCACCCAAGAAAAGGGTCTCACACTCATTTCAACAACATCAAGTATTGGCTTTCTAAGATCAATATCAACACAAATACATGCATAAGTCATTACGTTTTTCCCAAGGATTGACATTGAAGAACTGACTGGCCTTTCCAACAGAGACGCCAGCATTTGTAGAGTGTCTTCACGACAACATTCCACCAGAAAGCGAGGCAGACGCACCCACACAGGGACACGGTTTGGCAATTCCTTTGATGGTATAAAATCGATATGCCACAGCTTGATAAACAGCCTCACCTAGTTATGAAAGTAAGGGCCTCCAACAAAAAATCTGTTACAGTCAGTCAAACAGGTAAACGTGACCGTAAAATAACTATTTTCTAACAACGTAATATCCATTTCTCCTTTCGGTGTCCATGTCCTCTAAGCCCATGCTTCTAGGAACTAGAGCGAAGTCCTGAGCCCTAAAAACTTGCAATACAGGGAGTGGTTCGAATAGTATTCTATGTCTTCAGCAATCATGTCCATTGGTATAACTCGCTTGGGCCTTTCCTTGCATCTTTCCAGGCAACCGTTGACCTTGGGGAATCACATGCCAATGGGCTCTTCTGCATTAAAGGGGCCTGAAACTTGTGAGAAGGGATCTTTTCTAGTCTTTCACATACCTTGAGCCGCCTGCTGCAATCCAAGCACCTCCTTGAAGTTCAGACCCGAGCCCTCCCCTTTCGCGCCTTCCTTCTCCCTTTCGTTCATCGCCATAATTGCCAAAAATAATTCTAATTTTATTGAAAGAATAAATTATATATAAATTCATCATCACATTATCAAATTGATTTGACAAGAGATGTAGTTAATGTTTTGTAAGAGAAAAAGATATATCTTTACAAAGACAATTCCAAGAAATAGATTTATCTAATTGATTCATTAAACAAGCAATTAAGAATTATTCCCTTAAAAAAGAAAATTATGATGTACTATGTACAATTACATGTGGACAACAGTTATTTTATTTTAACTACAATAACCTACAATAACCTATGCAATCACTACCCTGTTTTGAGTGCAGTGGACTATTAGTTTACAATTAATTAGTTCTTTTCACTTTTTTCTATACTCCATTGTGGGTTAAACTATTATATTAAATATCCATGAAATCATCTTAATTTTAATATAAAGGCAAATTTATTTGAATCTTACATAACAATTCTATATTTGTGTAGTCCCTTCTTTATATCCTAAATAATATAATCATTCAGATAGCAAATAATCCTAATCTTATTGTAAGAACAAAACAAATAAAAATTCATCACTAAATTATTAAATTCATTTGACAAGAAATGTAATTATAATTTTATTAAAAAAAATAAATTAATAAATATTTTTACAAAGACAATTCTGAAAAATAAATTTAGTTCATTAAACAAGCAATTAAAAATTCTTCCCTTAAAAAAAAAGGTCCAAAAATATAATACTTAAATTATATACATTAAATGTGCAATTACATGTGTATAACAATTGTTTTATTTTGACAACAATAACATATGCAAACAATGCCCTGTTTTGACTGCAGTGAACTATTAGTTTGCAATTACTTCTTCACTTTTTTCTATATGTCATTGTGGGTTAAATTATTATAATAAATATCCATGAAATCATCTTAATTTTAATATAGACTAATTCATTTTGAATTTTACATAACTATTATAAATTTGTGCAATCACTTCTTTATATCCTAAAATGGTAGTGAAGTTCGCAGCAAGTCTACACTGTCTTAAGTTCTAAGATTTTTTTATAATTATGAATCATATTGTTTTCCGGCAAAGAAGCATCCGGCTACCTTTTTATAACCATCCACATATTATATCTTTCGATAATCAAAAACTTCCAATTAAAAAATAATTTGACTTAACCTATTAGAACGATGGATTGCATAATTACTTTTAACTGGAGTTCCTTTTGTTTGCAGTCAAAAACCAAGCATGTCATCCCTCAAACGCTTACATTTAAAAGGTTGTGAGCCTTTAAAAGATTATGTTTTCTTAATTTATTTATGAATATATCCAGTATAATGTTTCTTTTAAATAAATATTTAAATCATTATCAGAGAGTCAATCTCTATGACTGTGATAATGGTAGGTTACAAGCTCCTACCACTGTACCTAATCGATATTATAAATTGAAATTGTATGTGTCAAAATCTGGTGTGATGTGCGTCGGTCTTTTGCTTGGTTTCTTCAATTCGCAGAAGCCGGGGCAGCCCAAAACTATGACGATTAAAATCATAGAAAATTCAACAGTTAGAAGAGATGTTTTGCATTGGTCTGCACTGGAATTATTTCAACAATGATTTGAGACTAGTCAAATTTCATATTTTAACTCAATATTGAAAGAGAAACATAATTACGGACTGACAATATTTTAGTCTCTGCTCTGCTAGGTTTTAGTGATGTCAATGGTAAAATATCAGTTTTTACATACTAATTTCCTCGTACCCTATAAAGACAGTATGGTGTTCTCAGAATCAAATCAGACGTTATTTTTCTACTTTTAGTTACGGTTGTGATACGTTCAGGTTGCCTGTCCCCCAATAAATCGTTGAGAATTGAATGCATATATTTTTTTAAAGGATTTCACAAGCCGTTTTCATTTTTTTTAATTTGCACAACTACTCACTGTAGATCATGTTTTCTTTCCCCATTTTCAATCTTTCTTACTGGCTTTTCTCTGCCAAAAAGTAAAAATACATTTTTGAAAGTACGAAATTTTATCCAGAAACTTCTATATAACTTTTAATAATTGTAACCGATATTAGTTTGCAGCTGTTAGTTTGTGCTTGAGGAGCTTTGCGAAGCCATGGTGTGTGTCTCCATTTCAAATGTTGTGGAAGTTTCGAATGTTTTTTTCGGAATAGCGGTTTTAATTGAAGCACTATCTTTTTGCACTCTTGGATTGTTATGGGATGTATTTTTTGTTTCTTTAATACAGTATTTATTGTGAAACCTTTGTGCTTCTATTTTTTTTTCTTTAAATCTATTCTTTTGGCTAGTTGGCTTTGTAGTGGTTTAGATTTATTTTTTTTATTTTATTTTTTCTCTTTTTTATATCTCCTATTCTTTTGAAGATTTATTTTGTTTTTCTTGGCTTGATATGTTAGAATCTTTTTTGTCATAGGTAAATACCCCTTTTTCTTTCTTATTATTTATCAAAAACATTTGTAATTGATATTATTATTTTTTTAATCCTAAACAAGTGGCATGAACTAGCTATTTGAACTTTTTATTATTTTATTGGTCAATCTCCTTTCAAACTTACATTTTAAATTCAATTAACCAAAAAAAAAATATTAAAACATTCTTATTTTGGGATTGAAAAGCTTTATGAATTGTATTAATAAATCAATAGGATAGAAGCTATTCATAAAAAAATTGAGTGAAAAATATTGTACTCCAAAAGTCACATCAGTGAGGGTCAAGAGATTTCATCAAAATTTTAATAAAATTGGAAGCACTTTTCAACTAAAAAGGTGACAAAAGATAAGAGCTATATAACAGAGCCACGCATCACAAATCACACTCATTAGTAAGATCCACATTGAAAAGAGGAGGAAGAGGAAAGGGACTGTTAGGCTTATCACCCCAAACTCTCTGGCCCCTAATAGCTATAGTATCTATAGAATTAGGTACATCACCCCAAACACCTTGAATCTTTCAATATCATCAAAATGTTCTACCTTTGGTAGGAGAAATAGTAGGGCCTAATGACAAAACTTGCCTTGTGATATTGGAGACCACCCAACGTAAGCAACACTACCAATGCTACCATCCTAACTAGCATCACTACTTCCACCATCCCAACCACCACTACTAGCACCTCTAGGGCCATGTATTTGAGGTATTGGAGATGGAAAATATTTCTAGGCAAGATAATTGTGGACCATATTATGTGACCAAAGCCTCCCTCCCGATCCTTGCCTATGGTCCCATGGGGGAGACTAATAAGGAGGAGATTTTAGAAGGATTCTACTAACCAAACAAGGGTCATTACCCAAATAGTCAAGTAGGGTATTGAGGTGGGTAAGCTCTAGATGAAAATGAATGTGAAACATAGCATTAGATAACAAATTAATATTGTTAGCTATGTAAAAATAGTAATAAAAAATAATTTGGTTAAAAGTACCATCATTTTTGCTATTCTACAATTGAAAGATAATTTCAACTTGAAATATATGCGAAATTTATGAAACTTTTACAAAAATCCTAGTCAAGTCCTTTATAATAGATCTGGTTTAGATATACAAAATATTAAAATGAAAAAAGGAGCCAAACACATAGAGAAATATTTAACACATACTATAAAATTGTTTCATTTTATCTGATTAAAAATATACGGGATATTACAAATTATATAGGAAAGTTATTTCCTATAATTGGGGAGATACAATCTCCACCAATACCTCACAAATAAACTCTAACTAACCGACACATTAAATATAAATATATTTTTATTAATAATATATTCAATTAACTAACACACATTAATAAATCTAACCTGTAAATTATTTATATAATATTATTATAACAACAATATTTACATTCATTTACCCCCTTTTGAATATTAGTAATCCTATGTACACCCCCTTAATGTTAACATGGGGAAAACAACTCTCACATATTTGCACTTATACTCATTACTTGGTGATTTTCATAGGACAATCACAAACCTTGCATGATGGTTTTATAGATGGTTGACCAACAACCAAATTATAATGTCTGATGGTTTTACAGATGGTTAATAAATAACTAAAAATAATGATTTTTCAAGTGGCAAATCAAAAACCATAAAACAATGGTTTTGAAAGTGATGTACCATAAACCACATCACGATTTGTAGTATAGTTTATATCTCTCATCATTATCATATTTTAGAGAAGTTACATAAGAATATATAGTTCACTTATGAAAAATGTGAACAAGGATACAATATATGTTCTTATTTGAAATCACACTATGCTGAAATCAAATAAACAACACAACTAAAAAGAAAAATGCCACCAAAAAAAAAAATGGCCCCATCGCTAATGGCTAATGAGAGGCTATAAAACATTCAGCCTCCATTTCTTCCTTGAGTAGAAAAAACTACTTACTCAGTTGATGAAGTCATGAATTTCAATTGAGGAAAGACCCTTCTGACAATCCAGACATCGTGTACAAGCGAAAATGCATTTGTAAGGCAATTTTTTTTTAAATAATTTTTATGACTCTATATGCCCTAGAAACCCTTTAAAAATTAGACTCTTGACAAGATGACTTAAAATTCTTTATTGACAAAAAAATGACTTCTAAATTTTGACTCATTTTAATGTGATAATATTTGACCATAGAATTTGGAACAATTAAATAAAAAAATTAAATGTTTTGACTAATTTTAATACACTTATAATAATGAATCTCTATAATCTAATACACTAACACTATGAAAAGACCTTACATGACTCTAAAACCTACAAACTTTTCTACTATTAATAAAAATTTAGAAAGTAATTAAATATTACTTTCAATACTAATATGCCTAAGGGACTTAAAAAACAAATAAACCTAAATTATAATCTTAATGACTTATCTTAAACCTGAAGCCATTACATGGAAATTATCTTGTAGGATTGGAGTAAAGGATTAGCTTGAATTTATGTATAGACTGCATGGAAAAGGATCCAATGCAAAACTACATATATATTGCCACATCGCCATTTAAATGCATGAGATAGTGTTTTGAATCCTTCTTTATTTTTGCATTAAAAAATTGATCTAAACTTTCATTATGTATGGGGAATGACACCAAATATATATGCAGTTATTGATGATCCATATGCATATAATATCTTGAGTGTATGGAGATAAGAATTTTCTCTTGGAAACTAATAAATGGATAGCACCATGCAAATAGAGTACTATGCAAAGAATAGATACTACATATCTTGAGGCAAACACAAAATTGAGAGTCTTTTCAACAATATATTTTTAATGGAAATTGATGCAACGATCAAGCCAAGTATGTTGAACTAGAGAAGATCACGATACAGAGCATGGAAAAATGTGGCTACCAAGGTATGACCAGATTTGGAACTACGTAAAGTTATAATGGATAGCTTGATAGATTGTAATATAAATATATAGCAAGATGATAAACAATAAAAATATCAAGTTTGAAAAAAAATTACAATTATTATTGATCTTTAATAGACCTAAACATAGATATAATATGTTCAGAGATAGATCATATTAATATGGTGTAAGGAATTAGCTGCAATAGACTTATTCTCTAAAATTCAATCTCTCACAAACATAGTGGTGAATCATAATACAACTACCCCTTAAAGATCATTATAATTCCATAGTACCGAGGATTAGACACTACTCTAATACCAAATAATAGATCTAGTTTAGATCTACAAAATATTAACATGGAAAAAGGAGCTAAACATATAGAGAAATATTTAACACACAATATATAATCATTTCATTCCATCTAATTAAACATATACAAGATATTAAAAATTATATAGGAAAGCTATTTCCTATAATTGGGTAGATATAATCTCCACCAATATATCACAAACAAACTTTGACTAACCAACCCACTAAATATGAATATATTGTTATTATCAATATATTCAATTAACTAACACACACTAATAAATCTAACCTATAAAGTATTTATGTAATATTGTTATAAAAATAATATTTATGTTATTACATTAATAATGTAAAAAATATGCCTCAAAACATTAAAATCATCACCTTCTAAAAAAAATCTAAAGATAGAGGGGTTGGAGTAGGATGTGAATCCATTTCTAAGATGACTGAGAAAGATTTCAAAATTATAAAATATTCATTATGGATTCTAATGTGTTTAGACATAGAGTAAATAATGCAAGCCTTAGCAAGGTGCACCATGCATGAACCAATTTGGATACCTTGGTGGAGAATACACCACAAGAAGTGTGCTTGTGTTGGATTAATGATATTTTTCCACACATAATAAAACCTACTTTTTGATACTTTTCAATGAAATTATCTTTCCATTTGGAATTTATAGTTTCAATATAAATAGATTATGGAGAGAAGAGTTGTTAACCTAACTAGGGTTTATAACAAAGGAAGGGGGTCTCAACACTTCACTTCTAGTCAATACACTACTTGGAGGAAGTGTGCACACAAATATTATGAATATGTATATTATATGCGGCATTCTGAAATTATGTGACAAACTCTTAATAATTTCATTTGAGATCAATTTTATTTCTTAAAATATGCCAAGGCACCCAAAATCTAGTTTGTTAGAAAATAGCTTAGAGATCACATTAATTCCATTTTTATAGAGCCAAAGGCATTTTATTCAGGACAAAAGGAAAAGGGTACCTCACAAAAAGTATGAAATAGAGAACACCATAAAGATTTAGAATTATGAGACAACCTAGATCAAAACTCATTTTTAATATTCAATCCATTTTAGACTCCTTTTCCCATGGGCTTGCCTTGATTGATAAAATTCTCGAGTAATTTTCATTTCTCATTACAATAAAAATCATGCATGATATTGTTAGCAAGCAAGGCATGGCCTTGGATATGTATATATAAAATAAAAAGTCCTTTTAGGTAGCTTTGATTACAATAGATATCCCAATATTCTTGACAAAACCCTCTATTGTCTTCAGAGTTATTACAAAAAAAAACATTTTTTTTTCCAAATTAAGTGTTAAAAAAATTTGAGGGGACCTAACAATAATATTAATAGACATTAGTTTCATGTAGCACCTTGGAAAAAAATTTAAAATTTTATACCAATGATATGGTTTAAAGATCCAATTATAGGAAATATTATTTTCAATACTTTGCACCAAATATTTACACAAGTTAGAGGGAGTAGATGGAAACACAAAAGGGATGGTTAAAAATTTAAATTATTCTTGAGGTTAAATGTAATTCCATTTATAGTACATCAACGAAGAAAGAAAGGGGAACAAGGAATGTCTATAGCTTTGGGATTTTTGTTTCCTAATTTTCATTCTTTCTTGCTATGCCTTTATCTCAATCAAAATTTTCTATACCAAAAAATGAGAATTTTTTTTCACAAGTACGTAATTTTATCCATAAATTTCTATATAAATTTTAGAATTTATAATAGATATCAATTTACAACGATTATTTATCCCCAAGGAACTTTTTGAAGCCTTGATATTTGTGTTTGTTCCAAAATTTGTTGAATTTTTTAATGTTTTTTTGAATAGTGGGCTTCGATGTGTGCTTGGATGATGTTTTGGTTGTTAGATTCCAAGGATTATGTGTGTGTATTTTTCTTTCTCTCTTTAAGTATTGTTATGGAGGTGCTTCGTTCATGCAGTCTTGGAGATTGGTCTAGGATGTGTTTTCCATTTTTGATCTATCATATTCATTGTGAATATTTTGGGATTTTGTTCTTTGGTATTCTCTCTTGGATCTGGGTAGATGGCTTTGTAGCTATTTTATTTTTGGGGGTCTTCCCATGTCTCCATCTATTCTCGTGGATAATTATTTTTTATTTCTTGATTTGATTTGCTTGTTAGATATTTTTGTACCATGGAGTAAATGGACATTTCCCCTTATTATTATCTAAACAAAAACATTTATAACTAATATTACTATTTTCATAATCTATACACTACTTGGTAATCAAAACTTCTTTTCTATTAATCATAGTGGTATGAACCAACCATTTGAAGGCCTTATTATTTTAATAGATGATCTCCTTTCAAACTTTTTATTAAAATTTAAAAAGTTTATTAAACATATTAAACATTATATATTTTTTGGATTGAAAAGCTTTATGAATTATATTAATGACTCAATAGGATACAAGTTATTCATACAAAAAAGTGAGCGGGCAATGTCACAGTCCAAAAGTCACATCAGTAAAAGCTAAGAAATTTTATAAAAATATTAATAAAATTTGAAGCACTTTCTAAAAAAAGGTGAAAAAATAAAGAAAAATAATGGATACACCTATCAAAAATCACACTTATTAGTAGGAACCATGACAAAATATAGATAAGGAGGTGAGGAACCATTAGGATTATCACCTAAACCTCCCTAGCTTCCATAATTTAGTGTCTAAAAAATTAGGTACAACACTTGAACCATCTTCTTATTCTTCATTATAATGAAAACATTTTCCCTAGGAGGATAAATAATAAGGCCAAATGATAAAACTTTATTTTTGATGATGGGGACTGCCCAACATGACCAACACCAACACCTCTGCTATTCAAGCCTCTACTAATGCCAACTATATAACTTTTTATTAGATGTATCTAAGATGGAAAATGCCTCTGGGGAGAATTAGTAAGTTGTTTGTTGTATGACAAACTCCTCCCTCTTGAAAAATTCCTATGGTACCATGGGGGTTATCGATGAGGGATAGATTATTGAGTGACTCTACTAACCTCACAGGGGGCATCACCGTAGTGATCAAGTAGGGTCTATGGGTGGGTAAGCTCTAGATGAACTTTCTTGAATTGAACTTGAATGTGAAGCATAATATGAGATAACACATTTATATTTTTATATATGGAAATGAAAACCATCTTAAATAACTAAGTTAAAATTAGCATCATTTTTATTCTTCCATAATTGAAAGAGAATTTTATCTCAAAATATATGGTAATTTTGTAAACTTTTACAAAGATCATGGTCAAGAACCCTATAATAACCATATTCCAAGAAAATAACTCAAGATAGAAGGTTTGGAAGAGGGTGGGAATCCATTAAAAAAAATACATGGAAATATTACAAAACCATAAAATATATTTTTTGTATTCTAAGGTTTTTGGACATAATGCAAATAGTGTTAGAGATACCAAGGTGCACCATGCATGATCCAATTGAGAGAGATTGGTGGAGAATACACCACAATACGTTTTCTTTTTTTGTCTCAATGATAGCCACATACATATCAAACCTACTTCTCAATAATTTTTAGTGGAAATAGCTTTCCTTTTAGAATTGATTGTTTTAACATGAAGAGACTATGGAGAGGGGATTTTATAACATAACCAAGGTTTATAATAAAGGAAGGGGGTATTAACAAGCCACTTCTAGTTAATCCACCATCTATAGGGAGTTTCAACACAAATATTGTGGAGATGGATATCAGAAATGGACATTTGAAATTATGTGACAAAATCATGGTCATTAGATTTGACTAAAATTCAAGGAATAAAGTATGTCAATGCACTTAGTATCTAATTTTATAAAAAATAACTTAGATGTCACATTAATTGCATTTCTATATTGGTTCACATTATTTGTCATAAAAAATAGTCAACAAAAATCCAGAATTAAGCTAAGTGCATTTTTTGTTAGTTTTTTTCTAAAAATAACATATTTACATATTTAGAAAATAAAAAATAAAAAATCTTAATAAATTTATATCTTTAACATTTTCATCTCTATCAAATTTTGCACCTATTTTCACAAATATTTAATTGTCAAATCTAAAAATGGGTAAAACACTAACACTAAGAGAAATGGTTTCAAAAATTATTTTATAAGATACATTGAAAAAATTAATAGGATTCCAATTTTTTATGAGTTCCAAATTTCATAGTTAGGGAATGAATTTGATATTAAATTTATTAATGAACTTACCCATGGAATAGGTTTGAATGGATTTAAGAAAAAAATTATGAAAATCTAGACCCAATGTATACTAAAGTGTTTGATATAATTCACATGGAAACCCATCAATACATGGAAAATTATCAATAACCATATGCATGACTTCCTCATGAATATCCTCAATATAAATAATCCTATAACATGCCACCTATTTTAAATTTATAAATTTTTAAGGAACCATTTAGAGGCATTTGTAGGGAAATTTCTTGTTCAGGTGGGGATGGTTGGTTAAAAAACACACCATAATAATGAGCCAGTAAGAGGTACAAAATATAAGGAAGATGTGTAAGATGAGATACAAACTATTTTGATGTCTTTAACATGATTATTTTTTTACCTTTAAGAAAGGAAAGGAAATTTTTATATTGAATCTTGATCGTTAGTTTTTAAAATAATACATACAAGCATGGATTTGAGCTCCCTGAGCTCAATAAATTTTATCCACTTTGAGCTTATGACACCACAAGACAAATTGATTTTTAAAATATTCATTGAAAGGTGATAGCTATAGTTATTTTGAAATATAATTAAATTTATCATGTAGGGCCATGTGGGCTCTATGTCAATAGGTAAAATCTTTTAACCATAAATACAAGGAGAGGATGTAGTCCTAGAGATGGTGTTTTCCCACCACTTAGTCCAACTATAGGTTTTGAAGGTCCAATGAGAATTATGAAAATTTGTGATAATGGGATTATAGGTCCAAAAGTGATGAAGGTAAATGATATTGATATAAAATTTAGATTTACAATTTTATATTAGAGGAACTGACCATTTGATCTCAAATTTTATGGAAAAGTGGTCTAATAGAAAGCCATCTAGAGTAAAAATTATTAGAAAGAGATTTTTTTTCTTTGATAATAACATAATACAAATGGTTTTCCAACTTGTCAAAATATTATTTAATTTATATCAAGTGAATTGAGGTTGCATGACATGAAGGTGGTGGTGGTAGTTGGGATCATATAAAGAAAGTTTATTATGCATGTAAAATTATGCCCCTCTTTCACTATTGCACCATAAAATGAGGAGTAAGCTGTCCTTATCCTATGTAAATTAAGTTAATTTATTGTCCCCACATATGATCTATTTGGAATCTCATAGTAAGTCATCAATCCAATTTAAAAATACATTATTTCAATGACATCATTGGAGGTATACATATTGAAAATAATGAGAGAGTGGTTATTAAATTCAAATATGGTCTACACCACCTAATAAGTGGGGTCCAATCCCCAAGATATGATATTAGGTGAAATATATGGGTAAATTAGTGAATCAAAACCAACATGTCCATTGTCATGAGCATAAATATGATAAACATCTCCTAGCCAAATTTTTATGATAGTGGGGGAGAGATAAAAGATAGATATTTTAATCTATTGTAGGAAAATAATATTCATGTTATTAAAAATATTACGTGTATCCCTTAAAAAAAAATTTGGGTTGTGTCAGTAAGTCCTCACACATTTCATGAGTACACTATCATTGAATAACCTCTATTTATAGAGTGGTTTCCTCATCTACCTCATCAAAGACGAAATAATTATTCAGGTCAAGCAGGATTGATGGTTACCTCTCATAAAATCACTCAATTGAAATAAAAACAAATTTTCATGCTCATAATCACCATATTTGGGATGTGTATATGGAATTCACTCTCTATTATATTGAAATAGGATAAAAAATTACAAGCTAGTGTGTCACATCTTATTCTTTCCCTCATGAGCAGGTTGTTATGGTTTACAAGTTGTTAATTGGATCTAAGAGGCAAAAACAATATAACATCTAAGGGTGCCAAAAAAAAGTGGAACTATTGTCTTTTGGGTGGTGAGAGATGGTTTATTTTTTTCTACCATAGAAGAAACTATGGGATTGTACGTAGTAACTCAAATTTTGCATGTAGTGATAAATTTATGATTACCTAAGTTCTTTGTAACAATAGTCCATCATTCTAAATAATTTTTTGTAATCTTATTCATCTAAGGAGAGGGTTTGTGTGATGAGGATGGCCTAGAGTTAGACATCAATTAAAGCTCATGGATCTTTTGGTCCATGGCCTAATAATGAAGGATAATGAAATTATAAAAGAAATCTAGAATTTCATAGAAAGTCACTTTCAATCCATTGAAGGTGAAATAGATTTCTTATCAATAAATGGACCATGGGATCTAGGAGGGCACATATTTGATACAAAACCAAAAATGTTGAAGATGAATACTAGTACCAAAAAATTAATGAAAAAACATGAGCAGAAGCTCATGAATACCTTTTAGCCCAGTTGTTTGATGCAGAAGCATCAAGACAAATACATTGTAAATATATTAAATTATGATTTATAGGTCCTAGGGAGTTAATGATAATATTTTGAAGGCTTTAATTGTTTTATAATAAGTTTATTTGGAGTTTCTTCTAAAATTATACTTAAAATTATGTTCTTAAAAAAAAAAATTAAGCCTAGTGGCAAGTAAAAGTAAAATATAAATAACATGTTTTATCTTCACGTAAATATTACAAATATCTCATCATCTAGAAAAAGGAGAGTTCTATGTTGAGAATAAAAAATAGTATATTTTATGTTGAGAAAACTTAGTCTTTATCATGAAACCTATATTTATGCATTAGTTGAGAAAAGATGTGGCTCGTACCTATAAAAAATGAGTTTATAATAACTATTTATATGTACATAGAGGAAAATAAGGAAGTATAAGTGGGTATAATAGAAGAGAGGAGTGACGTAGGAGGAATGAAGAAGGTCTTTTAGGCTTGTATGTAAAATTTGTAATTATTTTATAAATAAAAAGAAGACTTTAATCAATTCTATATAAGTTATTTCTCATCAGGTCTTATATATGAATTGTTTAATTACTACCTTTCTTTGGATAATTCAACATGGGAGATTTATATATGAATCTATTTGTCAATAAGTGAGTATGGCATTGGTGCATCCTTGCATAAAGAATTTTATGAACTACATTTAAAACCTTTGATTATTTCATTAACATGTAAATTATGCCACATAGATTGTAAGTCAAATTACTTATTAAACATTTAAAATTATACGTAAAAGGATATAAGTTCAAGAATAAATAAGGGTTTTCTAGTTTAACAGAGTTCATCACATTTATAGAGATAAAATATTATAAATTATATTCATTCTAAAATAGACCTGCACTTAATCTATTTCATTCTCCAATTGCATGGAATGGAGAGATTTGTTTTTCTACAGTCCTAAACATCTTCCATGGCTATGGTGTAATGTACATCTGGATCAATCCATAGTAAACAAATTTTAATCAGAGTTTTATTTTTAAATCTATTAAGTATTAATGTAAAGAAGATTGATTTTTGTGTACTAATTCAGCATCAATATTATATACACACAAATACATAACCAAGGTTTTATATGTGATGGTATTAAAATGATCAGTTGGTGGTAGTTGTAGATGTCTTGACGTGTGGTGTGTTAAATTGAAGTTGAATCAATTTAAAACCCACTCTTGGTTCTTGTTTATAATTTTCCAAATGATGATATAAAAAGTGTTGATTCCAATGCTATATTGGATGTATATGCATGTAGTCGATAATTTATATGTGGGATGAAGGACTTCTACGTAGTGTTCAACACCATTAAATAGAAATAGATGTGCATAGCTTTGGTATCTTTGTGTGTGTGTTTATTTTGGGATAAAATTTTTATTAATTAATTAAATAAATTCTATGGAATAAATTTTATTTCAATGGAGATCAATTACTTTAACTAGAATTTTTTTAATAGAGTGATTGGTTTAATAATTGCTTGAATTAAGTGCATTAATTTGTGGTATTAGAACATTAAAGATTGTGCGCAATTGAAGGATCCGATATAAATTGAGAATAAATATAAATGGAAATGAAATCTTGGGGTAGAGGAAGGTGGTAACTAGGTCAAGTTGGTCAAGTTGCATTGCTGGAAGAGGTAAGGAACCTGAGGACCAGATTATATGATTTAGAATTATCCCAAAAAAAATTAGATGACATCAGAGATGTTAGTGACAGAGAAGAGGAATAAGATGAGAAATCAGTGGTGTAAGAATAGATAGTGGAGAAAATGATGATTAGAAAAATTATGAATGTTGGTGCAAAGCCTAAATTAGAAGTGCCAACATATGATGACACCCTGAATACAGAGGAGCTAATTGATTGGATAAGTACTATGGACAAGTACTTTGACTATGATAATATGGATGAAGACAATAGAATCAAGTTTATAGTGACGAGAGTCAAGATTATAGTGACGAGACTCAGAGGAAATGCATTATTATGATTGGATGGAATATAGGAAGAAATAAAAAGGAAATGAAAGGCCAATATCGAGATTTGGGATAAGATTATTATCAAACTAAAAGGCAAATTCATTCCTAAAGATGATCGAACTATTCTCTTTAGACAACTTTAAAATCTAAAACAAAAGGATATATCTATAAAAACATATACTAAAGAATTTTATAGGTCAACCATTAGAGTAGGTCATATTCAGAATGATATGCCAAAAGTTTCCATGTATGTAAATGAATGAAAGTTTGTTATTCAAGATGAAATTGATGAATTGATCCTAAATCAGTTGAAGAGGCATATTAGTATGCCTTGAAAGCAAAAGACAAGATAACAAGGAGACATTCTCAGCAAGAAAGAGGTAGAAGCAAACCTCTTAGAGGAAGAGGAGAACATGAGAATGCAATTCCACTGTAAATAAATAAGGAAAGAGATAGCAAATCACCAATGTAAGAATTTGTTGTAGGAGAAGGCTATTCATTTAGATGTAAGAGGCCATTTGATAGAGGTAGGGGTAGAAGAAGTGGTTTTGTTGGTAGATGTTTTAAGTGTAGAACATTTGGACATAGATCGTATGAGTGTCCTGATCATGCATATACTAGTCAAGGGAGTGCTCATGTTGTTTAAGTTCATAAAGAGGAAGATATTACATCAACTATTTATAAAGATGCTCCAAAACAAGGTGAGTCATTACTAATGAAAATAAGTTTGCTCAAGTTTAATAAGGAGGTTCATGAACAACTACAGAGAAAGGCACTCTTTAGAACCATATTCAAGATAAGAAGAAAATGTTGTAAAGTCATCATTGATAGTGGAAGCACTAACAACCTTGTGTTTACAGAAATCGTCAATAAATTAAATTTTGCAAAAGGTAAGGCATCCTACTCCTTACAAAGTTTCATGGATACAAAAAGACCACCAAATATTAGTTGTTGAATAGTGTAAGATAGAGTTTCAGATAATAAATTATAAAGATACAATAATATGTGATGTGATACCAAAAGATGTATGTCATATTCTATTAGGAAGGCCTTGACAGTATGACATGAAGGCCATTTATGATGGACAAAGAAATACATATACTGATGTCATTAAAAGATGAAATTGTAATTGTTGAACATGCTTCTAAGGTGTTAATTACATGTTAAAAGGGGTTTTTACAGTAGTAGAAAGAGGTTGAAGTAAATGAAAATATAGTTGATCAGCGTATCGAAGTTAATGAGCCCAAGGTAACTGAGAGAGTTGATAGACACGGTAATTTGTCTTTGAAGTTTAAAATTTTGCCATAGAAAAAAGTTGAAAGGTTATTTTCAAATTTGCCTAATAGTGTATCTTCTATAAAAAATGTGGAAAATTTTGAAGGGTTTTCTAAAAGGGTGAAGTTGTTGAAAACGATTGCCATGGAAGGCAATGTGATCGTAAAATTTTTAGGGGAAGATAAGATAGAGAAATGAAAGAAGTTGTCTTGAAAAACAACAAATAAGATTTTAGATTCGATGATATCAAAGGGTTGATGGTTATACAGGAAGATGAGAATAGAGAGAATGAAAAGCAACAGCAAGGAGTGTAGATTGATGCACTAAATGGAATCTTTGTAGAGGAACTAGGTGGACTTCAATGTCCAAAGAAAAAAGAAGAAACTATTTTTATTGACATGTTTATTTCCTGTGAAGGTATAATGAATTTTAACGATAGTATAAAAGAAATCCAAGAATTTAAAAAAAAAATAGTTTAAATCCATTGAAAGTGAAATAGATTTATTCTCAACATGTGGACCAAGGGATATAGGAGGGCATAGGTTTGATACATGACAACAAACGCTGAAGAAGAATACAAGTAGCAAAACATTGACAAAGAAGCATGAGCAGAAGTTCATGAAAACCTTTTAGCCTAGTTGTTTGATGCAGGAACATCAAGATAAATACATTGTAAATATATTAAACTATTCTTTAGAGGTCCTAAAAAGTTATTGACTAAGATTTTGAAGACTTTACTTGTTTTAGAATAAGTCTATTTCGAGTTCCCTCTAAAATCATATTTAAATTTATGTTCTTAAAATATATTTGTAAGCCTAATGGCAAGTTAAAGTAGAAGATAAATAACAAGTTTTATCAACAAGTAAATATAACAAATATCTCATCATCTATAAAAAGGAGAGTTTTATGTTGAGAAGAAAAAATAGTATATTCTATGTTGAGAAAACTTAGGCTTTCTCAAGAAACCTATGTTTTATGCATCAATTGAGAAAAGATAGGGCTAATACCTATCAAAAAGGAGTTTATAATAACTATTTATATGTACATAGAAGAAAATAAGGAAGTATAAATGAGAAGAATAGAAGAGAGGAGTGGCGTAGGAGGAACGAAGGTGGTCTTTTAAGCCTGTATGTAAAATTTGTAAGTACTTTACTAATAAATAGAAGACTTTTATCAATTCCATATAAGTTATTTCTCATTAGGTCTTATATATGAATTGTTTAATTACTGATTTCTTTGGATAACTCGATATGAATCTATTAGTCAACAAGCGAGTATGGCAGTGGTGCGTCCTTGCATAAAGAATCTGATGGACTGCAGTTCGAACTTTTGATTATTTCATTAACATGCAAATTGCACCACATAGATAGTAAGTTGAATTGCTTATTAAACATTTATAATTTTGCATAAAAGGACACGAGTTAAATAATAAAGAGGGGTGTTCCAGTTTATCAAAGTTCGTCATATTTATAGAGATAGAATATTATATATTCTATTCGTTCTAAAATAGACCTGGCACTTTATCTATTTCGCTGTCCAATTGCATGAAATGGAGCGATTGGTTTTTCTGCGGTCCCGGACGTCTTGCATGGCTATGGCGTAATGTGGATCTGCATCGATCCATAGTAAACAGATTTTAATCATATTTTCGTTTTTAAATCTGTTGAGTATTAATGGAAAGAAGATTGATTTCATTGCACTAATTTACCATTAATATTATATCCACACACATACACGGCCAGGGTTTTATATGTGACGGTATTACGACTGGTTGGTGGTAGCTGCGGACGTCTTGATGTGTGGCGTATTAAATTAAAGTTGAATCAGTTTTAAATCTGCTTTGGTTTCCGTTTAAATTTTGCCAAATGACAATATAAAAGTGTTGATTTCAACGCTATATTGTATGCATATGAATGACGTTGACAATTTATATGTGTGATTAAGGACTTCTACGCAGTGTTCAGCGCTATTGAATATATACAGATGTGCATAGCTTTGGTATCCCTGTGTGTGGGTTTGTTACTGGACTAAAGAGTTGTCTTGGGTTCTGTGGCCATGAATATTTCTACGATGAAGAATCTTAAGAAGCATACATAAAGGGGAAAGGTCTCAATCATTGTGTATGTTCTAATTGTTTAACAGGGTTTTTGTTAACATCTGTTCCATCGCTGAAACATATTGGTGTGTATAAATATTAAAGTGTACCAGAAGCTGAACATGTAGTATTTAATACTTGTTCAACATTTATCCTATAAAATTAAAAGTAACTAATCACATCTTTACAAGTAAGACTCAACTTTTGATAGTCTAATGCACAGCTATTGGTACTCCAAATGTTAAGTTTTGGTCATATGTTTAAAAAATGCATTTTATGACTACTCATGATAAAATTGATTATATCATAAACTGTATAATATGTTAGACTTGAAACATTATTTATAAATAGTTAAGAAGACATATTAAAATGAGTAAAATTTTTGAAATATAATATGATGTTATGACATCTTAATTCACTATCCAAAATTAGGATGTGTAGCTACTGAGACCTTTCCCCTAAGATTAGTTGTAGATGTGCATATAAATATAAATATCACATATAAAGTATCATTACATGAAATTATAAATAGTCTCGATTCTTTTCTTACCAAAAAAAAGGTAAGCATTATTATCATATTAAAAAATCACAATCAAATAAATTAAAATAAAGAAAGAAATTAATATATTTATTTTTAAAATAATATTAAAAAATATCTAAATATTTATATTATATGATATTTGTGAAAAATTGGAATAAACATGTTTTCCATAAATTTATATAAAATAAATACTTAGATATGTTTAGAAAATGCACAGCTATTGGTAGTCTAATGCACAGCGATTGGTACTCCAAATGTTAAGTTTTGGTCATATGTTTAAAAAAAGCATTTTATGACTACTCGTGATAAAATCAATTATATCATAAACTGTATAATATGTTAGACTTGACACATTATTTATAAATAGTTAAGAAGACATTAAAATGAGTAAAAATTTTGAAATCTAATATGATGTTATGGCACCTTAATTCACTGTCCAAAATTAGGATGTGTAGCTACTGAGACCTTTCCCCTAAGATTAGTTGTAGATGTGCATATAAATATAAATATCACATATAAGGTATCATCACATAAAATTATAAATAGTCTCGATTCTTTTCTTACCAAAAAAAAGGTACGTAGTATTATCATATTAAAAAATCACAATCAAATAAATTTAAAAAAATAACGAAATTAATATATTTATTTTTAAAATAATAATAAAAAATATCTAAATATTTATATTATATGATATTTGTGAAAAAATGGAATAAACATGTTTTCTATAAATTTATATAAAATAAATATTTAGATATGTTTAAAAAATGCACAGCTATTGGTAGTCTAATGCACAGCTATTGGTACTCCAAATGTTAAGTTTTGGTCATATGTTTAAAAAATGCATTTTATGACTACTCGTGATAAAATCGATTATATCATAAACTATATAATATGTTAGACTTGAAACATTATTTATAAATAGTTAAGAAGACATATTAAAATGAGTAATTTTTTTGAAATCTAGTATGATGTTATGGCACCTTAATTCACTGTCCAAAATTAGGATGTGTAGCTATTGAGACCTTTCCCCTAAGATTAGTTGTACATGTCCATATAAATATAAATATCACATATAAGGTATCATTACATGAAATTATAAATAGTCTCGATTATTTTCTTACCAAAAAAAAGGTAAGCAATATTATCATATTAAAAAATCACAATCAAATAAATTAAAATAAATAACAAAATTAATATATTTATTTTTAAAATAATATTAAAAAATATCTAAATATTTATATTATATGATATTTGTGAAAAAATGGAATAAACATATTTTCCATAAATTTATATAATATAAATATTATATATATATAAAAAAAATGAAATTTTGGTCATATATATATATATATATATATATATATATATATATATATATATATATAACCAAAATTTCATCTTATATATAATAGAATCTACAAAAACTTTTGATTATATTTAAAAAAAATAAAACGTAAAAGTCATCATATAACATCAAATTTCACATTTATTCAAAAGGTCGATTCATTTACTTTAAACCAAACTACCATACAAACATCTTTGTGGGAACTAAAAAGTCTATCTAATTATGATGATTCGGAGAATTAGAATTATAATAAATTCATTGACCTTCTTTTCTATATTATGCTGTCTTTGATTTCTTTAATATTTCTAATTAAAATATATTTCTTAGATATGTATGCTCATAAAATCAAATCTTATTACCAAACTCATCTTCCAACTAACGTCAATAAATAATTAGGGTTATTTGCATTCTAACTAACTAATTTATAATTTATCACAACTTAAAAAAAACCTAATTAATTAAGTTGAATTTATTATGAAAGTTTTAAATTTTAAATATAAAAAATTGTAAAAGTTTACAAAATTTAAAGTATGAGAAGGCACCATTGTTTTAATAAGTATTTTAGTTGACATAAGTCAAGATAATTTAACATGCCTAAAATCTTATAAAAAAGAAACAAATACGAAAAACGTAGAATTTGTTTTTAATATGAATTAATACTCTATCTAATGAATATTTTTTCGTTAGGTAAGATACACATCATTTTTTTTAAATTATTAATATATTTTTAAAATATAAGTAATAATTATGATGTATAAATTTTAATTTATTAATGGATTGTTTGGTATTAATATATCATTTGTTTTAATTATAAATTTATTTTACAAATATAAGTAATAATCATGGTTTATAAATTTTAATTTTTTTAATGAATAGTTTGATATTTATATATCATTTTTTTAAAATTATAAATATATATTAAAAATATAAGTAATAACCATGATTTATAAATTTTAATTTTCTCTACTAGAATAACATTGTATTAATAGAGATAATATAACACTTTAATTTAAACAATAATGATAGAAATATAATATATATGTATGTTAAAATAAAAGATTGAATTGTGATTAAAATTAAATATATATTTTTCCACATTTTTATTTTTTAATATAATTTATAGTAAATGAAATATGATATAAATATAAGGATGAAACTATTCAAAACAAATTCAACAATTAATTCATTTATTTTATAAAAATATATTATTATTGTTATTATATATAATGAAATCAATCATTAAAATTAAAGTTTTTAATTATGAATTTAAAAATATAAATACTTATATAAACAATATTTTTTTATTAATTTACTAATATTAAAATACCTTTTAATATTATTTCAAAAATATATTTCATTTTTAAAAAAAATTCAAATTCATTAAGTTTATTTTCATTTTTTAATAGATGATATAAGAGTTGGGGGGTTTTTCCCCTGATTTATTAATAAAAAAATATGTTTATAAAAAATGCAGTGAACCTAAGAAAACAAGAACACTAAGAGAAATGAAACCTATAGAAAACTAGTCTCAAAAGGCACACAACAAACCATAACTCTAACACCCCAAAGGGGAACACAAAATATCGAAGAGCCAAAAAAAACTAAAGAATAACTACCTAACTAAAGCCCCACCAGGATCTCCACCAAGGTGCCACTACCACAAGAGGGATACCCTCCACCAGCCATCTAATCCAATTAATTTTCATCTAATAGTTCCATTCTTCATCCTCCAAAACTCACTCCCAAACCTAATTTTCCATCATTTAAAGCCCACCTAGATCCACCATCACGTGGTGTAGTTAACTTCAACCTCTAGAGTCTCAGATTACCCATTTATCTCTTCATTAGCACCCTGCCAACACTTGGCATTGCTTTCATGGAATCCATGCAAGTCTACATGTGGGTTGATGTTGCCCTTCATTGAACTGAAGGACTCATGCCCTTCCTTGGTGATGAATCATGTGGACATTAGATCAAAACTCCAAATATCCTCATGAGTGATTTAACTACATCCATCAACCTAGAGGAGTTTCTACAATTAAGGGATAGTACCATGGAGGTAATGGGAGCTCACATATCACTCATATCTAACTCACATAAAAAGAATCCATCCAAGATAGGTTTATTAGGTAATTTTGAATAAATTATAGATACTCCACCATTTCAAAATACCTTACCCTCTAACTCATGAAAATTACATAGAGGAATTAGACCTATGTAATTATGAGATGAGAAGGGAAGATGATGTTGACCACCTCAAACAAAACCCTCCATCACTTCTACCAATCCAACCTAAAACCCTAGTTGGATAATCTTTCTTGGCACTACCAATGTTTTTGGTTTATATTTCAAGGTGAACGGGTTATTTCCAATGAATGTTGATGCCACCAGGGAATTGACTTTCACCATGTAATTGGTATCTAGATAAACCTAGTCTACAACTTCATAAATGACCCAGAGAATGCTTTTAGATTGAATCATGAAAATTCATTTCAAACATGAATATATCACCCATCGACCAAAAGCCATTTCCCTCCTAGTTTTTTTTACACATAGAAAGAGCTCACCTAGTTCCACCTTTAACATCTTATCCATGTTGTTCACATTACTAAAATCCTGACATGATAATTGTATAGACATGGAGAAGGGAGATAATTTGTAGTGAATGCATTGTCTATCACACCAACTTCGAGATCAAACCACAGTGAGAATGTCACATATGGGGAATGAGGCCTCTAATGTTGATTCAAAGCCATTTAATGGTGTCATTCTTATCATGAAAGCAATGCCACCCCAAGTCACATCATTAAGATGGTGTCCATTTGAAGCCCCAATAAATGCAATCACTATCAACAATGGTTTCTTCAATTTCTTTTAATCCCTTATTGTCAAGACTATTTGCCATAGTGTTCGCTTCTCAAAAATAGTGAAAAGCTTCTTAGAAACTAAATTTCTCCAACAATCCTGAAGCATGGATTATCATTTTATTGATATTCCATGATCTAGCTTTTTTATTCCTTAAAACCTGGATAATAAATTTTGAGTCACTTTCAATAAGGACTTGCTAAATCTCACATTATGTAAAAATATCCAAATACAAGATGAGATCTTACATGTTTTCCTTGTTGTTAGTATTGTCTACTAACTTCTTCAATGCATCTTGAATTACTAAACTTGCATATTCTTAGATAACATAGAATGTTCTAGATGCCACCAAAATCCCTCTAATAACCTTGTCAAAATTTATTTTAAACAATCCTAGAGGGAGAAACACCCACTCCATTTTACCCTCACACATCAAGACCTTATAACACACCACTGATCCATTAACAAGAAGTTTATGGTTTTTTCTAACTTAATGTAATATAAAATTTATTTTAAAATACAATTTTTGTTGTTATATATATATATATATATATATATATATATAAAATTATAAAAAAATATAAATTTTAAAAATGAATGTATCAGATAAAAAATCTCTTCAAAACATTATTTATATTTATTGTCAACAACTTTTAAATGTAATAAACAATTATGTTCTATGTCCCATTAAAATTCATTTTTCTTTTTTCAATACTTTTCCTGATATTTTCTTTTCACATTTACATTATAGAAATATTTTGTTTTGTATAGGCATTATTTTACATACATAAAATTTAATAAAACACTGGTCTATGTTAATTTAAATAATTTAACCTACCTATGTAGTGTACGGTGTATTAAATCAACATATACTCAAAGGAAAATCATTAAAATTTATTTTATGTAGAATCTATTCTCAAACAAGGGGCACAAAGTGCCGAGTCCTTGTGGGGTAGTTTAGCTATGTTGACAGCTAAAGTAGATTACTAATAGATATAATGCTTCTTGCAAATGTTTGTATAGTATGGTTGCAATAATTTTTTTGAAATTATCTTTAAGAAAAAATATAGATTATATAGATCATGGAATATATGCCTAATTAGGAAAGTCACTTACTCATTACCATGGAGTGATTAATACATTCAGGAAAATAGTGGAAAATTTAGAACTAGTGGAAAATGAGGGATTTGGTGGCGTGTGTTGAAAATGGTCCTTCAGAGTGCACCATAATAAGCCTTACCTTGTGCAAATATTTCATTTCCAATTCAAGATATAGTCCATACAATCATGCAAATAAAAATATAATTGCTTGCCATGCTCCTCATGCAGATGTGCTATCACTTCATAGTCATTGCCATTCTGAAGCTATTGGTTGCATTTGGGGAAACAATATCTATGTCTCGTGAGGATACCCAAGTCTAGGACTAGATGTAATATATGCATTGGGTTAAATAATTTGGCCAACCAACCTTTTACTCCAGGAACACATTATAAATTGCCATCAGTGTTCATTACAATTTTTATATCCATTTTATAATTGATATCTTCAAGTGGTTGGTTAGTTGGCTCTTACACATTCAGAATCATCATGCCTATGGTTAAAGAACTATTGAAATCAAGTCTCCAATAATTATATATTAATGCTTAGACTTTCCCCATTGCATGTTTAGACTATTCAACCTTGCGAGCACTTAAAGACCTTAATTATTTAATTGTGAATATGAATACCACTTTTAATTTAAATCAAAAATTAAAAATCAACCCTTGTAGAAGTAATGAATTCTTATGCCTAGAGAAAAATAATTAACTAGAATTGGTAAAATAATACCAACCCTTGAATATATTATCCAAATTGATGTATTGGATTGATATAAAGATGTCATCTGAGGCTTATTTGGTACCTACAGATATGAATATGAGATCCCCTTTTATTTTTGGTTTTAAATTAGAACAAGGAGGCAATTCATAGGTAATAGTTCATGGGTCGAGTTATAATAAAGTGATCCAGGATGCATTGAAAAGAGGAAATTAATTTAGAGTACTCAAAGTCCCCTACAAATTCTAGAGTATAAAAGTGTCTACTTCCTGAAGGTAAAGATTCAAGCTCCTTTGGAGGGGATAGCCAAAAATGTAGTGAGTAATCTTCTTGGATATATATATATATATATATATATATATATATATATATATATATATATATATATATATATATATATATATATATATATATATATATATATCCCTCAGATCTGATAGGAGATACAACATCTAAAAATAAAATGTCCCTATTTCTAACTCCAAGAGAGGTCATAGGTGATATAGCCTACCTCTATTGTGAATATGGTAGTCAATCTCAAAGTAAAGAAAGAGAGTGTAACCTCCCTCTCTCTTGCATTCCATTGATTTAAGTGTTGCATGTTTTTATTGACTGAAACTAATTATTGATTAAAATATAGAACATATATGTAATCAATAACCATGTTTATCAAACATGTATATGAAATCTCTATTCCTTTTAAGGTACTCCATGCTTATTGCCACATGCCCATAAGTCTATTTGGATTTCAGGGTTTCTCATAGTCAAACATACCAAAAGATTTCAAGAGTAAACTCATAGGATAATGCCTTGAACTAAATGTACCTAGTTAACATTAGTGATGTGATCTCATCAACATAAAATAAACATACCATAAAAAACATAGATCATAATATCGAAGTGTGAAAAATTGCTATTTATGCCCAATTTGAAAGAAAAAATAGAGGCCCCAGGTTTGACATAGTAAAAAGAATGAGATAGGGTTGCTGTCAAGAGTGTAAGATAGAGATGTTGATGTCAAGGATGTAATCTATAGCCAAAGGGTTGTCAAGATGAGACCCATGCAAATACAAATACAAATTTGTAACAAGTAGAAAGAAGAAAAACATATTACAAAATAGTCAATATAGGTTGAGATTACATTCTCCAAGAAGAATGTTGCACTACTCTAAAAACCTCTCCCTTTCAACATGTAGAGAATAAAATCATAAAATAAAAAATCTAGCCCTGCAAGAATTAATGCCATGCTATGATTTCCCTTTCATTTTTTAGACACATAATCATGCCATTCAATAGATAGCTTGAAAATATTAATTATTTTGACAACTCCCATTTTGACACCCTGACAAGTTACTATGAAAGTGTTAGTTTTGACAGAGATAAATAACATAGATGCCTTGATTTACAGGGAGGTAGAAATAACATCCTAAAATTTTAACCAATGAATAGAGAACAAATAATATTAATTTACATGTTTGTTAACAACCATGCAATTTACTTAGGTAAAATTTATATATATATATATATATATATATATATATATATATATATATATATATATATATATTTTTTTTTTTGGTATGCAAATTAAATGTCATTTGATTGATCAACAAGGAGAAGATTAATTCCATGTTACAACATAATATTACATAGAGTCCCTCCTTTCAAGACTAATAATAATATTGCCTATCTTGACACCCTGACAACTTACTATGAAAGTGTCAGTTTTGACAAAGATAAATAACATAGATGCCTTGATTTACAAAGAGGTAGAAATAACATCCTAAATTTTTAACCAATGAATAGAGAAAAACTAATATTAATTTACATGTCTATTAACAACCCTGCAATTCACTTAGGTAAAATTTTTATATATAATTTTGGTATGAAAATTTATGTCATTTGATTGATCGACAAGGAGAAGATTAATTCCATGTTACAACATAATATTTCCTATAATCCCTCCCTTCAAGACTAATAATACCATCCAAATACATGTATATTAGTAATGAAATACAAAATTTATTTAATGCTCATCCAAACACTATATGTATATTTGTAATGAAATACAATATTTATTTATAGACCCAATCTCATTCCTATAATCTAAATGTAATTCATATTGATTGTTTTCATATAATATATTAAAAAAAAATAGTTATATATTAAAAAAATGAATAATATTATACCTTCAAATATTAAATCAGAATAAGTTTAAGAAAATATCATATTTAAAATACTACTAAAATATAATAGAAGTAACAATAAATATTCTAAAAGATGAATCATATAATTTATCATCATAATTCTTCTAATTATTAAAAAATAAATTTATAAAATCAAGTATTGGATCCCAATTATGATCATCCTTTTCTCTATTGTTATTAATTGTATTATTCTTCCTATTAAATAAATTATAAGTGCTAGGTAAGGCTACCGAAACCAATACCACCATTATGAAAACTCCTAATGAGGAATAGAAAATATTTATGTAGTGAGTTAATGTGGCACCTACTATGAGATTGATTCCTTATGCATTGTTCAAACCCACATGTTTATATAAATAATTAGTGGTAAATCCTTAACTACACATGAAGAAGTATTCCTCTGAAATTTATGATAAGTAATTAAATCATCTTTATATAAATAAATTATCTTACTTTCAAATAATTAAATTTGAATATTAGAAAATATTAAAAAATATAGACTTCTAACATTTCAAGATAATAAAAATATTTTGAAAACTATCTTTAAATTTAAATTTTTTTGTTATATTAAAATTGTGAAAAATTAATTCAACAAATTAACTTTGATTTGAAATCAAATAGATAAATCTAGCACCAAATTATATTTTTTATAATGTTAAAATAATTTAGAACCAAAAAAAAAAGAAAAAAAGTCTTAAATATTACATCAAATTTTAATAACCAAATTTAAATTATATTTTTATAGTCAACTTTCAAGTACAATATTAATCTTGACACTAATGTGTTACTATTTCAGATAATGTAAAAAAAATTAATATAAACACAAATCTAATGTTGAATTTAATATAAAATTACTTTAGATTGATATAATTAACTTTCAAATTAACTTAAAATTTAATATTAGTTTTTAATTTTATGTTAAATTTAATGGTGATTTATATTTTTATTTAAATCCCAAACTAACTTTTGACTTTCATATCAAATTCAATACCAACTTTAAAATAACACTAAAATCAGTTTAATAGTCATTAATTAAACCAAACTTTATTTTCATTGTTAAGTCTTATTTAAATAAGCCTTTAAATTTATATTTAAATTTTAAAAATGTTATTACTAACTATATATTTATTTATTTATTTTACAAAATTAATTAAATTTAATATTAAAATTTAGGTTCAAACATATCTTAAAATAAAAATATATACATAAAAATAATATTTTAACATATTAAAAATATAAAATAAAATAAACTCATAAAAAACAACTATTATAATATTAAAACTTGATAACTCTAAAAAGTCATATAATAAATCTAACATAAAAAGTAATTTTGGGGGTGCTGGTTTATGGGTGAACCTTAATAAATCTACCATATCGTCCTGGTCCTTATTTGGATCTACCAACCCATCAACGCTTGATTCATTCTTAGAATTGGACTCCCTACCAAAAGGTGGTTAGGACCCACTAGTACTTGCATACAACCATAAAAGGGAATCGTGGTCAATATATTTTCCTTACATAATAACTATTAGATATTTTGTAAAACAGTTTTATAAATTTAAATTAATCATTTTAATTAAAAAATATAAATAATTATTAAAATTTGGAAGGTCTTTTATAATTTGAATATTTATTTCACAACTTTAATTTTTTAATTAAAATTAAAAATAATTCATTATTTATAATTTGAAAGTTAAAATAATATATATTTTAATTTATCTTCTTCATAAATATTATTAATAAACAATTACTTTTTGAAATATTATATTTTACAATTATAAGATGAAAAAGTTAGAATAAAATATAATTTTTTATCATCATTCAAAAATTATATTTAATATATTTTCATTTTTAAGATGTTAAAAAAATTTATTTGATAAATAATTAAAAATTTTAGACATCCACAATAAAATTACCCTCTTATAAAATATGAATTTAAAATTAAAAACTGAAAAAAAAGTGTTTTAAATCTTTTATAAATATAAAAATATCACCAGTAAAATAAAAATTATTTTATTATAAAAATAACATCAATTCCAAAAAAAAAAATTGAATATTATATCTATAAAACTAACTTTATTTATAATTATAAAATTAAAAACATGAACTAAAAAATATTATGAGAATAAATAATTTTTTAAATTACATAAATAAATTTAAGCATAAAGTTGATTTTATTCTAACATGACCATTATATACTAGTACAATCGTAACTAAGTTATGAACTCCTATATTATAATTGTAATCATACAAAAGTTAAGAGTTATTTTTATTAGAGTTATGTAATACAACCTAAAGCAATATCAAAATCGAACTCTAAATTAATTGCAAATATTTACGTTGAGTTAAAAATAAGATTATACTTTCACTTACTGTGAGGAGATCTTTATTTTGTATATTTTCTCTTGGTTAATTGATTGTTGATTCTCAAATGAACTTGTGCAATAAATTTGGTAGTATATCTGGATTGGATGATAAGATGATGTTAGTAGATTTATTTAACAATAATTATGATCTCCTTTAACTATTCAATATTTTTAGAAATGAAAGATGGTTAAATTTATAGATTGTAGATGAGAGAAATAGATGGTAATATTTGACTAGAATTAGATGGAAAGTTTTCAAGTTTCAAAGATAAATTACCTTGTTCATCAACTGTATCATTTACCTCAGGCTGATTAATTGACATTTCATTTACTTCATTCACTTCTTTTTGCTACAAAAACTCCTTTTCACCTGTAATCAACACCTTATAACCATGTTCAACAGTTGGAATTTCATCTTTCAAAGGCAACAATGTATGTTTACAACCTTCATTTTCAAAATTATATGTTATTTTTTCATCATGGATGGCCTTCATGTCATACTTCCATGGCCTTCCTAATAGAATATGACATACATCAATTGGCATTACATCACATATTATTGCATCCTTATAATTTCCTATCTGAAATTCAACCTTACACTATTCATTTACTAAAATTTGATGATCTTTTTTTAGCCATGAAACTTTGTAAGGAGTAAGATGTCTTACATTCTACAAGTTTAATTATTTACCATTTCTATAGACACAAGTTTGTCAATGCTTCCACTATCAATAATTACCTTACAAACTTTACCTTGTGCTTTGCAGCACTCCCTAAACAATGCTTTCCTCTAATGAGGTTCTTCAGTAATTTTGTTATTTGATTTAATTATAATACTTTTCATAAGTAAGGTTTCTCTAGTTTCAAGAGCATCTTCATACACAATAGATGAAATATCTTCTTCATCCTGAGTAGTTTATGTAATATGAACATTTCCCTAGTTACTAGATGCATACTCTAGACATTCATAAGACCTATGCCCAAATTTACCACATTCAAATCACCTACCAATGAAACCACTTCTTTTACCTCTATCAAATGGTCTCTTACCTCTTAATTCTTGACCACCTCTTGAAATTAGTTCTTTTTTTTGTAGACTACTTTCTTCATTACACATATTTAACTCTTGTCTTCCACTTGATTGTTCACTGGATTGACCTTTGCCCCTTGCATACTGGATATGTTTTCTTGACACTTTCTCTTCAACCTTCAAAAGAATTTGATAGGCCTCTTCCACTAATCTAGGTGCTAAGAGAGTAATTTTATCTTGTATATTTTATCTCAGTCAATTGAGATATCTAGCTACCTTTTCTACATCATCTTCAATATGCCCTGCACTGATTGTTAGATTATAAAAATATTCAGTGTTCTTTTTTTTTTTAAATTTCATTTTACTTTAATTTTTTAAATTTTCTAAACAATTGAACCTAATAATATTTTGGAATGAATTCACCTTTAAATTGTGCCACCATTCTATCCTAGCTTTTGATTCTGGTCTTGCCCTTTCTTCTTCTTTCCTCTTGCACTCAATCCCACTGGAGGAATGCATGACCTTTCAATCTAGGCACAACAAATTTAACTTTTTTTTTAATAAACAACATTCTCATAATCAAAATATTTATCTAATGAACTTACCTAATCAATGAGATCTTTACGATTGAGACTACCTTCATACACTAAAACATCTATTTTGGACCTTACACCAACATTCATAATTGTTCTAATTATCTTTTCCTCTATTATCTATTTTTCTATCACCAATTCCTCATCTTCATCTTCTTCTCTATCATTGACATCTCCTATGTTGGCTCCTCTTTTCTAGGCTAATTTTGAATCCTTCAATCTGGTTCTCAAGTTTCTTATTTCTTCTATTATTGCTACTTGTCTAGCTTGACCTAGGTGCCTCCTTCCTCTACCTCTAACACTCATTGACATTTTTATAAATTGATGTACTTTGAAATATCTAGATCTTTTTGTAGAGCCTATTGATTTGATAACAAAATTGATGCATGACTATTAAAATGAGTAACCTCTTTATTACATTATTTATTCAGATCAAACTTTTCATTCTATTTTCTAGATAAAAGGTGAAGATTTGTGAAAAACCTCCAGAGAAAAATTAAAACCTTCATAGTTAATCTATAAAATGCAAAGAAAAGCTTAAAATCTCCTTTGATTGTAAATTTTAACTATGAATTTATTTTTAATAGGAACAACTATTATCTTTGATGATAATTCCATAGAAGCTTTCAAATAATTATTTATTAAAAATCAACTCAATTTGCAGTCTCTATCTCAACACCATTCGTCTATTAATAAAAATTATAGTCTTCTTACAAGACTACTATCCACACTTCCTTCTTTCTATTACTTATGTGCTTCAAAACCATAATCTTTCCCTCCTTAATTTCTAAATAAATAAGCTCTTGTTGATTTACACTTGTATTTAATCTATTCTCCAATCAAAATATCAATTTCAAGCATAAATATTAAACAACTACAATTTTATAACTATGTTCTCCTTAATTCTCATTTAGAAGCTATTGTAAATTTCTTGATGGAAACTTTCTATTCCCCTTTTGGCTTTCCAAATTTTATTTCAATAATTTATAATAAAGTTAATCCCCTTTAGGCATTGGAATGGAATAGATGAATTAGTAAACAATATGTCTTACCTTAACCTAAGTAGACCACTTCAAATTCCTTGCATGCATTCAATGTTTCAAATAATAATTCTCACCATGCAAATTCCATGCCATATTTCAAGAGGAGGAATTTAATTCATGTGCATTCCCTCACCAATTTTCAAGAATGAGAGTTTATTTTATTAAATAAATGTAATTCCCTTTCTCTTAAATAAATAAAATTGAATGCAAACACTAGAAATTAATTCATCAATCATAAATTTGTGAATATGGCACTTTTAGGAGAATATGGATATAAATAAATTAATATTTGAATTTAATTCACTACCACTTGAACTTACAACTTCCAGTTCATTGGTTGCACCTCTTATTTGAAGAATTAAATATAATTTCACTTGCAACAATAACTATATCTCCTTATTTTATCTTGAAAGTGATATATTTATTTATTATTCATAAAATAACATCAAAAAAATTCAATGTAAGCTCTAAATATTGTCTTTTTTAACTCTCTTCTTGTCTAGTTCATTTTCAAAAAATGTCAAGTTGAAGCATATATGTTCTCACTATCATTCTCTTGACCTATCTAAATAAATGAGATAAATGAACAAATAATATTTGTCTATAACTCTATTTTTAATGACTTAATTATCCACTATGAACACATAGACTCTCTAAAATAATTCTATAATTTACTACAATTCTTCATAATTAAAATAATATAACTAATAATTAAATTGGCAATATGCGCCAATTTTAATTATTCAAATATTTTTATTTTAAAATGAACTAAATGGACTAAAAAAAATTATTTGTTTCATAAATATTCATTTTGCTTCTTTCAATTTGGATGTTCCTGCATCAACCTATCACTACAGAGGGATACTACCATCTAGGGATGATGTGGGCTGCAATGTTTTGAATTGACAGTTTAGTATTAATCTTTAATAAATGTCAATTTCCCATTAAATTAGTGTTTTTTAATCTATCCTAGCCTAATCACATAGTCTCAATTTAGATGTTTTAAGACCCATCTACATGGATTCACACTAGTCAGTGCATAAACAATCCAACCCATATATGCTTCATAAGGATGTATAAGCACATATTTACACAACATATTATAAAATCATGAGAAATTAATTAATAAATAAAGATGATATTAGAATTAGTAGAGTACTTACTATAGAATCTGCAATGGCAAATCACCTACTAGAGGATGTTAGGTGCAATAACCATGTATAAATTCCTTAGGGTGATCTATTTTCACTTCTTCCTAATTATTTCCTCAACCCCAAAAAAAAGAACCCTAAATTTTCCACATATAAAAAGAGTTATAACTTTTGCCTCCCAAAAAAGTTGATTTTTTATTATAAAAAAATAGAGTGAAATAATTAGAGAAAAAATTATAATTATAGTTTCAAATTATTATCTCAAAATATGCCCGTTATAGTAGTGAAGTAGCTATAAGAGTGGAGTTCATCATAAACTTGAATACCCAAAAAATATAGAAATTATAAGTTTTCCATATTTTAAAATCTCAAATATATTAGGAAAATCTAGGAGATAATCCCATTATGATGCCCCCTTGAGATGAGGGAAATTTCATGTAAATCACTTGTCTCAAAAGAAAAAAATAGAGCAAATTTGAAAGATGTAATCAAGCAATATCATGTAAATATTTGAATGGTATTATATTCTAAAATATGTAACATTGAACATATGAAAATTTTGGATATTGCATTTCATCATTGTAATTGAATATAGAATTGAAGTAGTGTATGAGAAATGTAAAGAACTTGTAAGTCTTCTATATGTATTATAAACATAATATTGAATAGCTTAAGATTTTGAATCATATATGTAGTATACGCATGATGTGTGTCATGGCACCATAGTTGTATGTAATAGATACTTATTAGTTCATGATTGGCATCATGGAACCATAGTTGTATGTAATAGATACTTATTAGTTCATGATTGGCATCATGGCACCATAATATCATGTAATAAACATGTAAGCAATGTCACATATTATCATGAAAGAACGAGTAAATTCCACAAAAAATAAACATGATAAATGCTGCATAGAGTTATAAAACTTGTATAAATGTCACACATAAGGCTTAAATGTGGAATACAAGTGACATGTGAATGTCGCATAAACATGGAAGACCTAGGGCCACAAACACAAGACAATATGTTTCTAAACAAGTAAGAGATTTTATTTTGAACATAAACAAGGCTAAGGGATACATACAAGAAGCAAACAAATTAAAGAATATGATGTAATTAAACAATAACATTAAATAAATATAGATAATTTAAAATTAGTATATATTAATCACATGTCTCTATGTTTAATTTTTAAAAGTAACGTATTCATAATGATCATGTAATGTATGATTGAAATAGAGATATATTTTTTTCATTATGCCCCAATCATGGAAAAAGAAGTTTCAAATAGATAAAACCTTTAAGAGTGAATGTATAAAATAATGAGATCCCTCAAATTGAGTATTGTTTTTAGATAGAAGGCTAGCCTAGCATCAAAAACATGGAAAATTATGCCTTAAGATTTAAATTTAATTGATATCTAAGTGTAATCTCTTTTCTATGATGAAAAAATATAGAAAAAATCATATGACTATGTTTCAATTGAAATCAAACATGTAAAATGAACAAGGATAGGTCCATAATAGAGGAAAGAATCGTAGTGTGTTTTCATCTAACTGATGTGTTTCTATCTTAATTGATTGTATTCATGATTTTTCAATCAGGATAACTTATTATGTGTATGAATATTTATTGTTTAAAAATAAATGTTTCATGTTTCACACTTAGATATTTTACGATAGACATTGTGTATATAATGATAATGACTTAAGTTATGTACTGAACATAAAAATAGATGGTATATGCAAATATGTAATTCCAAAACATGAAACTATTCTTACATGTCCTTGTTTTTATTTTTTCTACAAATAATTTTATTTTTTTACCTTTTTATAATATATAAATGGTTTGTGTGTTTTTCCATATTTTTAAATCAAATCATGCATAGGTTAAATATGAAAAATGTTAGATAAAACACAATAAGAAAAAGAGTTTTGAAATATAAAGAGGGGGAGATTAAAATAACCCTAAATAGAGAATTAAATAAATGCATGAAACAGAGGAAGGAAAATTAAATTCTCCTAATGTAGGTTTATATGTAACCTATATGAAAATCATGACCATGTAATCTCAAGTGAAATTATATAGGTATAATCATGGAATCATAAATGAGAGATAAAGCATGTATTTATGTGTAACAATGATTAGATAAGTTTGCATGAAGGACGTCCATTGAAATATTAGTAAGATATTTGCTTTGGTTCATTCATATCAGGTTGAAAAAGATAAGTGAGTGAGTAGCCCAAATTAAAAATAGAGTCAAAGACTAGAATAAAATGGATTAGGTGTACAAGAATAAGAAATAAAAGTAAGGAGCAAAAAATCTATGTACAATTATGTATTATGTAATGAAGCTAAACAAGGTAATCAAAACAACCATGGATTCAACTAATGATCTCAACAATAGGATGTTCATATGTGTATCCAAATCCTTTATAATAACGAGAAAACTTTTGTGGCAAAGAAGATGTGTAAAATTTATAATCTTATGAATATGAATAAGGACCATGTGTTCTAAACTAACATTATAAATCATTGCTCGTATATGTATCGAAATGTATATTTTCATGCATGGGAGGACACGATGTAACAACATGTACCTATGTAAGAAACTTTAGAATAACTTATGATGTTTGTTGGATAAAAGAATCTATAATATATGCCTCTTTGTTTAAGAGTGGATATATTTCTCTTTATATCCATATCATCATGATCATATGTAATCATGTTATGCTCAAGAATATAATGATAAAATTTAATATATTCATTTTCATAATTAGTCAAATAAATTTAAATCTGCTCATGTTCATAAGTAAGTGAAAAAATTTATTATGGGATATGATTATTTGAACATAAATCATGATCTTGAATAGCTATATAAAATAATTCATTTCTAGTTCACTAAATAACTATTCAACCAACTATTGTGGAATATAAGTAGGTAGCATTGGCTCCATGGGATATTATTATTGAATTCATGAAATTCTAACCACTTGATTATCATGAATATAATTTAGACATTTATGAATTGTATAAGGAATTGATTTGAATTTTTATAAACAAGGCCTTTCTAATAACATATCTAAGACACATGTGCTTGTTAGCACTACGAAAGGAGTGGAAAATATGGGAGGTCATAGTTATAAATGTAATAAGATATTTCCAAGAGTATATTGTGTATGGCCATCAAATTATTTTAAAAATCTAGATGTATGTTCTATTTCTTTCTCTTTATAAATAAGAGAATGTAGAAGTGTTATGGTACACACATTTCACTTCATCTAGTGTGTAAAATGATACAATGGATTCATTGTATTCTAACATATTATCTAATTAATAATGCATATATACTAGAATCATCATCAAAAAAATTAAAATAATCAAATATAATAAATGGGTGTGATGCTAGCTTGTTTTTAATTATACTAATGATGTTATTAAGTGGATGTCCATGTGCATATTGAGGATGAACATCAAATACATAATGTAATTTGTAATTTTACATGGCATATATTGGAAGAGAAATAACTGAGAGGAGGGTAGGGTGAATTAGTATTAATAAATTTAAAAAAAAATTCACTTAAGAATTCATTAACCATCCAAAGAAGCATGTAGATCAAGTATAATCAACTATCCATATAAACATGAAACATAAGAACATATCATATATGTTGTAAAACCTCAAGGGAAAGAAAAAATTTGATATATAAAAATGGACTAAATTACTATAAGATAAAAAAATATTTAGTGAAGCACCAACTCCACATGGAGCACCAACCCCAACTACTCAAGTGCCCAATCAACTAGGCTCTAGCAAGCACCAACTTGCAAGGAGGCACCAACCCCCTAGATGACTCACCTCCAACTTAGCCACCTAAATTTTTTGATCACCATTAGACAAAATTGTTTATGAAAAAATATATGATGATCACCTTATTTATCTATTCTCTCTCTTCTATCACTCTCAAACTACCTTTTAGGCTTCTTCGCTTAACTAGATCTCTTTAACACATATTAGGTCATCTGACCTTGGTATTCATATATAGACACACTGTAAAAATTCCATAAATGATCTATAGACTCCTTTGATGGTATAAAATACCTAATTATTCTAAAAAATGTACTATTTTATTCGTATACATAGCTTCCTTGAATAAACCTAAAACTGCCTTGTATATATACCATTCCTGTTTATATGCCACTTATTCAGCTACATACACTTAAACTCTTAGTTTAATCATGGAATGGTCTTATAAAATATAATAAACATGATTTAAATGAATATTTACTCCTTTTTGGTTTATCATTACTCTATTAGACCTTATTTCACTTTTAGGTTTCATGGAAACCTAATTCCATTAGGTCTTATTTAGGACACATTACCCTTTGATCTCCTTGAAACACTTTAAAACTCCACACACAATAGGAATTTTTTTTATATCATTTAAATATACTCCCAATGATTTATTATAAGATAAACAAGACATTTTAAAATAAATCACTATTTGAAACCCCTCATTTAGTACTCAGTCTTATTAGGCCTGTGTACACCATAAATCTACCTTTCAATACTGAAGCTCAAAATCACTTTAATCCAGTCAAACATGATCATAAAATTAAATAGATATAGTATATATGTAATTAGGTTCATCACCATATTATTTAAACACTTCAACATAAGGCAAAAAGGCTAAAACTCATCTCTTTAGTATGCTCACTTAGAACTGCCTACTAGCCTAGAAAACTAGTCAAGAAGAATTTGATCATCAAAAATTGAAAATGGATTATTATGACCAAAAAAATTAAACTGATCTTTTGGAATACTTATAAATACCTCAGATACAAAAATCACAATCACTAATAACAAACATTGGTCTTGTAGATTAATCTTTTGACCTTATCTCACATAGTCTTACATGAACTAGACAAGCCATTTTGACTTCAAATTTTCAACCTCTTACACTAAATTAACAAATTGTGAATAGTAATATTATGTAATAAAAAACACAATATGCATTATATACTTCAACTCATTTCATAGAGTCTCAAACTCATCACTATAACTTGCTTACTCAGAACTCTCAGTTTACCTTAAAACATAATCATGGTCATATTGACCTTCAACCCCTGTATCACCAAATTTAAAGACTTAAAATGCATGAAAACAATCCTCTTACATATATATACCATATTTAAATACAAAAGTTATATGGTCTAGTATGAACTATTGATCTAACATACTAATTTGTTAACCTCACTACACAATCCTCACTAAGCCAGACAAGCCATTTTGGCTTCATCATCTTCACCATTGTACTTGAATTATAAGATTTATACCAAGCATGACTAATAAATAAATTTATAAATAAATTTATCCATTCACTTAGTTTTATCACTCTATTATGATAACTCATTCCTATTCCTATTCTTAATGTTGCATGGGTTTCTCACTATTTGCACCATTAGGCATATTAGCAACTAGCTAACTTGTATGACCAGTTTAGCACACATGAGGAATAGAAACTATATATAAACCTTAATGTACATGAAAAATTAGTCTCTTCCTTATTCCTCCATCCATTTCATTAATACGTCCAATAAAACTTTTGACTTCTACAACTTCTTCATAAACAAGTTATAGTCATATAAAATGCAAAAATTGTTAACTTGAGCATGGCTAATGACACCCAATCCTTGGGTCCCTCTTGATTTCTCTCATGACCCTCAAAATATTTTTTTTAGTAATTCTTAGTCATCTTTGTCCTTACAAACATGATCCCAATTGATCTTTGACCTTCTATTTATGACTAATCCATATCTCAAGGTCTTGTCTACTCAGGACAATAGCACCAAATATAAAATAGTATTTTATCCTAGGGTGTCCCATTTACAATGATTTAATCTAGTCCTAATTTTAGCCCATATTACCATTTTTTCTTGATTCCTCTTGCTCATTATGTCAGCCTAGCATATTTACCTTCGACCCATGAACAATAGATCCATATAAAAGCCCATTGAAAGATCATTTGGAAAGGGTTAGAAAATATCAATAAATCAAGGAAGAGAAAAAGAAAGACCACTTAAAAAATCTTACCTATTCTCTACATAGATCCAACGTATACACTTTCAAACCAATTCAAGTCCTTACACCAGTCCCTAGTCATCTCAAGCACACCTAGTTTTGGCATTTCTTGTATTTTCATTCACTATTGAAAAAATCACTCTTAAAGGGATAACTACATATGGATTGATCCCTCGTCATAGTATTAACAAAGCATAGACATAGAAAATAAGATCTATAAGGATCATTATTGACAAAAAGTCTTCAAAATTTAATAGGAAGGGTCCCACATAACTAACGACCAAATCCCAAAAATGTTATACCTTCAAAATAATAGTGTTGGGGAAGGACTATAACACCAGAGCCCAAGATGTCCAGTTTCAATGCTCCTATCCAATCAAGAAATGAATTTTAGGATTATATTTGTGATAGTGTTCTAGGATTGCACATAAATTTTTAGACCTTATTTCAATTATATTAATACAGAATAACATAAGTTTAATTTTCTCTCTCTCTCACACACAACTATTTTTAGAAAAGGTCAAATTACAATTATATTTCACAAATTGATAGCTTTAATTTGGAATATTATTTAATGATTTCTCCTGATCAAACCCTTTTATTATATAGGAATTAAATAATAATTTCCTATAAAATAATATATCATTTGGTGAACCTGACATACTTTGAATAATGCATAAAAACTCTAAAAACCCTAGGGTAAATTCCTAGTTGATTTTCCCCATAAATTTGTAAATTTTCACTTAAATATTTAAATAAAAAATTCATTTCAAATTTCAAAATTTAGTAGAAAATTTTGTAATGAATTTTTTTTCAAACCCTAGTTGCATCAACTAGGTCGTAGTAATTTTATAGTATTATTCCAATAATTTTTTGATTTTTTTACTTGCATATTTAAATCAAAAATTTGATTCAATTTTTTAAATTCAATAGTAATTTTAAAAATAATTTTATTTCAAACCCTAGTTGCATCAATTAGATCCCAATAATTTTCTAATAATTTCCTAGCCATTTTCTAAATTTTTAGTTGCATATTAAAATAAAAAAATTGACTTGAAATTGCAAAAATTCATAGTAATAAAAAAAAATATATCAAAATTACATTTACTAGGTCCCATTAAATCAAATATTTTCTCATAAACTTTATGCTTTTTTACTTGCATACTTAACTCATAAATTCAATTTCAATTTCAAAAACTTATAGTATTTTAAAAAAATATTATTGTTAAACCCTAGTTGCATGTACTAGCTCCTTTATGCTTCTTGAGGTATCACCTCACATGTTTTGGAGCTTCATATCCTTTCTATGCATATTCCAGTTCCTTAATTAGATTATATCCATTTAATATTTTCTACTATTATCCAAGTTGTTTTTTTTTGCCACTTAAGCTCCTTGCATCTCTTCCTTCAAGACAAAGTGTAAGACTTAGTGGAAATCCTCTTGAGTTCACCCATATTCCTTTAGTTTGATCATTTACCATGGATGAACAACTATATCAAACCCTTGCTATAGATTTTGCACATCTAGATTACATAAATTTTGAAAAAGATAACGCCAACAATGAGCAGTATGAAATAACAATGATGATATACACATCAATGCTCATGCTCCACCACATTAGACAACTGATCTACTTTCATTAATTGTTGATAATGAAGTTTTCCTCAAAAAATATTTGATTTTAAAAAAATCCAAAGAAAGAGTTGAGGAACAGACTAAAGATCATACACTCATTTTAGAATCTATCATGGAAATTAAAAAGGCTAAACCAATTGTATCTTCCAATCCTTCAAAGCCACCAGTTGAAAATGACACTACAATCAAAAGTATATCTCATCAACACCCTATAGCATCCCAACATTCTTTAGTTCCACCAACTATATCTAGTACAACTTTGTCTCTTGATGTGGTATCCATTGTGTAATAGATAATATCTCTTCAATCCAAGGTGAAATATCTTGAGCATGGTACCTCTATACCTATGTAGGCTTTGGATTTTTTTTTTTTATTGCATACACCATTGGCACATCACATTTATTCTACACATTTTCCATAAGGTTTTATTCAACCCAACCCTACTCTTTATGATGGCAAGGGTGATCTAGAGACACATTTGAGAGTATTTTATGTAGCATGATTGGACTATGTACCAAATGACTAGCTACTTATAAAGCTATTTCTACAGAGTCTAAAGGATTATGCTTTATAATGGTTCTATAGTCTACCAAATCAGTTTGTCAATGCATTCAATCTTTTAGCTGACATGTTTCTAACATGCTTCAGTATCAATATTGGTGATAAGGTTTCATATGATTATATTGCTTAACAAAAATAAAGACCAAATGAGAATCTCATAGACTATGTTCTTTGGTATAAGACCATCTTGGCTAAGATGACTAGCCCCATGACAGATCAAGAGTTACAAGACCTATTTAAACAAAGTCTTCAATCAACACTACATGAATCAATTATGTTCAAAATATTATCTTCCTTCACTGAATCATATCACACATTAAAGGAAAGAGAAGTCAAACTAATTTCAATGAGAAAACTAAAGTACACTAATATTTGACTAAAATTGGATGGAAAATTTTCAAGTTTCAAAGATAAATTACCTTGTTAATCAACTGTATCATTTACCTCAAGCTGATTAATTGACATTTCATTTAATTCATTCACTTCTTCCTACTAAAAAAACTCCTTTTCACTTGTAATCAACACCTTATAACCATGTTCAACAATTGGAATTTCATCTTTCAATGGCAAGAATGTATGTTTACACCCTTTATTTTCAAAATTATATGTTATTTTTTCATCATGGATGGCCTTCATGTCATACTTCCATGGCCTTCCTAATAGAATATGACATACATCAATTGGCATTACATCACATATTACTGAATCCTTATAATTTATTATCTAAAATTCTACCTTACACTGTTCATTTACTAAAATTTGATAATCTATTTTTATCCATGAAATTTTGTGAGTAGGATGTCTTACCTTCTAGAAGTTTAATTTAATTTGAAGCTTAAATAATAAACAACCATAATTGTATGACTATGTTCTCCTTAATTCTCATTTAGAAGCTATTATGAATTCCTTCATGAAAGCTTTCTATGCCCCTTTTGGCTTTTCACCTTTTATTTCAATAATTTGTAATTAAAATAATCCCCTATAGGCATTGGAATAGAATAAATAAATTATTCAACAAGATATCTTACCTTAACCTGAGTTGACCACTTCAAATTCTTTGCATGCATTCAATGTTTTAAATAATTATTCTCACAATGCAAATTCCATGCCATATTTCAAGAGGAGGAATTTAATTCATGTGCATTCCCTCACCAATTTTCAAGAATGAGAATTTATTTTATTAAATAAATGTAATTCCGTTTCTCTTAAATAAATAAAATTGCATGCAACCACTAAAAATTAATTCATCAATCATAAATTTGTGAAAATGGCACTTTTAGGAGAATATGGATATAAATAAATTAATATTTGAATTTAATTCACTACCACTTGAACTTACAACTTCCCGTTCATTGGTTACACCTCTTATTTGAAGAATTAAATATAGTTACACTTCAAACAACAACTATATCTCCTTATTTTCTCTTGAAAGTGAAATATTTGTTTATTATTCATAAAATAACATCAAAAAAATTCTATAGAAGCTCTAAATATTGTCTTTTTTAACTCTCTTCATGTCTAGTTCATTTTCAAAAAATGTCAAGTTGAAGCATATATGTTCACCCTATCATTATCTTGACCTATCTAAATAAAAGAGATAAATTAACAAACAATATTTGTCTATAATTCTATTTTTAATGACTTAAATATCCATTACAAACACCTAGACTCTCTAAAATAATTCTATAATTTACTATAATTCTTCATAATTAAAATAATATAACTAGTAATTAAATTGTCAATATGAACCAATTTTAATTAAACAAATGTTTTTATTTTAAAATATACTAAATGGACTCAATAAAATTATTTCTTTCATAAATCTTCATTTTACTTATTTCAGTTTGGATGCTCCTGCATAAACCTATCACTACAAAGGGATACTACCATCTAGGGATGATGTGGGCTAAAATGTTTTGCTTTCATAGCTCACTGTAAAGGGATACTACCATCTATCCAATTCCCAAAGGTGATTATTTTTATTAAAAATTATTGAAATAAAAGGTGGAAAGCCAAAAGGGGCATAGAAAGCTTCCATGAAGGAATTTACAATAGCTTCTAAATGAGAATTGAGGAGAACATAGTCATAAAATTGTGGTTGTTTATTATTTAAGCTTCAAATTGATATTTTGATAGGAGAATAGATTAAATATAGGCGTTAATTAACACAATATTATTTATTTAGAAATTATAGAGGGAAAGATTATGGTTTTGAAGCATAGAAGTAATAGAAAGAAGGAAGCATGGAGAGTAGTCTTGTAGGAAGACTATAGTTTATGTTAATAGATGAATGGTGCTGAGATAGAGATTGTAAATCAAGTTGAATTTTATGAAATTATTATTAGAAAGCTTCTGTGGAATTATCATGAAAGAGAATAGTTGTTCTTGTTAAAAATAAATTCATATTTGAAATTTACAATTAAAGGAGATTTGAAGCTTTGCTTTGCATTTTTTAGATTAACTATGAAGGTTTTAATTTCTATCTAGAGGTTCTTCATAAATGTTCACCTTTTGTCTAGAGAATAGAATGCAATGTTTGACTTGAATAAATAATGTAATAAAGAGGCTATTCATTTTAATAGTCATGCATCAATTTTGGTATCATATCAATAGGCTCTATAAAAATATGTAGAGTTTTCAAAGCAAATCAATTTATAAAAATGTCAATGTGAGTAAGAGATAGAGGAAGGAGGCACCCAGGTCAGGCTAGACAAGTAGTAATAATAAAAGAAAGAAGAAACTTGAGAACCAGATTGAATGATTCAAAATTAGCTTAGAAAAGAGGAGCCAGCATAGGAGATGGCAGTGAAATAGAAGAAGATGAAGATGAGGAATTAGTGATGGAAAAATAGATAATAGAGGAAAAGATGATTAGACAAATTATGAATGTTGGTGTAAAGTCCAAAATAGAGGTTTTAGTGTATGAAGGTAGCCTCAATCTTACAGATCTCATTGATTGGGTAAGTGCATTAGATAGATATTTTGATTATGAAAGTGTTGATGAAAAAAAAGGTTAAATTTATTGTGACTAGATTGAAAGCTCATGCATCCCTCTAGTGGGATTGAGTGCAAGAGGAAAGAAGAAGAAAGGGCAAGGCCAGAATCAAAAGCTAGGATAGAATGGTGGCAAAATTTAAAGCTAAATTCATTCCAAAATATTATAAGGTTTAATTGTTTATAAAATTGAAAAAATTAAAGTAAAATTAAAAAGTAGTAAAAAAAGACATTGAAGATTTTTATAATCTAACAATTAGTGCAGGGCATATTGAAGATGATGTAGAAAAGGTAGTTAGGTATCTCAATTAACTAAGATACAATATAGAAGATAAAATTACTCTCTTAGCACCTAGATCAGTGGAGGAGGCATATCAAATTCCTTTGAAGGTTAAAAATAAAGTGTCAAGAAAACATATCCAATATGCAAGGGGCAAAGGACAATCCAGTGAACAATCAAGTGGAAGAAAAGAGTTAAAGATGCATAATGAAGAAAGTAGTCTACAAACAAAATAACTAGTTTCAAGAGGTCTTAAATAATTCAAAGGTAAGAGACCATTTGATAGAGGTAAAAGAAGTGGTTTCATTTTTAAGTGATTTTAATGTGGTAAATTTAGGCATAGGTCTTATGAATGTCTAGAGTATGCATCTAGTAGCCAGGGAAATTTTCATATTACACAAGCTACTCAAGATGAAGTACTTATTTCATCTAATATGTATGAAGATGCTCTTGAAACTAGAGAAACCTTACTTATACAAAGAATTATAATTAAATCAAATAAGGAAATTATAGAAGAACCTCCTCAGAGGAAAGCATTGTTCAAGACAAGCTGCAAAGAACAAGGTAAAGTTTGTAAGGTAATTATTAATAATGGAAGCATTGAAAAAATTGTGTCTATAGAAATGGTAAATAAATTAAACTTGCAGAAGGTAAGACATCCTACTCCTTACAAAGTTTCATGGCTGAAAAAAGATCATAAAATTTTATTAAATGAACAGTGTAAGGTAGAATTTTAGATAGGAAATTATAAGGATGCAGTAATATGTGATGTAATGCCAAATGATGTATGTCATATTCTACTAGGAAGGCCATGGAAGTATGACATGAAGGCCATCCATGATGAAAAAATAACATATAATTTTGAAAATGAAGGGTGTAAATATACATTGTTGCCATTGAAAGATGAAATTCCAATTGTTGAACATGGTTATAAGGTGTTGATTATAGGTGAAAAGGAGTTTCGGTAGTAGCAAAAAGTGAATGAAGTAAATGAAATGCCAATTAGTCAACCTGAGGTAAATGATATAGTTGATGAACAAGGTAATTTATCTTTGAAACTTGAAAATTTTCCATCCAATTCTAGTCAAATATTACCATTTATCCATATTATCATTTTTCCATCCTTGAAACTTGAATTGGTTGATGAAAAAGGTATTTTTTGGTTATCTAAGACATTTAGTATTCTCCTTTAACTTGTAGACTAGTTTAAAATATCAAATACCTCTTTAAAACCTCTTAAATGTCTCCACACATGTAGTTTTACTTGCAAGCACTAGACCAATGATCTTAGGTCTTTGCCCTACAAATTCACCTCAAGAATGATCTTAAGGTGTTTTTACATTAATGGATACTATTTTATAGTTTCATATCTCTGCCTTCAATTAATTCAATATATATTCATGTGTACTACCCGAGAAAACCTCAAGGGATTTTGCTCATAAACCTATCTCTCTTCACATTGAAAATTGTATGTTCACATTTGATCTTTGTATGCACTGAATGCATGTTTTAGATAATTGTGTGGATTATTAAAGTGAAATTTGTATTTTTTTATCTCAGCACTACCACTCTTTCTTCTTGTATAGGACTATTAGATTCATACTTACACTTCAAACCCTATGAGAGAGTTTGAACAGATTTTGTTAATAAGTTTCCACCTGCAATCCTCTACTAAAGATGTTTATGAAGTTAGTTAATAAAATTTATATATGTTTACTCAAGTTGTATAGGTCACTAATATAAATAAAAAACCAATTTTCCTATTGTTTTCTTGAGGAACAAAATTTAGAAGGCAACCTTACTCTTTTTTAGATCTGACATACCTAAAATATTGTACAAGAAGACCCTTGATCAAAACAACATTTCGATGGATTGGTTCACTTATTTGATTGATTCATCACTCTTAAAAAATGGAAATATACTTAAATTAAATTTAGGCCTAAAATATTTAATCCAACACCATGGGTCTTCCTTTTCTATGCATTTTTTGATAACAACCAACAAGCAAGTTTATGCATAGTCAGCATGCCTTGTTAATCTCCTTGAAATTTGACCCTATTGATACTTTTAGGAAATATTAGGAGGATATAATGATATTGGTATAGGTGATTAATTTTTTTTCATTCCAAACACAACTACTTCCATGCTTGAGAATGCCATAGCTTTAAAAACCCTACCAGCCATCTTTAAAAATAACAAAACACATCATTTTTACTATATTGACTACTCACACGTGCCAAACTATCATGATATATGACTTTGGAGGATTTTTTAGGACCTTTAGGAGATAAAAAACTATCCATTTACATAAATAAACTTACAAACTCACTGAGTTTAAGAAAAACTATTCCTATGGGATTTTAGGATGGTTTGCAGGCACCATCTACTCTTAATGATTGTTCATAAAGAATAAGAATTAAAACCATGAAAAAAATCATAAAATTTAAAGGGCATAAGGGCACCTATATACCCACAAGATAATTTTATCTACCTCTCCTTCCTCTTCATGAACTGAGCATTTAAAAGTGACCTTCACTAGCTTATAAAGAACATGATGGAGAAATGGATAGGGTTTTTAAATTTATTGGACTTATGAAAACTTTTTAAATAATTATTTGACCTATATTAACTTTAGGACATGTATGATTCACCTATAAATTCTTGAAAATACATTTTTCATCTCTTTCCTAGCCCACCAAATGTGTTCTCAATGGTTTTATAGGTCATCATTACTATTTTAGGCTTAAGAATGCTATCTATGACCTATATATGAACATATTCATGTTTAAAATGACTTATAAAGGTTTATAAGAGTTAAAAATATGTACATGACTCTATATTTGACTTATAAATGCTATTACAAGGCTTAAGAGCCATTGATCAAGTATGAAAATGCTTGTACTCTGCACAAAATGACCTATAAGATTTGAGGTTCATTTAAGTGACTTCATTCACATGATTTTACTCGACATTAAAATGTTCAGTTTGTTGAATTTGAACCTATACCCATGACAAAGAATATTTATGCAAGAGAGAGGCTTTGAGGAAGCCTAGATTAGGCAAAACATTAACCTTAACCCTTCCAAAAACCTTAAATTTCTAAAAATAACCTTATATTATGATATAATATATTATAAAAGGCATTTTGAGACTTCATTTTAAATAGAACTGGTGCACTTAGTTAAATTTCAAATTGTACTTAGTCATGGTAGCCAATTTTGGCTAATAGTTTTGGCAACCTCTTAGGATTTCATGATTACTATCCATGTATATCAGTAGTCTTATTACATCCATTGGGATATGGGATCACTTAAACTCAACACAAATTGAGACATTGAGAAATGACTTTTGATCCTCTTGAAAAGGATGAAATAACTGAAAGATCTCAACACATAAAAAACAAGAAGCAAACACACCAACAAGATAACCAAAAGAAGCAAGACACACTTTTCTAAGAATCAATTAAGGAAGACAAAATGATAAACTACTATATATATCTAACCTTTAAGGTCTGATCCTCATAAATCAAAAGGAAATCTCCTTAGGTCATCTTCATGTGATGAGCAAGAATGATGTACAAACTATTGTTCAAACTTTTTTCTTGATTTATGAGCTCCTTCGTTGACCACCTTTATCTTTAGATTGACCTCAAGTGGGATGATTAGCATCAAAACTATCTCTTATAAATAAAATTTAATCTTTAAGATCATAGATTACCTCATATTATTCTTTTTCAATGGAAGGGACCTCCAATGTGACCACACTTTGATTCATAGGGCCATCAATAACTTCATCTTCTATTGGCTCCTTAAGCCCTACCTTTTGTTCAATTTGAGTAGTATTATCTCCTTCATAGCTTAATATATCATGAACTTGAAATTCTTGGTGATGACTTACAAGACATTTTATCTTGCTAAGACCTTTTCACTTATTAACAAAAACTTCATTCTATCATTCTAGAGGTGTTAACCTATTGATATATTCATATTACTTGAGCATGTCTAAATAGGACTGCCACATATCATCAAGGCCTTCTTGAACATATGCATGTGATTTAAAAAATATATCAACCATGATGCCTTATTGAATACCCTTGTCTCTCATGTTTTCACTATGTTTATTAGCCAAGAAAACCATTTTACCTTTCTCCTCATGGGCTGTAGGTTTACTATCTAATCTTGAAAAAAAGATTTATATCTCTTCACAAGAGGAAGCTTTCTTTTTTATCACTTGAATTAATCTCCTCATAGCCTTATTGAGGCTCACTTACAACTGACTAATTTTTATTCTTAAGGAGAACCACCTCATAATATTTCTTGATAAGTTCTCCTTTTCAACTAAATACTCATATTCTACCCTCAATTCAACATGTTATTCTTAAAAAAATGAGGGGAATGGAGGGAAATAAAAATCATTGGGTAATTAAAACTTTAAAGAGTGTCCTTCCAACATAGGTTTTTTGGAGGGTTAGGTTCATTGACGGATGCTTAGAAAGATTGAGAAGGAAATTGTGTTGAGGATATTTCATTATTATCCTTCCACTCCTCAATCACTCTATCAAAATTTTAAGTATCTTATAATTCATGGATAGTTTAAACTTGAGATGTGGGTGAAAGAACTGAAAGACTTGGCAGTTCTCTTCATCTGACTTCTTGAGGAAGAGTGAATGAATATTGTATGGAATCAGGCTTTCTTTGATGGCATATTGCAAAGTGGAGTAAGTTAGGAGTAGAATAAGGTTAATGTAGAATAGGAGAAGGAATATAAGGCTGATTTATTTCATTTTATACCTCACTTCAAGTACTAATCTATTCTCCATACATTGAATCAAGCCTCTTATTTCTAGCACCTCACTAATTGGCATTTGCTGATTTTTTTTCTCAATATCTGCCCACCAAGACTTAGTCAAATGCACTAATTTATTCATCATCTAAATAAATTAACTCTAAATGATAATATTAGGAACAATCATACCAAGTTATTCTTCTCTATCATTGTCAATAATTTGCATTTGAATGTCTAGAAAGGTTTGTTTTACATTTAAGAAAGATGGAATAGGAGAAATATAGCTTTGACAAGGTTGGATAAAGGGATAATTAGGTATACAAGGAGGATGATTTAGATTTGAATAGGTAATATAAGTCGACTAATATCCTTAGTAATCTAGGTATGATGTTATTTGAGAGATGCATGGGATAAAGTCGTGAATGTTATCAATATGGTATGAGGAATGTGAAGGCATGGAGTATTCATTTTGAATAAATAAGTGATGAGAATACATACTAATTTATGATTTTTAGAGACTTGGAATAATTATAATTAGGTTTTGGTTCACTTAGAATTACCATTTATGTTTGTGTTCATGCCTCCAAACACTAACGTATTGAAGAGAAACATCAATAACTCTTCAGTGTATTAAATCATTGTCCCACTAGGTGTGCCAAAACTGTTATCACTCTAAATAGCACCCTTGAGAATGTTTTTCAATCCTTCTCACTCAGGTGATAACATAGAGACACCTATAGGTTGCAGGTGGCCTAATAAATAGATTTAATCTCTCTATGGGGATATATAATTTGATGTTTCACCTTAAAATAACAAACTAAACCTATTGCTTGCTAGGGAAAAAAGAGAGAGAAAATGTAAAAAAAATAAGGAGATGATGCATTGGATTAATACCCTCCACTTGCCTCTACTATACTAAGAACATAAATAAGGACTGAAACCTATCATACTAACTCAATAAGAGACTTGAAGCATTAATATTTATTAATGCTTCAAGTCTCTTATTGAGTTAGTATGATAATGCAAATAAAGATAATAAATAAGAGGGTATGATCAAAAGGTATCATAAGAGATACTAATGAATCAATATCAATATTTATCGATGAAAAACCATCTAACACACTCTATATGACCTACTAAGATGACTAAAAACTTTTAAATAGGTAAGGAGATAAGAAACATAAAAGAGAGATAGTACACTACTACTAACATTCATCAATTAATCATGAGGTATACACTAATTACACCATTAATAAGGATAAAAATTAACTTGCATTCATATCAAAGGCAAGTATAAGTGTTTACATGATCATTACTTTTGCATACTCAAATTAAATATCCATTACCATACAAAACAAGATAGTATATATAGAATAAAATGAGAAGGAGAGAGAGAGGATGGACAATGGAGAATCCTATAACAAGTGTCATCTCATGATGAATAAAGATAAAAATAATAAATCCTACCAATAAATAGACTATAAATCTCTTTTTAGCATATGTGCACTTCATTTCATGATGATCTTCTCAAAGTGATGTAGAAATTTTGTATTTATTGATGACTCATCAAGCCTTCTTGAATCTGCACCTTTCTCTTGATTAGAGAGTGATAAGTCATCTCCTTAGTTTCAAGTTATTTATCCTTATCTTCGATACTTGTTGAATATATATAACCCATTATCTTTCCACCTCAAACCTACAATCTCATTCATAACTCTCACATTTACACTCCTTAAGGCTTATTCCTTGTATCCCTATTTTGACACAAATGTCCTAGGTTTGAATGAGCTACATATATTGTAGGAAAAAAAAATACATATTTGATTTCCCATTTTCTTTTTTAGATTCACCTAAATTTTCATGACCCAAATCCTAATGCAGACCTACCAACTTAACACCCTCCATCATAATTAGGCCTCCTTAGGCCTAAAGCAAGCACATAGTACTAAAGACCATACTACACTACTCCAAATATACCAACATATTATATATCATATTAAATATGGTTATATGTTAAAGTCTCATGTAATTCTAATGGTTGAATCTCAAGTTATGCAAAATGCAATATTTTAGCGCTTGGTTGGTCTTGACACATCCTTCTGTAAGCTAAACATGATAAAAAAAAAAGATGGTGAGAGTTTTAAATCATCTCAAATATTTATGATACCTAGGTGAGTTCTATCCACCTCATCTTAAACTCCTCAAATCATCATTTTATCTAGAATCATCTTCATACTTCTCTCATATACCAAGTTTCATGATTTTGTATGGCATTTTAGGACTATAAAGTGGTCTATGAGTTTTCTTGTCCCTTTTAATCACTTTTGTAAAAAATATTCAGCATCTTCCATGGTATCTCATGACTCTTAAACATCTATTATATCCGTCAAAATCCCAATCCATATGCAAATATTTCACACTCTCTTAAATTCTTTGAAATAAACTTGTAGCTCTTTAGTAGGCCTACAGGTCTTCTTTAAGATTAATACTTGTTGGAGTCCAAGAAAGGGTATTTTATTCAAATTTTATCTTTATTATACCCTACACAAACCTTATCAACATCTTATCATGTATTTCACTCTTCATTTTCTCCTCAAGCCTCATATTTCATGCAAGGTTTTCTTCTCTTGATTAAGAATATGGACCTATAGGTCTGTAGATATATATGTCTACATTCACCTTAATTTAAGCCATTTATGAAATGTTTATTAATTCTATAATCCCCTTAGTATTTTCCTTGAACTTCTAGAATAGTTTTAAAGATCAAATATCTCCTTAAAATCTCTCAAATGTTTGCACAAACCTAGTTTTACCTGCAAGCACTAGACCAATGATCTTAGGTTTATGACCTACATGTTCACCTAATAAATTATATTAAGGGGTTTTTAAATTGATAAATACTCTATTATAGTTTAATATCTCTAACCTGAAGTAATTAAATATATATCTCATGTGTACTAACTCAAAAAATCTCAAGGGAGTTTACTCATAAAAAATCTCTCTTGACCTTCAAGACTGTATGTTCACATTTGGTTTGTGCATGTGTTGAATGTATGTTTTAGATCACTATGGGGGTTTTTAAGGAAAATTTGTATTTTTTATCTCAACAATACCAATCTTTCTTCTTTTGTAGGCCTATTAGTTACTTGCTTACACTTGAAGACCTGTGAGAGAGTTCAAACCAACATTCTTAATGAGTTACCACCTATAATCCTCTATTAGAGATGTTTATGAAGTGAATTAATCAAATTTATAGATGTTTATTCAATTTTATAGGTAAATAATATAAAAAATAAACCAATTTTCCTATTATTTTTTTGAAGAACAAAACTCAGAAGCAACCTTACTCTTTTTTAGATCCTATAGGCTTAAAACCTTCTACAACAAGATCCTTGATCAACACACCATTTAGGTTGATTGGATCACTTATTGGATGGATTCAATAGTATGACATAATAAAAATATACTTACATGAAATTCAAGTCTCAAATGTTCAATCCATCACCATGGGTCTCCCTTTTTTATGCATTTTTTGATAACTACCTATAGGTAATTTTATGCACAGTCAACATGCATTGTTAATATCCTTGACATTTAACCTTGTTGATACTTTCATGATAATTGATGAGGATATATTAATATTGGTAAATGTTATTACAAGTATTTAATTATAAACACAACTACCTCCATGCTTAATAAGATCATAGCTTCAAAAACCCTACCTGACATCTTCAAAAATAGTAAAACACTAGATGTTTTACTATATCAAATAATCACACATAATAAATGATAGTGAAATATGAATTATAAGGGATATTTAGACCCTTTAATAGTTCAAAAAAATATCCATTTTCATCCATAAGTTTACAAACTAGTTGACATAAGAACAAACATACCTGTGGGGTTTTAGGAGGGTTTAAAGGCACCTTATGCTCTTAAATATTTTTAATAAAGAATAACCATTAAAAAAAAATATTATAATTTTTAGGTCATAAGGTTCCATATCTACCCCAAGATAATTTTATCTAATTCTGTTTCCTCTTCGAGAATTGAGCATTTGAAAGTGGCCTTCACTAGCATGCAAAGAGTTTGATGGAGAAATGAAGTTGGGTTTTGGATTTCATGGGGTTATGAAAATATTTTAAATAATTATTTGACCTATATTAACCTTATTAAATGTAACCTGCACCTATAAA
>JARHVA010001827.1:2392500-2432500 GCA_037957365.1 Torreya grandis | reverse complement strand
GTTACTATGAGTAAGAAATCAAACATGAGAATAATGTATAAGCTTATATTCAAATCCACTTAGAATTACATTTATTTATAATAGGTGGACTAAATAACACAAAATAATTGTAACTTCCACCTAGAATAATGGTCAAGTTTCCCAAGATGGAAGGTAATTATCACACCTAAAATAGTTGGTGAAAGAGTAACCCACAATATCTAATAATGTTGGTCAACTAAATACATAAGAATAAGTTCATATAATAAGAATTAGTCCTCATGTGTAGGAATAATCCAAGTAAACAAGCAAATATAATGAAAATAATATCCTACCTTAACAACCCCCATAAGCCTAACTTAGGTGAGTAAACTGAAATGGGTCCTAGTAAAAAGACCTAATGAGGTACCCAAGCACAATGTAGCTTTTATAAAAGGGAGAAAAGGATAAAACCCATAGGATAAAACTCCCCCGCTCCCCCCTGCACTACCCAAAAGAGAGAAAAGAAGAGAAAGAGTGCATTCTGTAAGGATGTCGGGCATAACTAAAAATACATCGATAAGTGAGAGTAAAAGATCACATAGAGATAAGAGCTAAGAAGTGTCCATAGAAGATTATGAATATTCCTATAGTATAGCTCAAAAAATGATTAATCTCACTGACAAGTTCATCTACCTAAAGACATAAAAAACTCCATCTGCATCAAATAATGTTTTTTCCTTTCACCAAAGGAAGAAAATGAGGTGTGCACTAAAAATATACCCATTCCACAATGGGAATGTAGGTATAAATATGAATATATATAAAAGAGGTCCAAAAATCAAGGTGTGGCATAGGTATAATAAGATCATTCACAAGAACTAGACGTAATATCGTTAAAGTAAACCTATGATAAGAAGGACATGGAACATTCACTATAAGAATGTCTATGTGAAGAGGATAACTCATCTCCTCAACTGTCAACAATAAATAAGATACTTTTGATGAAGCACATCGATATATAATATGAACATTCACATGAACATGTGAGTTGTCAAAGCTTTAAATGGGTTTCATCAAAAGAAATAGGATTAAGAGGAGGGAGTACAATAGTCTTTAAAGAGATGATACTAAGAGGAGGAGGAGGAGTGATATAAATCTCGATAGGATATCTAAAAATAGAATTAATAATTCTCTAAAAAATATAAGTACACATTGTATGTTCCAAATGAAAATAAAGATCCATGAAAACATGGAAAACTAAGGTACCAAGAACCTTGTCTAAAGTGTTATCCCACTTATTGTACCAAACAGGATTAATGAGAGTAGGAATCTATCCATATAGGAATGGAGTAAAATTATTTCTTGTGAGCAAGTGTTCCATATATGCACACCAATAAAAATAGTTTGTCTTTTTAAGAAGAACCATCTATGTAGAATAAAATCTCCTCATTAGCTGGTATCTCTTCAGTAGACTCACCATGACTGAGAAAAGACACTAAATAAGGGCAATAATGCACAAAAAACTCCATAATAATGTTAGAAAACTACACACTCATGACTAGGACATAAAACATAGCTAATAATGTCTCCAAGTGAGAAATCATTGCCAAAATAAATACAAAAAGTGCATTCTCATAATAGGTAGTCAGGCATAGTTAAAAATGCATTCACGTGTGAGCAATCAGTGCATGAAATATAATACAAAAAGAAATGGCACTCATAACCTAAGGAACCCAAAAAATATGAAACTTTATAACTTTAGTGCATTTACAAAAAAAATTATACCAATGAAAAGAGGATGAAAAAGCATACACCTTTGAAAAAATATGGCACTCAAATCCAAGTTACCAATCAAAAGTTATAGAAATTTACATTTCCCATCATTAATGGCCTATTTAATGAATTTTCACTAAAATTTTAAATGCACAAGTCGATAGGGAGTTACCATACTCTTCCATCCAATCAATGGAATTATAATTGAACAATTAACCTCTTCTAAGATAATGCTAAGTCTCTATCAATCTACCCATACATCCCTATGTGTACTTTACTAAGAAAACTATGAAGGTGATTGAAAAATAAATCTATTCTAAAATTAATAAATCCTTTAATTTTTTTTAATGTTTTAGGGTATATTTTTAGATTTTTAACTTTATCGAAGAAATGAAAAGATGACTGATTTTGTGGAAAGGAAAAATCCTTTTTGAACAAACCAAAGAACTCAGGTCACCACCATAGAGGAATTGTTTGCTCTATTAATAGCTAGAGTTGTCCACCATACAATATCAAAAAATAGAAATGTATGGTATTAAACCACTCCCATAACACATTAAAGCTACTTTAGGGATTGTATACAAAGTCTAGATTCCCCAATCTATAAAAAAAATGTGCAGTAAAAAGACTCCTTCGTTGACTATGTTTAGACTCCTTCTACCATTCAAAGATCACAGTAGAATATTTTTTATTTAGTTATATCAATAGCCTAATAGTCTTAATATAAAATCTCAAGGATTTCATAAAAAAATAGGAAAACAATGAGACAATAATGAAAATCATATTGGTTCTAATACCATATCAGAGTGTTTTTTAAGATCACTAGATCAATGAATGCACTTGTTTAATGAACAAAGTGAAGAAAATACAAGAGTTATTATGATTTATAAATCAAATATGAGAATAATGTAGAATATTGTATTCCAATCCACTCATAATTACATTTATTTATAATAGGTAAAGTAAATAACACAAATTAATTTTAACTACCACCTATAATAGTGGTCAAGGTTCCAATAATGGAATGTAACTCACATATCTAGAATGGCTAATCAAAGACTAATCCCTAATAACAAATAATGGTGGTCAAGTAAATCTTTAATACCAAGGACATCTAAGCAAGTTTAATCCTCATGTTTAAAAATAATATAATTAAATAATTAAATACAACGAAAATAGTATCCTACACTAATGCCTAATTAGCTATGCCCTACCTGATAAGGCAAGGGAATCATTTTTCTACACACACACACACACACACACACACACACACACACACACACACACACACACACACACACACACACACACACACACACACACATTCATTTTTATTGTACTTACTTACTCTTTCCAGATTATATTCTTAGCTATCAAGGGAATCTTGCTTCCCCATCTATATCTTGCACATATTATTTCCCTACCTATTTATCTTCTTTGTTGGAAAGGGAAGGCTTTTTTCTAATATATAAAATAAAAAATGAATCTTTGAATCATGTTACATATGTAATAAATCTATACCATTGATTATTAACTACCTAATTTACCTTCTTGAGTATTCCTTAGTTGTTTTCCCTACTTGAGCATGCCCTAATAGATTGAATATCTGAGCCATATTGATCTTTATTATATCACACCTAAACAAACAATTTAATACCCAAGCCATATATTGAAAAGAGAGGGAGAATTGTAACTTTTACAGAGAAAGGCATGACTAAGTGACAATCAGGAACAAGTAGAAAGCCACTACACCCACCATAAAGGTATTGGAGGGAGTGACCTAATTTTTATAATGTAAAATATGGTATGAATTATTTATGTGATGCATTACATATCCATATTATAGAATAGATTGATTCCATATTTATACATATTTCATGATGTTGACGTGATACATAATGAAATCTAAGTGTGGGGAAAATGATGTAATGGTTAATTACTACCTTATTAATAAAATAGTTGGTTTCAATTGATTGACATCATTGAATGGACTTCATTATGTATGGGTTTAAATAGTGTAGGGGGCCTATTCTTTTCATTTACCTTGATAATAAGAAGACATTGTGTTTTTGTATCACTTTTGGCCTATACAGGACCTAATCACAAGTTAAATTGACATGATAGGGTGTCTTATATGCTGAAATATCAATCTATATATGTAAGTAATACAATTTCATCCCACCCTTTGCTCACTTGGATGCCTACTTATTCTATCCTAGGGCTTTTTATATACACTCTCTTCATAGTCTAGGCATGGATAACCATATATATATTTGAATCACACTAAAAAATTATATGTAATCTCTGAGTTATTTATTTGAGTCAAAAATATTGAATGAAATAATATTTTCCTTGGGATTTATTTGAGTGATAAAAATCTAGAATTGGAACTTAATCCAACTAGGCACAAGTAGGAAGACACTACACTAACCATAAATGTATTAGATGGAGTGATTAGGGATGTGGATGGATGAGGAGGGTGTAAATAGAGATGATGAGGGATGATGTGATATTATGAGGGTTAATGAGGGAGTGATTATGGACAATGAAGGAGTGACTGGGGATGATGAGGGATGGTGAGGGTCAATGAGGAGGAGGTGGGAGTGATTAATTATTATGAGGTACAAAGGGGAGAGTGATTACTGATGATGAGGGATGATGAATGAGGGATCAAGGATAATGAAGTATGATGAGGGTCAATGATGGAGTGATTAGGAATGATAAGGGAGTGATTAGGGATGATGAGGGATGGTGAGGGTCAATCAGGTAATGATTAGTAACCATGAGGGATGAGGAGGGAGTGATTGTTATGGATGATGAGGGAGTCATTAAGAATGATGAGGGGTAGTGGAATGATTACAGATGAGGAAGAATGGTGAGGGTAAATGAGGGAGTGATTAGGAATGATGAATGAGTGATTAGAGATGATGAGGGATGGTAAGGTTTAATTAGGGAGTGATTACGAACAATGCATAATGAGGATAAAGTGATTATGGGTGATCATGGATGAGGTGGAAATGATTATGGATGAAAGAGGGACAATGAACATGTTAAATTAACACAAAGTGGTTGTTTGATGGGCATAGGTCATCAATATGACCTACGATACCCCAATTACAACATTTTGTCTTGGGTTCAAAGTGAGTGGTTTGTAAACTTCAATTTTTTCAAACTAAGGACTCCTATAAATGCCATCAAGTAATCTTAAGTCATAAAAACCTAAAAAATTGCTATATGCTTACCCAAAATAGACATCAATTACAAAAGTTGTCCTAAAATCTTTAGGTTTAATACTAAAACCCTTAAAATGCTTGAGTACTGACTAAATTAGATTTTGAAACATAATATTCCACATCATAGGGAATGAAGCTATGAGACTAACTTTATCAAATGTAGAGTGACCTTAATTTATTATATATACTAAAATAAATTAAAAGTATAGGGAATATAAAATTAAAAATATAAATCTAAATTTATTTAAAACACATACATGGTATAGTGTGTATGTACTATGTTTATTTTTAATTGAAAAAATAAGCCTTGAAAATGGCTTGGATTCTCGAGCCAAATGCTTGGACCTATCAACACATAATCAAATTCAGTAGTTTTGAGATAAAAAGAAAAAATAAACTTCAATCACCAAATACATTTAAAATTTGAATGAGAAAATTCATAAAATTATTACCATGACGATGAACACACTCTCCTTTTTCCAAGTATATGATTTTTTTCAATTTTTGGATTATTTTAATTTTTTAATTATGTTGATTTATAATTAAGGCTTTTTTAGGCCACCATATGCTGCAAATATACCTTCTTGTATATGTTTAACTATTTTTGTTTTTGTTGATCAAAACACGAAAATAATTATATTATCACAAAATACGCCTAATTCCATATATATATATATATATATATATATATATATATATATATATATATATATATATATATATATATATATATATATATATATATATATATATATATATATATATATATATATATATATATATATGTGATAGTTATGGAGGTCACTATCCTTACTTGAAATTCTAGAATTAATGGTTTATACCATATTCAAATTTCGAGTGTAACCCTCTCAAATAATCTATAGAAGTTGAGATTTTTCAATTTTTTGAAAAATTATGTAGATGAGCAAGCCCCTTTTTCCCTCTAACTTATGCACTTAACCATTGTCATGATCATTATTTTGAGTATATGAAAGGTTATCCTCAAGTAAAGTAAAACTCAGACATATAGCTTGATTTTTTTTCGAGTGCATTCATAAACTATATCATTGAAATGATATGGCTTGTAGGAATGGTAGAGGTTTGAAATGATTAATTTATTAGTTCTTAGATATAATATAATTGAAACATAGGTGTAATATATTAAACACAAATATCATTACATTTCATATAATTATCTTCTAGGCCAACATCAATCCATTATTTGGAATAATCACATATCAAGACATTTACATCACATTGTGATTGTAAAATAATAGTATAAATTAAATCACATTTCATTTCAATATAAGATTCATGAAAATAAATATTTTCACTTTTCCTTGTAGCATAATTAGGAGGATTATGACATAAAATCTCAATAAAGGAGAGAAAATCACCAAACACATATGTATCATTCAATATTTCTAGAGAAGGATAAGAAATATCACATTAGTTTTCTTTAGTAAAGTTACTTGGAATGCATTCTCTATGCCTTTTAATTTCATAGAATATAATGAAATCAAGGGCTTGGAAAACCCACTATGTAAAATTATGTGCACTAAATGAATATTTTGTACAAAAATAAATGTATGTATTTTCTATTTAATATAATTATCATCACATGTAGACATAATATTTTGAGAATAATATCACGAGAATATTAATGTACACCATTTACACATGTTAATATTTTATTTTATTATTCCAATTAAATGTTATAAATATGAGATAAAGCATCATTATTTTCCTCTTGTTCTAGTGTGTGGGTATGAAGACAGTGTAAAAAAGAAGTAGGGGAACTAGATTCTTCTATTTAGATATTATCTTGTTCATTTCCTTCTTTGATATATACATTACTATTATACCAATATTCATCATGGTCATAATCATAATTATTAACCTTAAAATCATGATCATCATATACATAATTAACATAATTAACATAATTAATAATATAATTTCCTTACTTATCGATTCATTTTCATGAACATAAAGCATGGCATGGATAAATAATAGTAAATTCAAGGGGTGGGTACTATTGGGGTTTTAAACTTGATTATTCATATTTAATATTAAACCTAACATAGTATTTAATACACATTAAAATCCCACTCTAGTTAATCAAAACAACATAAAAATAACGTTTGGATAAGGGCAAATATAAAACCAACCACTCCAGGAAAACTGTGTAGATTTTTTTAAAACTAAAATGTATTTTTTTTTATTATAATTAGTAATTTATTGAAACCCAAAAATTATACATAATTCTTCCTATATATATATATAATTTACTAAATAAAGTAATTTACAAATATGAAAATTTCATAATATATTTTGGTGAACAACAGATAAGTTTTTAATCCTCTTAGTGTTAATAAAAAAACACTATTTATTTTTAAATAAGGTTATTTTAATTAAAATATTGTATAAATTTTTTTGAGCCTTAATACACAAAATACCTAATAGGAATGTAAACATGAAATGCTATGAGAAAAGTGGAAATCATCATAATTACACCTATGTAGATAGAACACATTATAAATTATGTTTGAAAATCAAATCTTGAGATAGAAATATGAAATCTATATAAATAAGGATGAAATTGAAATGGAAACTTAGAATTTGTTAATGTTTGAATAATATCTCATTTTGATGGGTGACTTATGTGATGTAGTTGTAGTCTTACATCCTGGTGAATGGCCTGGCTTGAAGTATCTATATGGTGAGATTTAAAAATGCATTTCCATGCATCTATCTTGTAGGGTAAGGTAGTAATTGTATTAGATAGAGTAGGTGGTTTCCTAACCATCCATATATATATATATATATATATATATATATATGGTGGTGAACTACAATCAATGTTTAAAACATGGTTATAATGAACACCCACAAAAAAAGATACATTCAATTTCATACACCAAATTACGATGATGGTTATTATTTATCTAATAATAGGTCATCTAAATAATAGCCATAATCATAATTTGGTGTATGAATATTGATATGTAATGAATACAATTACTCTCTTAACCAATGAAAAATGAGGAGTTAATTGTTTAGGCATGACAAATGAAGTGGTAATTTCATTAGCTAACCTATAATGATAATAGGGTCAAATAAAGGAGGTAATTCAGTGACAATACTAGAAGGGATATCCAAGGTTTTGATCTTAAGACTCATCTCATTGGTCTTGTCATCATAAGTTTATCCTATTTTTTTTATTAATGTTAATAAAAAAAAGATAAAATAAAATAATTAATTGAGATTGTAATATATGGAAATCAAGCATAAATTTAAATGTAAATAATTGAGACTAGTCTTATAATGTAATTTTATATTTATGAAAAATAATAAATAGATAAATATACTTAGCTTTACTATGACTATTTTATAAAAGTAGAAATAGATTGGAAGGAAGACTATGATTTATCTAAATCGAGAACTATGTATATGTGCACATAGGTGTAGTACCATTAATTTTGGGAAGAAGTGTTGATGATAGTGGCTAAGGATGGAGTCAATGTATTGGGTAGATTTGTCTCACTGTGACCATACAATATGGTACATGTATCTTATATGTCCCCTGAATATGTAATCTATGAACCTAGATTACATGTGAAACTCCATAAATTAGTTTCTTTGTTTCCTTGAAACACTAGGTATTATTTTTAAGGATGAAAACATGTAAAGGTAAGGAAGCAAAATGTCATATGATTGATTGTTTGCTACATATCAAATATTCCAATGAGGGAATTCAACCCACATGCATTTCTTCCCCTTAGTGTGAATGAATTTTTTTTCTATTTTGATATATAAATGTACATATATGGATCTTGACAATGATCACTTTCGACATGGCTTGATGTGTTTTAGACTTTGTTTATGGTTTCATGTAGAGATTAGTTTTCAATTTTGGGAAGAATAGTAGCTATTTTCTTAGTGTGTAGTAATGTATAAATGTTTGATATATAAGTGACGAATGAATACTAAGTGTTAGCTTTATTTTTATTTATATGATTTGATTTGGGTAAGTTTTCATGCCACCATCATGCTAGGTGAATAGTTTAACCTATGGAAAGGGTTTGATAAGTATTGTCATTTATAGGTAAATGAAGGATATGCCAACCATAGGATAATAACATTGGCATAATTATCCAACTATAACATTACCATTTTGTAGATACAAATGCAAATTTAATATTATGAAAATATTTGGGTAGGATATTTCACTTATTTAACATAGACTATAATGTTCATTTAGGTGATTGATATTGACTAACGGTTAGTGAGAGATGTTAGGAGATGCACAAGTCATATAGGATAAATATAGGAAAAAATTAACATTTACAAGTGTCAAATGTCATATTTTAATGTCTACATTTTTTCATGAGAAATATTAAAAGGTGCAAATAAATCTTGTGTATAACCTTTGGAAAGTGAGTAGTGAAATCTCTGTCTTTGAGAGCCATTTGTTAGTAGTAAATTGTCAATTTTATTAATCACATAGTGAAAATGGGAGTGAAATTATTCACCTACTAAATGTTTTTTATTACTAGTTTTTTAAAAATAAATCTTATATTCATATTATACTTTGTGCCATTTTTTATTTTTATTTATATTTTCAATTTTTCCTAAATTTCATTCTAAAATTAGATTAAAAATAAATTAATTTAATCACTTATTAAATTTAAAGTAATGTATTTATGTTAGTAAAAGCTAATGTAGAATATCCATCATGTTTATGAATCAAGAGGTGCCAATTTATCCCTATGAACATGATTAAGAATTCATCGCCTCAAATGCATCCTATTTGACCAATTAGCATTTGCAAACTTGATGAACATTTGGAATTATTTAACTAAATTTCATTTTTTTGGTAAATTCTTGCCATATATAAGCCTGCATTAAGGTATCACAAAACATAAATGGGAATACATTCACACAATAACACGTATTTATCATTTAAAATAAAAAATAAAACCTAGGATCTATGTTACTTTTTAATCTGGTCGATAATATTATCCCTACTTTGTTATGTCCTGCATATTTATATACAATGCTACATAAACATTTATTTTTTTACATTACCTTTCATTCGATTGCCTAATCACAGTTGTCTTTTTCCAATCATGAAAAGTCTCTATCTTAGCATTAAATGTTTCTCAATTAAACATCATGGGTGAAGTAAGTAATTGTAAAGGTAACGATAAATTGAAGCAAAAAACACTGGAGAACTGAAGAGAGAGTAATAAAAAGAATGAATACAAAGAATTCATGCATGTCAAGATACACCATCTATCCCCAATGAATTGAATATTTAAATTCAATTTGGACCATCGAATCTGATAGTAAAATTTGAAATGAATAATGTGATGAAATTTCCATGGAGTTTTAATTATAAATTATTGTCCTGCTAAGTTATAATTTAAATCAACAATCAAATTATGAAGTTTTTAATTATTGTGATTATGATTTTATGCACAATTATTTACTCCCTAAAACATCAATTAAATAAATCAAACATGAATACAGTTGTTGGGTAACACCAAATGGAGAAATCAATAATGAATAAAACACTATCGAAACACCATATCAAAAAAACATTAATAGTAGAAGAAACATGCACTTAGTTGAAATTGATGAAATACGTTTGAAACCAAGGTCCGATAAAAACTTTGAACTCCATTAGGGAATGAAGGGTGATAAAAATTAGGATATTTACTTTGGAAGGTTAAATAATAGTTGGAGGTGTCAATAGTTTGTTACATCGAGAAAATTATTATAGATTAGATTGAATATTAATTTCTTTTTTGGATTAATAATAAATAATATTAATGATAAAAAATGAGGTAATTTTTAAAAATATGAATAATTTATACTATTTTAATGGATGTAAAGAGTTACATCAAGGATAATATTTATATTTGATATGTAATTAAAAAATATAAACAGTAGATAAATAAGAAACAAACAGTTGATTAGACGATCTTTTAGAGCATTTAATATAAATATAAAAATATAATGAACATAGCTAATATACATAAAATAATTAATGAATCCAATAATAATGATTTATGGGAATTATATAGTAGCATCTCAATAAAATACAAGCTTCTAGCTGATGATCTAAATTATTTATTTCATAATTATGGTAAGATAACATAGGACGTTTCCCAATACACACGATGTATTGAAAATAAGAATAGGATCGTATAACGATGAATTACATATAATTTTTTTTAATTAAATATGACACAAATACAATTTTAATCAATGTCAAAAATATTTTTAAATAGAAAAATAATCCAATGTCAAAATTAATCACACAAAAACCACTTGTTGTTGTAGAGTGCATGTTTAGTTTTCAATACATCATGATATTTTTCATCATGTAAGTTTTTGTTTGCATATTAAAAATATCTTAAAATATTGTGTGGATGGATGAATGAATTTGAAATGAGTTTGATTTAAAATATTGGGTGGATGAATGTATTTGTATACTTCTAATCATTATTTAAATATATTAGTTTTAGAAATATATAACTTACATAAATGACTTTGATAATGTTGTTGATACAATACAATTAGTATACGATTTTTTATATATATTTTAATTAATAATATTTTCAAGAGTTATATTCTATTTTATATATTAAATATTATTAATTAATTTATATATATTTTTATTAAAATCATTTATTTGTAATTATTTTAGATAAAGATAATGACAGGGGAATGAAGTAGTATTTGTTCTACTTATGTTTATATATAGAGAAAATATAGAAAGTTTATTTTAAAATTATAAATGGTAACAAATAAAGACTTTCCTATTAGATATTTGGTTGTTTATGGAATGAACTTTTCTTAATGACATCCTATTCAAATGTATGATGTATGGGTGTTTTAAGATTTTAATAAATATAAAAATACTAGTATTTGAATTTAGTTTTTTCAAAAATTATTTAATTTAATAAATAATGAATAAATTCATATAATAAGAAGTATGAATGGTTTTGAAGTTTGAAAATTAATAAATTATTAATATTTTCAAAGAGTATTAGTTGATCATAATGATTTATTTAATTTAATTTACAAGGTATATTATTTTCATAAATTAAATTTGTCTTTAATATATATATATAATTTAAAATTAATTTCCGACATATTTATTGTTTGTTTTTGGTGCCAAATAATTTTCTACGTTCATGCGCTTCATACTATTGATATAAAATTTCATATTATCAAAGTGAGAGAACATTTAATGATAATTTTTCCTTAATTAAGGTGAAAAGTAGTGAAAACACACTGATGAACCTAAATTAGGAGGAAATAGGTTTAAAATTTTAAAATAGGGATTAATTATGGCCTGAAGATGATAAATGAACCAGCATGTATGTCAAATTAAATAATAATAAATTAGTTAGCGGAATTGATTTTTCATGTCTCGACAGATGACAATCTAGGAACCCATTAGATGTCACAGAATTGAATTAAATATTAGGTTGGAATACATGTTTCCATGTTAATGGATAGGTTGAATACCTTATTTTCATAATGTAGGCGTTTTTATTTCTTGGCTTGCTAAGAGAAACATAACGGAAAGTTTTCATATTCAAGGAAAACCATTGCATGTAAGGCAAGAGGAGATTGGTAGAAATAGTTAAATGTGGATTAATGATGGCCCAAGGATATTAAATTAATTCCCACATATTTTTGTAAATAGGATATAATATAAATGTCAATTAAGCTATGCATTTTTATTTTTTATTTTTTAAGATTCCATAATCTATCACATGAGTGTCTATTAAATATTACACATTTAAATTAAATAATAAGTTAACATTTAATTATAAAAATATATATTTTTAAAATAATAATTAGTTTTAAAATCAATTAAAATTGATGATTAATTAGAATAATTATTCTCTTGCATTCAAAACATACAAAACGAATCTAAAGTTTTTCATTGGATGAAAAAATATTTGAACCACATGACAAATAAATGAAAAAAAATTTATAAAACATATATAATAGAAAATGAATGCAAGATACACATTATCCTAGTCATTTTTTCCTTAAATTTTCATGTTGTTGGAAATATATTTAAATAAGAATATCTTGTTCGTAATAGGATAATAAGTGTGAAAATTACAAGGAATTTGCATACAAATTCAGATGGGTAGAAATCAATGGTAAATTCTTAATGATGCATTTAGGATTGATTTTAACATAACTATCATTATTTGAATCCATTTAAATCAAAAATTATTTTTTGGAAAATTTTATCTCACAAACAAAGTATATATAATGAGTTCTAAGTTTTTCAATAAACTAAACAAGTTCTGAACCGTGCACTTAGTCAATAAAATGACTTTAGAATAACATAAAAAATGAATTACAAATGTAACATACACCTTTTTTAGTACATATTTCAAACTTTGAGTCAAAATTTCCATGCCATTAAATGTATATCTAGAGTAAAACAATTAATTCCTATAATGAAAAGAGTACAAAGTTTATAAAATCATTTAACACAATCCATGAGGGATATTCATAAATTGAAGTTCCTAAAATTGTATTTTGGATTCCTCTAAAAATCAATAAGATTTATAACACACTAAAAATGAGGTCTAAGTAAAAACAACCTTTCCCTCAATGTCAAAAACATGAAAAACAAATTCAAAGTTTTGTGGTAGACCAAACAAATTTTAAATCACATGCCCAATCTACATATGGGATTTACCATTATATGTAGAATGGAATATAATTACAGGACACACTTTATTTTAGTATCTTATATCCCATAAAATAATAAATTTCACGATGCTAGATGCATATATAAATAGAAACATGCCATTCCTAAGAAGAGGAAAAGTAATAAATTTATGATTTTTTTTTCACATAACCAAGAATGGTAGAGATACTCCAAAAATTTATATAAATACATGTAGAATGCCTACAAAAATCCCCAGTATTTTGTGAACTCATTCAAATTTATGACTGTTTGGCTCTTATTTTGCTATCATATCCAAAACATGTAAAAGAATTCAAAATTTTCTTAGTTGAAACATTTCAATCAAGCATGTAATCAATGAATTAACTTGAGAATCATATCCATAATGGCATATAATTCAAGATACACCTTTTTACAATATTAAATAACACCCAAACAGCAAACTTTCATGCGATTTTATGGGTCTCTAAATAGAAACATGTCATTTATAGGGTAAAAAATGTTTGATATATGTGAAGTTGTTTAATGCAAACAAAGAAAGCCAGATGCATGTAGTAAGTTTCAATAAATGTAATATGAGAGCCTTATATAAACATTTCCAATATTTAATGAATTCCCTTAAATGAAGGTTTAATTGGCTTAAATATTTTTCGCATAAACAAAAACTTGTACAAGTCCAAAGTTACTCAGTACACCAATAAATGTTAGAAATGTTTGAACTACACACCCAATATCAATTATAGACTTCATATTCACATTTTGAAAGGATTATAAATGCAATATAAACATCCTCCTAGTATATTTTAACCCTCAAGATCCAAAATTGCATTTCATCATATGCACCTCTAAGGCGACACTTACCATTATCAAGGTGAAAAAGATTGAAAACCATATGAAGCCATTGCACACAAACCAAGAAAGGTATATATATGTTGTTGATTACTATGGTTAGATGTGGGAGTCATATAAACATCCCCACGATCTGATGAAACCACTTGAATTAAATACAAGTTGGAATAAATATTTATCTCATAGATAAAACATGAAAAACAAGTCTATACACTAAATACAACTTTTGAATGGTGTGTGCAATGGACGATTTGACTTAAAGGTGAATTTTGAATCTAATATAAACATTAGATAATCCTTTTCCTAGTCATTATTTTTCCTTGGAATCCAACGTTTCATACTATCAGATGTGATCTGAAAAAGAAACATGTTATATTTAAGGAAATAAAGAGTGCAAACATTGTATGATCAATGAATTATAGTATGTCCACATTACCTAGGTACACAAGTTTTAATATTTATATTTTCATTATGTCAAAGTAATACAATTATATAGGAATCATCGTCACAAAATCCTATTTTGGCTAGCCTTAGAGCGATAAATTATTTTTGGAATTACAAAAGTAAAGGTTAAGTATTACAAAGATATATGAAAGTAAAAAAAAAAAAAAAATCGTAATGATATTAGTATAGATTATTATATTTCTGATACAATTTGAATATATGTTATATTTTTAAAAATATGTTCAAGACAAATTAACAACATTTTATGTAGAACGGGGTTATTTTATTCATGAAAAAAAGTTATCGAAATACCATTTTTAATTACAGATTCAAAACCTTCATAATTTTTATACCAAAAAAAGTTAAGAGAGTTTCAAAATTAATACAATTTAAACATGGCATCCCACCTAAAGCTAATATTCGAACTAGATATACAATAAATCTAAAATTCAATCATGTTAAATAGTGATTAAATTTATACACAAAAATTGAAAAATCAAATGTTTATATATATAGATATCACATAAAAGCGACAGAGGCATACAAAATTTGATCGTTATTAAATGTCAAGTCAATGTCGTATAGGTGTACAATATCATAAGAGCATACATTTCCATACAAGCATATGGTTGCAGATAAACTTACAAACATATGTCATAAGACACATCCCAATCATGAAAAATCTTCATTTTATTTTCCTTTCTCACAGGTGGAAATCCATCTCACGTAGAATTCTTCGTGTTCTCTCAGTGTGCAGTCTTGTTTGATATATATGTTAGTTTTAACTCAACCTGTCCATGAAAATATTTTCAGACAAAAAAATCTTAATCCCATAATTATAACCTTACAAATAGGATTAAAATATTAATTTAAAAAAGATAATAACTTAAACATGCACTTAACACATACTTGTGGTTACATCTAGTTTGCATTTAATACTCAATGGGATCAATGAAATATTGTGACTCGTTTAAAATAGGTTTCAAAGAATAACTAATAGAAGAAAGTGCATTTTTTACGAAAATGCCCAGGGTATGACCATGAATGTATTACATATATATGAAATAAAAGTTTAGAATTACATAAAAATACATGTGCATATAAACCTTTCAATAAAAAGATTAAATTATTAAAATATAACTAATTTAAATTATTATCTTGTGCCACTTCACCTTTATTGATAATTTCAAGTAGATTATTTGACCTAAATAGAAAAACTTGTATGTTTAGTCAATTCACTTTTGATAAGTTTTCATAAGTATTGAGAAAATTTCTAAAACAAAATACATATTTGCACATAAATATATATTAAAAGTTGTCCTAACTCTGTGAGCTGCAAAATGGGTGAAATCATAGTAGAAATTGGGAAAAGGAGTCTCCATTGTGTTCATCAACTAAACAAATGAAATCATGTCATTATTTGAGCATAAACACATTTACATATGTGTTGACCATAACATCATTTTTAAAAATAGAAAAATTAAACCATTGAAAAACCATCAGTATATATAAACATAGAGCAATTATCACCAATGCATGTGCTATTAGATAGTCCAAAATCTTCCTATGGAACAAATAGACCATATGACGATGGAATATACAAAAACATGTCTATTAATTTAAATTACATGTGGAAATAAATAATTAACTTAAATATATAAAATTTGAATTTAGCAGAGAATACAATTATTTTCAACATGTCAAATATAAAAATCCATGATAAGATGTGGTTGATGTCTCATAACTAGATGTATGTCCCAATAATTCATCATTCATGAATACATGATCAAGCCTATTCACCATACCACAATAATTTTGTATTAAATAATGTCTTCCCAACTAAATTTTCATTACATAGAGCCTCATAAGAACTACATAAGTTTACTAAGGTGTCAAGTCTATTTAGCACATCCCCATGCACGCCCTTACCAAAACTAGTATGGGAAAGTTGTGTGGTATTTCAATAAAGTTGGTATCTCTCTCTCTCTCTCTCTCTCTCTCTCTCTCTCTCTCTCTCTCTCTCTCTCTCTCTCTCTCTCTCTCTCTCTCTCTCTCTCTCTCTCTCTCTCTCTCTCTCTCTCTCTCTCTCTCTCTCTCTCTCTCTCTCTCGCGCGCGCGCACACACACGCACACACACATACCATACCTTTTTAAAAAATGAAGTCCCATTATATTTTTAAGAAAATTATACTATTTGTTTATCCTTAAGGAGATACCAATTTAATTTGATCACTCAGAGTTTCAAAGCCAATGAACAGGCTTTCCACAAGATAGATACATTACTCATCATGCATCTAATCATCTTAGTAAATTATTTATACAAAATCTCATTCATCATATGACAATACCATAAAAAAATATGGCTTTGAAACTCTGAGTGACCAAATTAAATTGGTATCTCCTTGAGGATAAACACACAGTATAATTTTCTTAAAAACATAATGGGACTTCATTTTTTTAAAAATGTATGTTGTTAAACATCATCTTCTATCTGTCTATTTTTTTAATCACATCATAGTAACAACATAGATCAGGAAACATTTTCAGGTCAATGTAAATGGTGCATGGGTTTTTATATTGGTGATAAATGATCATATTTTATATTATTAATTTTCTTTAATTTTTATTTACTTATATCAATATATAGAGCCATTTAAAGAGATTCTAAATAGGCCCTCATGTCAAACCTTATGGATGTATATTGAGATACTATGTTTTTCATTTAATAGATTATTTTTTTTCATAATATTACATACACGACTCCTTATATGATTTTCCCTTATAATGTTTCCCATCACCAAGTAAACTTCACCTATCAATGATTTCACCCACAATAAAGGAATCATGAGAGACATGAGTTAGTGTTGACATATGTAAGGGTACAAGGTGCCCTTATAAATCACACCCTTATAAATCACCATATTTTCTTATCATTTCATAACTCAACCTCTTTGACTAAAATTAACATATTTTAATAGTAATGAAGTGTAGACACTAAAATATGGTATTTGACATTTGTAAAATTTAATATTGACATAAAATTATCCTACATGACTTGTGTGTTTGCAAACACATCTCACATGAATGTTTTCACCAAACATAAACAATAGAGGTTGGTAGAATGACAATATCTCAAAGTCTTGATCAAATAATCAATATGAGTTTTATTTTGGACTATATGAGGTACCAAATCATCTTTACTACCTTTTTTTTATTGTACAAAGAATTGTAATTTTTAGATGGATTGGTTGGTTTTGTTTTTCATCATCAATTCTCTCATTTTATTTTTCTAATTTACAAAGTAGAGGATTATTATGATGGGGTGAAAAAATAAAATAATTAATGGTTTAAAAAAAACTAGTAAACTAAGTTATACATTATTAAATTCAAATAAACTTACAAGTAATGAAAAGGCTTTTACCTCTTCTCTTATGGGGCATTATTGATAGTTTGATTGACAAGCACACAAAAATAATACAAAGAAAATTTAGTTACCTATCATCAAGTAAATAGAACATTAGTGAAGCAAAACAAAAGATTTTAAGGATTTGGTCATCACAAATTCAAAGAATACTCTTAGATGTTTATTTTGTTTTATATATTAAGGAAAATGTATGTGTTTTAGCACTTACACATATGTGATAGAGCATGTATGCATTATTGCATTTCTAATTACCAATTCTGCATTTATTAAGCTTATACAAATTATTTTTAATCCCATACATGTTATTTATAAGTTTCATTTCTTTGAAATCCCCCATCCCCCCCATTTACGCACTTTCCCCATAATGACATATGAAGACAATGATTAAGATTATTAGTATAGTGAGGAAAATGTTGTATAAATATTATGGAAATAAAATGTTACCCTAGTAAAACTGAATGAATATATATTTATAAAATAAATTATTTGGGTGTGAATATTTTTTTAATATTTTTCATAGTTATAATTTTTTATTTGTTTTTTTGATATGAAAGTACCAATTATTGAGGAATAAAATATTAAACTAAAATAATGAAAGTTATAAAATGTTATACTAAAATAATGAAATTTAGACAACTATGGATTTGGACCTAGATAAGTACAAAAGTTAATTCATTATTTTGTAAAATACAATATAATCATAACATGATATATAAGGGATAATGTGGAATTAAATGCATGTTTTAATGTATTGATAAATTCTCCTTCTTAAAATTTTAATGATAAGAGTAATATGAATTATAAATTCTCTCAAAATGATTATTTGAATCAATATGATAATAATTATGACAATGAGGCTAAGTTGGTTATATATATATATATATATATATATATATATATATATATATATATATATATATATATATATATATATATATATATATAAAATTATAAATGTATTGAAAAAAATATTCTTATATAAGTATCCATTCTCATCATGCTACTTGAGAAGTTATTTCTAACCTCACTCATATTTTCATTTCTTTTATTGTTCCTTATTACTAAAATCTTATATTAACAAATGTTCAAAATGCTTCTTTTGCATTTCCTCTTCAAATTTTTATTCTTACAAATATTCAAATAAAATTTATTGTCATATTATTAATTAAAAATTTATCAACATGTTTATATGATTACCCTAAATCAACTATCTATGGCTTCTTGAATTCCTCTTAGTTTTACTAAACATTCTTTTATTAATTTTATTTGATTTATTTCACCTTGTTTTAATGAAATGTGATTTTATATCAAGGACACTACACTAATCATCAAAATTAGGCATTAGGGAAAATATGATATAAATATAGTAAATAAAGATATGCCCTAATGTTTTGAATGTGGTATGGTTTTGAATGAAACTACCTTGAATGATTCATAATTAATAAAGGGGATTTAGATATATGTGCCTAATTTTAGACTCATCTGAACTTTAACCTAGACTATAAATGTCAAAGAGAAGGTCCAAATATCACCTACTAGAATAAATGACAATATAAACCTAGAAACAATGTGCTCCTAGATAAACATAATCATAATATTGGAATAATGAAATTATTGAATGCCTATGATTCAATCTATTGTGTTCAATAATAAGTTGCTATTAGTATAAATTTGTGTCTAGTGAACGAATTGACATTGATAATGGTCAAACATAAAACCATCTATAATCGTATAGTGGGGATACATTATTTATGTTAAAACATTTGGCATACATGACAAATTATGACATGGGAAGGAACATCCTCAAATACATGTAGTTTGTATTAACCTACCTGAAGTATTTGGTGGGTTGTAGCACTATGTGAACTATTTCCAATTCCATATCTCTAATTAGAAATCTTTGATCACTTCAGCCGCTTATTTTTTATTCAAGTATATCAAAAAAATGACTTCATAATTATTTTTGTATACTATTCCTTATTTAACCATGAAGAATATTATCTTTAGGTGTAACACTCTAATTTGAGTAGAATCCAAGTAGCTTGGGCATTCATTATTCAGAGGGTAATGAACTACATCCTGATAGCAATCATCTTCAATGATGGATTGCACTCTATAATTTTGGTAGAAAATTTAAAGATAAAATTAATCCATTGATTTAATTAATATTTCCCTCTCATAATATTCATTGGTTGGATTTATAGGTTGTATTATTTCGTAATAGTCATCCACTTTCCCCTCCATTTACGTAGTTTGTTTGCATTAGCAAGTATTTATGATAGGGTCAACAATAATAATGAGAAAATTACTACATATGATGTAACCCCTAAAATTATTAATGTTTTAATTAAGGAAATATATATTTTGTCAATTATTAAATATGTAAGTCCATAATTTATTATTGAAGAGATCATGAAACTTAGTGGTTTCTCATCTCTAGCCTCCTTCCTCTAAGTTTGAATAGTAACACTATATTCTTAAAAGACAAATGAGGAAATGTAAAAGGGATGCATGGATTCATAACTTATCAAAATCATAGTATTTATAATCCACTTCATAATTTTGGAAAAAAAATCTTGGGCTTCATTAGTGCACTCAATCTTAACATCCTTCATTCAATGTTATGGCTGTCTCTATAAATCTTGAGATGAACTTATGCATGAAGTTGAAATTTATAAATAATGATTTCAAATCCATTATGGTGCTAGGAAATGAAATTTTTAGGATTTCATCCACTCTATTAGGGTCTATATATATACTTATTTCATAAATAATGTGACCCAATGGTCTATTTTGGTAAACCAAAATATACACTTTTTATATTGAGGGAGATGCCATACTTTCTACACCTCTTCAACATCATTATCAAATATCTCACATGGTCTTCTTAGTTATTTGAAAATAAAATTAAATTTTACATGTAGATTATAATGTATTTTCTTATTAAAAATTTCAATGTTATTTCCATGTCGTACTAGAAATTAGGACCCACCTTGATTAGGACAAATGGCATACTTTTGTATGTGAATGTACCCCATTTCTTTATGAATGGTGTATTGATATAGTCTTCATGGATGACCATAACCTTATTATAGTTACAATACATATCTAAAAATGACATAATTTGGGAGCCATTCACTATCTGCAACACTTCACCATTTCCTTCACACATAATTATATCTATATTTTCTTATTTAAAAATGGCACAAGATTTTTTACCCATAGGTCATTGCCTCTGATAAAATATTAACTTTTATATTGAGATAAATGGTGTGAGTGGCTATGGAAGTATTGAACACCTTCAAATACTCATAGCTCAAGGATACAACGTATCTAAAGTCTTTTAATGCTTATGTAATCCCCTATTTTTTAGTTTGAGTAGAATTTGTGCCTAAAATAACACTTTTCATTTCACAGTGATTGCCTTGATTTTAATACTCATGTAGCATACCATTGGTAGAGGTTAGTTTTTCACTTTTTTATTGATAATCCATATCGAACAACTGATTCAATGATATCATGCCCTTAATCATATTATCCATTTTGAAATTTATCACTCCCTCATCCATCTCAAAATCATCTCTATCATCTTCATCTATGAACTAGGATTCAAATTCCTCTATGTTTTTTATGAAGTCAATAATATGTTTGTCATCATTGAATACCTAGAAATTCTAAAAAATATTAAAAAAAGAAGGATTAGAGATAAAATCAACTTATAACCTTTTCAATTTGGAGTTATAAATGTACTCATAGTTGTAGATGATTCATATAATGTATGATTTCTTTTAGGAGGCATAATTTGTATGTTTAATCCATAAAATATTCTATAAAATTCAATACTTAGTTGTGGTACCTAGATAAACACTTTTAATTAGAAGCATACATACTTATAACTTTCTTAACCAAAGGTTCTAAGTCACCAAACACTTTAAAGTTATTGAGTTTCATCTTAAAATCATACTTAATTCCATTAACCAACACTTCATATTTAATTGCATTATTCATGCAAGAAAAATTCAACCAAATCATAACTACATATGATATTCCTCTTAGGTTAATGATCCCAAACTTATCACCACACTTGCTCTTAGATTTAGATCCATCAAGTTTTAGGGTGCATAAATTACCTTAAATTTTTTATGTTGGACTTCAAGAGGTATGTGTTATTGAAATATTAGCTTGTTTGTTTTTTTCTTGTTATAAAGTGTACATACACTATGTTATTTATTTGACAATGATCTTCTATTTTAGTACTTAGTGGTTGAATTAGGCATTGAGTTTCTTAGAAGGGAATTATTTTCATCATAATGGCTTGAAAAATGTTTTTTCACTTGGAAAACTTTGTTTCAAATTGTTTATCTCTTTTACCATTATGTCTAATGCTAAAAGAGGCATTAAACTATTGTGTTTTAGGGACTAATAAACACGTTTTGAGTACCTATATGTTAGGATAACACTAAATAATGATATTTTTTTAGGTGCATAAAAGATATCGTTCTCATCTTGATGCTCAACCTATTTAATCATTAGTTTCTCTTACATAAAAAACATGTTGATAGTCAGGTTATCATGAATTTTCATGTTAATTTCAATTGTGTATAACCAGAGTTTAGACTCGTCATATAAGATATCATTTTTATTTTTATACTCCATGATAATATGGATTATGTTTAGCTCATGCTGATTTCTTATTTGATTAGGTATGCCCCACCATGATCTATATGTGAGAGAAATCAATCACCATATATTCATTTAATGTTTTAGACCAATCTGTAATAAGAACTATACCATTAACATCTTGTATATTCACCACCTAAAGTTTAATGAGATGTTGCACTTTGAAATCAAAATTCAACTACATATGGATGTGATTTAGCTCACCAACCACGTTGACATTTGAATTTTATAACAGTACTACCTTCTTGTTTGATGCATCAAGAGTGATAACCAACTTTTGGAAAACTAAGTAATGCATCACATCTCTTGAAGCACCTGAATTCACCAAATAATTGTGTATTTTTTCCTTAAATATGGATTTTTAAGAAAAAAGGAGCAATTTCTTTATTTTATATACAAATGGTGACATGTGCATCAATTGTTTTATTAAAATTTATCCCTTTATGATAAGATAAATATTTTAAATCTCAATCCTTCTAATTAAATATCTGAAGGAAATCAAACATTGTTATAATAGCCTTAGTTTTATTCAGGTCTTTGATAATGTTGTATCCAAGTTTTCTTTTTATAATGTTTGTTTAGCTTGTGGGGGTGTAGTGTTATCATTTGGTTGATAATATTTTGTAATCTTTTCACACAAGAGTTGGGTTTTGATTGAGTTTTAATTAATTGGACCTAAATTTTGTTCAAAGGAGTGAAAATTGTTAATGGGTTTTGCATTTTACTCCATAAAGTGTAATTGTTTCCCCTTTGAAAATAATTAAATGCATGAGATTCGTCCAAGTTATCTTTGACATAATTTTAAAAATCAAATGGTAATTCATACATTTAGTAGACCAAGGAAATACCTACATTAACTCTAAGTTAGTTTGAGTTCTTATAAGGTGAACACATAATTTCAGGTTGTGCATCTCTTTTTGGAATATTATTGAGGCCGATATAAAATCACCACAATATGTTTACACATGGTCCACTATGTTATGTAACCTACACCAAGTGGGAAATTCTACATTAACCAAGTTGAAAAATCTTGAAGCATTGCATTTATTTTTATTGGTGTTGTCATGTGGAATAGGCACATTTCCATTATTTGGTTTACTATTCCACTAATGACTAGTTCTATAAAATTTGAAATTTTTATTTAGGGGAATGTTATTTATGGTTTGATTTTTGTTTTGAAGCACTTGTTTCCAAAAATTAACCTTATATTTTTTCAAGTATTGAACCATCTACTTAAAATTAACCACTTATGGGTTGACATTAACTTTTTGTTGATTTCTCATTTGTGGTAATGGGTTAACCAGAGAAGTTAAAACATTTAGGAATGTAGGGATAGTAGGATGTATCTAATTATGGGCAATGTTATTAGGTGTTTTATTGTTTAAAATGATAGTAAAAATTGTTGATTACTATTAGGGGTATTATAATAGATTGAGTTAGGCATGGAAACCATGTTGTTATAGGCCACCAGTAAAATTTGGTGATTATTTCCTTAGGGCATCACATGATTTGAAGGGATAAATAGTTGAATTTTGTGCATTTAATTCAAGGGTGTTGCATTATAAAATTAGTTTTGGCCTGAATACGTTGAATTAAGGATTTGATTCATCAAGTGGATATTATTTATGAATGCTTAGTTTATAATTATAATTTGGATATACATATTTGGTTTTCATAATGAAGGTAACAAAATATCCCCATGCCCTTGTGATGTCATATGTTTTTGAATCATAATGGATACAAGATAATCCAAGGATAAGGATGAAAGTGTCAAATGAGTCCTATAAATGAACATGAACCTATAAATGAACATGAAAGTCATAGGGTCCATAACTCTCCAATAGGTTTATATGGCATCCACCTTTGTTTATGTCTAAGGATATTTTAATCACTTGTAAAGATTATGGAAATTGGAATTAAACATTGGCATCACTTCATTTGCCTCATGATGCTATACATACAAATTATGGTATAAGACATAAATGTCTATGGATGCTTAGAAATTATTGGTAAAAATAGTGTATAGGTCATTCCAAAATATGATAGACACATTGGTCAATCCTAAATACCAACCATAGGCCATCTGATCCAAGGTATATGGGAAAAACATATACCCCACATCCTCATGTTGGATTTGGGTTCTAATAATAGTATCTTTGAACACATGAATATTTTTGTCAATATTTTGGATTCCAACATGTATGCACCTACAACATAACTTTTTAGGGTTCCTTAGTAAATATTAAGTAATTTAAGAAATACTAACAATGTAGTTACCTCCACCAAGATAAGTGATATTAAAATATAATAGTGGGTCATTAGGGGAATAAAATAGTTTAATAAAGGAAACTACACTTGGAGGTGAGTAACTGGATGAGTGGGTTTGTCTAAATTTTAGTTTTTCTATTTTCACTTGAGGTTTTCTATATTTAGTGAGTTCAAATAGTCCAATGTTGACCCCAAAAAAAATTTGATCTATTGGGTACTCACCTAATGTCTAGTTTAATGTTTACAGTACCTAGCCATGGGAAACACCTCTAAATAGTTTGAAGTTAAAATCTTGGTTAAAACTTCTTGTTTGTTTTGTCCCTCCTTTTCATGCGATTTTGTTGTGCACATTTAAGAATGTAATAAAAGTACCAAAAGAAGTGATAAATTTATAAAATATTTCCAATTATCCCTCCTTATATTTTTAATCTATTGATGGGTCATTTAGCACAATAACTTAGGCAAGATGGTCACCTATCTAGACTCTCCTTAAAGGAGGTTCAAAGATCTCTCCAAGGTCTATTATTAATGGGTCATGATGTACTGAACAACCATGTTGGTCAATGTAAAAGTGTTCCATTTCAAGGTGCGTGCTTGTTTCATTTTTAAAGATAATTTTAAGATTTCAAAAGATTAAATGAAAATGCTAGTTTTCATTCATTTTATAAATGAGGGTGTTGGTGCAAATTAATAAATAGTAAGAATATGTTTTCCCAACAATAAAATCCACATTTGTAGATTTTAATTACATGAATATGACTGATTTTAAACATTGATTCTATTGAAAAATAAAAATTTAATGGAGCATTAATGGAATAAAAATGAAAGAGACTTAACAACCAATATTAACATGTAGATATGGTTTGTATTCAAATTAAATCTATACCCTAATTTAACATATTGATTTAAAATAGTGATAAAATATGAGAAAAGAAGGAAAATAAATAACATCCTAATATTAATCCAAATCCATTCCAATAGATCAAGCCTGCTCAAAAATTTAGTATCACACCTTGATAGTGATTTTACAACCATTAATGAAGTTGGTGCAATAGTCTACAGATGAGAATTTGAAAATAAGAATAACACTACTGCCATATGCATACATAGATAATGAAATAAAATATCCATATCTTTAATTAATAAAAATATCATTAAATATCATAATGTTTGAGAGATTAAAATTATGTAGTTAAAAATTTGGGCAGCATAATGGCATAGCCTAGAAGAATGAGGGAGAAATTACACTACTAAAAATTAAAATGGATGAAAAGGATGTCTAGTCCAACTTTTTATTCATGGATAAATAGAGATCCAAACTTTTACAAGACAAAAATGCATCTATATATATAAAATTCAGCTCCCAAAATAAATGCATTTTCCCTCCAAAATATAGCTGAGGGCATTAATGCATTCATAAATCTATTGACCTTCCTCCTTGTTATGCCACATTCTATTTTATCCTACAAAAAATATAAAAGTAAATTAATTTCTTTCCAATAAAATAACCTTTATAAAACATGATACAATAATGTGAACAAGTATTAAACCATACACCATTCCCTGAAATTGAAAGTTTCATGAAAACCATGCTAGAACGAATTCCTAGTGCCATAGATGAATCAAGAAATAGATCTATAATCTATAAGTTATAATAAAACTAAAAAATGTTTATTAAAACATGTCATTACAAAGTACTTTTTAATTTTTAAATTTCCTAGCGATAATCAAAGGATTGGCGCTTGGATGGTCCTATAGATAAAATATGCATTCACATGCCCAAATATAACTAAGTTTATGGATTTGGGGTTCCCAAAACCTAATCAAGTCTAGTGCTTTGATTATATTCTTTGCATATAGGTGGGAGTTGTTCACATATTAATTAGTGATCTATAGGCCAATTATAACTATGGTTTGGGTTATGAGAACTTGAATAACATAGTTAGGGCTCGATCCTTTCTTATAATTGCCATAAATGGGAGGAAAACAAGTCCAAAACTAGTCTAGAATAAATCCCCAAACATAAATAAATAACTCACTGATGGCTTACTACAACATAATCATAATTTAGACTCCACTTGACATTATGAAACTCCCCCAAACTACACAATAATTAACCAAAGTGAAAATATCAATCACAAATATAACATAAAAATGACCACTTTGAATACATAATTAGACATTGAAGTCTGATGATGTCTAAGAGACTTAAACAAAACTAAGACCATTTCAGGGGAATAACTCTTATTAGCAAAGGATTGGATGAAACTAAATTTTGAAGAGCTAAACATGATACATAATTATGATTAGGTCTTGAAACCAAAAATTTATGAATGAACCTATAAAACACCTAATGAGGTCTACAATTAGGATTCAACAATATTTTAAATTATGAACTAAGTCATTTAGGCATTGAAACTCATTTTTATACCATGTGTTTTATATGAAACTTTATCGCATGAACTTCATCATCACAACATATTAGGTTGTGGGGGTTACTTATACATTCAAATCGAGACAAACCCATAAAGTGAATTAAGAATGTTGAGTAAGATTTTAAAATTCAACTTAAGTCATCAAGACTTTGATTTTATTTTAAGTGTTTTATAAGAAACTATCTCACATGAACTTAGTATTTTCAATGGATGGGGTTTCATGACCTAGTTCATGACAAAATCCAAAATGAACCCCAAGAGCAACTTGAGAGAGATAATACCAACTATCCTACAAATAAAATTAAGAGATAAACATAAATTAATATAAGGGGTAAAATTATTCCAGAAGAATTAGGGTATGTTGTGCAAGTAATAAATAATATAATTTAAACTACTATAAGTATTTGAATTATATTTTACTTAAACATTTTTGTTTAATATATAAAATTTAACACAAAACACATTCTATATAATCTAAAAACTTATTTATAATCATAGGTTATTTCACCATGCATAACGTTTTATTCCACATGGTCGGTAATGATAGTATCAAACCAAGTTATTTTATTATAGATGTAGACATGTGAGTGTAATGAAGAAAGGAATTATTAGAATCATATTTGTTTTAACATTACCAAGAGAACATCATGGAAAAACTAAGATGGATAACACCCATAAGTGACCCAATATAATCCTACATTAAAAAAATAATGTTAGATGACGTTAAACATAGTGCACCAAAATCTTTGTCCAATTATATGAGTTGATGATGAATCTAAACCAAATTCCTTTGAAATATCTATCATAGAATTTTAAATATAACTTTAATTATAAAATCCCCATTCAAAGTAAAATTCAATGTAGATATCCCTTTTTTCGAAGTAAAAATTAACACTATAACATTTTATGCACATAGTTTATAGCTCAAGGCATATTATTAATCAATCAATTCATGAGTGATAACAAGATCAAATTCGGTTATGTGCATAGAGTTAGGGGAAAATTATGTGGTCATTTATGATAACAAATAAATTTTATTTTAATTATACTCATAACCACAAAACCTAGGAATCTATATGCATTATTAAGAGTGTGTACGCATTCCTATTGATTTTCACCCAAAAGCACAAAAACATCTACAGGAAGGTAATATTTGCTTAAAGTTTATATTTATTAAAATAAATGTTAAGTATAATGATATAAATTAAAATTATTTTATTAAATATAATAAATTAGGATCAATCTACATATGATGGAGGTGGTCTCACAACTACATGACTTATGATGTGGAAAATATTTTTTTAAAAATCCAATCTGGTCAGCTCAGGTAATTTTATGATTTCAATATTGAACTGAGGGATTTTAGGGCATAAATTTTTTAATTGATATCCAATTTTCATAAACATAAAGGACAACATATAGTCCTTTTTAAGGTTTTTATTCCGTCCAAATTACTTCCTAGTATCTATAGAGCCTTATGTTTGTAAAAATTGAAGTTTTCAAACCAATCACTTTAAACTTGATGCAAAGCGGTCTGATTGGGGAAATATAGGTCAAATTAGTGACCTATACACATCAAATGAACAATTTGTGTTAATTTAACTTGATCATCATCCCTCCTTCCTCCATAATCACTTCATACTTATCCCTTATCACCCCTAATAACTCTCTCATCATTCTTCATTGTCTCTAATCACTCACTCATTAACCCTCACTATCCCTCATCATCTTTAATCACTTCCTAACTATCCATAGTTACTCCCTCATTATCTCTCACTATCCTTAATCATCCCTAATCATCCCTAAACTCTCCCTTATTGACCCTCACCAGCCCTCATCATCTTTAATTATTCCGTCATCATCCATAATCCCTCCCTGGTCATTCTTAATCACTCCATCATCCCTAATCACTCCCTCATCATCCTTATATTAAAATAAAAATAATTGAGAGGGGGATGTGAATAATTGTCTTCAAAAATATTCATTTAATTCCTTTGGAGAGTACATGAAACATTTCTACATACATGAACATTTAATAAATCGTGTGCAACCATACAAGATCATGAAACAAGTTAACACATTACATATGTGGGAAAAAATTAAGGAGAATAAAAAAAATTAATTTATAAAAATTTACCACAGTCATATAATACATAAACCAATATTTACTGAATCACCAACTCCACATAGATCATCAACTACAACTAGTCAAGTACCCACTCAACTAGGATTTCGCAAGAACCTATTTACAAGGAGGTACCAACCCCCTTGATGAATCAACACCAAATCAGCCACCTAAAAATATTTATCACCTTTATAAAAAAAAAATTCTCACATAATATATGATGATCACCTTATTTATCTCTTCTCACTCTTTTACCCCTCTCCAACTTCCTTCTAGGCTTGTTTGCTCAACTAGGTCTCTTCAAGATAGATTAGGTCATATGACCTTTATATAGTTATGCAAACAGACTATAAAATATTAATTTTTGTATATTATACACTCCTATTATGGTGTAAAATACATCCTTCTTCTCAACAATGTGTTATTTCATTCACGTACACTCTACATACAGTCATATGCGTAAACTACCTTGTTTATATACCATTCCTCATTCATATGCCACTTACTTAGATACTCACACTTAACCTATTATTTTAGCCATGGAATAGGTATTAAGACATCTCATAAACATTATTCAAAGGAATATTTAGTTCCTTTTCATCTATCATAACTATATTAGATATCATTTCACTTTTAGGTCTCATGGAGACCTAATTCCATTAGGTCTACTTTCGTACATGTTAAACTTTGCCTTCATTGGAAAACTTTCAAACTCCACATATAGAAGTAACATAAAATATAAAAATAAAATATACGAATAAATATGTTTTCTATGCTTACCAAGACATTTTAAAATAAATCACTACTTGAAACCCCTCATTAGTACTTAGTCTTATTAGGCCTTCGTGCACCAAATATTTGCCTTTCAATACTGAAGCTCAAAATCACTTAATGGAATCAAAAATGATCAAAAAAGTTCATATATATGTGTGTGTATATATATATATATATATATCCTCAAAATCATTATTCTTTAAAAACTTTAACTCAATGCAAAATGGCTTAAACTCATCTCTTCGGTATGCTCACTAAGAACTATCCAGACTATCAAAATATAGTCATGAAACTACTTGACATATAACACCTAAAAGGAAACTTTAAGTGATTATAAATATAATAAAAATATTATATAACATATTAATAACAAACTTATTCACAAAAACCATAAGCTATAATATCAAACATAGGTCTTACAGACTAATCCCCTGACCTTATCTCACACTGTCTTGATTGAACTAGACAAGCCACGTTGGCTTCAACTTTTAAAACTTTTAAAATAATTTATAGGATTTTAAAAAGTATTAATATGAATTTAAATTCATAAAAAAACAACACCATATTAATTAAACACTTCAACTCAGGGCATAGATCCTCAAACTCATCACTGCAACTTGCTCACTTAAAATTGTCAGTTTTCTTTAAAGATGAGTCATGGTGACTTTGAACACAAAAAATTGTGTAGACACATTAAAAAAATCTTAATTCAATAATAATTTTATATTTCATATCCATACCCTATTTAAATATAAAAATCATATGGTCTAGTAGCAACTATTGGTCTTACATACCAATTTATTGACCTCACTACACATAGACTTCATTGAATCAGAGAAGCCATTTTGGCTTCATCATTTTCACCACTATAACTTACTTTCAAGATTTATACCAAGAATTAATAGAACATAATATTACAAAAAACCATCACCATACACTTGGTTTTATCACTTTATCAAGATAACACATTTGTATTCATCTTCTCACTGCTACCTTAGTTTTTCACTATTTGAACCATTAGGCTTGTTAGAGACTAGCTAACTTGGATGACCAATTTAGAATAATTGAGGGATATAAATTGTCCAAAAACCTTCATGGACATGAAATATGAGTCTCAAAATTCATCCTCCATCCATTTGCATACTTTGACTTGGTCAAGTCTAACTGTAGTTGTAAATCTTCAAGAAATCAGCACTTTCTTGTAGAGGCTACTCACACACCTAACAACTCAATCACACCTAGAGGTGATTGGGAGATTTTAATACAAACTTAAATATCTTACCTAAGCAAACCAATCCATTCTAGACACTTTTGATAAAAATCTTCAACATTGGGTCCTTATTAGGTTTCTAAGAGCGTTTAAACTTGTTTCCATTCTTAACAATCATTCATAAATCATAACACCTCAATCCCAAAACAAATGCCTAGAATTTTTAGTTAAAAACCTTCCCAATATACCATGAATATTTTAGGTTCCCACACAAAGGTTTTATGAGATAATGGGAAAAACAAAATCCTTCTTAGGTTGAGAACCCTTCATTTTGAGGACTTGAGAGACCTAAAAACAACTTTTCATGTTTTGTCTTCCAAACTATGACCTAAAACTACATGAAAAAACTTTAAATAGTATATCTCACCTCTAAAAATTCTTACATGAGATAAAAAACCTTGAAATATAATCATGACCATTCATTAGGCCTCTCTCTCTCTCTCTCTCTCTCTCTCTCTCTCTCTCTCTCTCTCTCTCTCTCTCTCTCTAGTCCTCGACCTACAAATCACATTAGGCCTTAAAACTGACCTTTATGCATCTTTCCATGAACTCTCTACCTCAATCACATATTGAATAAACCTCTATCATGCTTAAACACTACCATACATCATTCACAAGCCTTGAAAATAGATCATGGATACCTCATTAGACCAATCAGGATCTAGAATTAGTTTTTATATAGTCTTATATTGAAGGTCCTACCCCTATAGGCTCACTTTGAGACACTTATGAGTGTATCCACACTTCATACTCATGCTCATACAACCTTAAAAATATATCAAATTCTCTATATCACTTACCTCATTGTGTCATTAGCTTGTACCTTCACCATGCTATGACTAGGGTGAAGCTTCCAATGTACTTGACACCTTGACATGTTCCTTCCATGTCATTAATTCAACAAAACAAAAAACAAGTAGTCATAAGACACTTTGACCTATATATTCATTTAACCAAAATACTTTATTTTCCTTCAAATTATTTCTTACCTTCAAATTATCTCTTGCCTTCAAATGCATCTTGTCACATGACTTCATTGTTACATCATGCTCACAAGATCATAACTCAAAGATCAATCACAATGCATATTCACCATATGCATATTAACATCAATCACATCAATGAAAAAAAATTTAAACAACCTCCCCCTTTATCATTGATGACAAACACACTATAACCTGATCAATCACATCTCCCCCATTTTGGTCTTTCTCCCCCTTTGACATTAATGACAAAGGGTCTTCCAAAAATTGTCATATGATCATTGGATCTCAAGATATCATTTTTCTTATGACTTATACCTAAATGACACTAGATAACAACCACTCTTATAAAATTATCAATCTATAAAAATTGTCTCTTTTCTCAAATAAACATGATCACACGTGCAACATCTAGAATCACACCTTATTGAAACAAATATCAACACATAAAATATTAAGAATTATATGAACATGCTTCCCCTTACTCCATCCATACCTCCGTCAAATGAACTTAGATTTCAAGGCTACTCACCTTATCCTTGACATGATTGATATGACTCAAACCTTTGATCATACACTAAGCCACCATAATCATGACATCTACTAAAGAATTAAGAACTCCCCATTTGTATTCATAACTTAATTTCACCACATGAGTCATTATGACTCTCAAAACATCATCTACCTCTTAAAATAATCTTTATATCAATACTAATTCTTAACACAAATCAATCTCATTTAAAATTATTCAACATGTCTGCATGATAGCTACCAATCTTTCATTAAGTAATGAGTGTATCTATAAATCCTAAAGGAATTACCCCTTATCATAGGGCACTATAAAAACACAAACTCAAGACATTACTATATATCCATGTTCTCAGAAGACTAAAAATCCTTTATGATCTTTTTAGGCTTTACCTCTTCGTCAACTATTTGATCAATAATATGAGCTAATAAAAGACATTCCTAACATGATTTCATATTTTAAGTATGTTCTATCAAAAAATATAATCCACTTGGGATTGTAGACTAATGATGAGTCACCTTTACTATTTTTGATTTCTACACATTCAATTCCTTTCTTTCTTTTACTCGAGGGGCTTCAAATCTGTTGTTTTGAATTGATGGCCTTCTAACTCCATTAAGATAAAATCTTGAAATGTGTCCCACATTATGACAACTATATAAAAAAACTCATACCTCTTGACTAATGATTCCTTTCATAATCCTAGACATCTTCATTTTTAGAGTGTATTATACAGTCTCTTACTCTATGACCAAATTCATTGCTTGAAAAATAATAACAATTGAATGAATTATCATACCTCATAACATTACGCTATTTAATTGGTCTCTTCATGTTGACTTTCTTGTCTTCATTATACTTCTCCTTGATTTGAGATTCCTTTGTTTGGTCTTATTTTAAACAAAGAACTATGTTATCAGTTGTAGACTTTTGACTACTCAAGATGTCATCTATAGCCTTAGTATTATTTTCAAACCTCTCATAGGTCATCTTTATAGTTTCTTTATCCAATTCTACCTTTAAGGATTCTATTTCTGATTCATACTTGGTGCATTTTTCTTTGTTACCCTTTAGGCTAGTAGTGACTATCTCCATCTTAGTTTCAACCTGATTGATGATCTCATCATGTTGCTTGGAAGTGTTACTTAGTCTCTATTCAAAAAATCTAATTTTATATTCATTTTCCTTAACTTGTGATCTTAGTTTGTGATTATTCCTTCTTTGTAACATTAAATCCTCTAGATAACTCACCAATTTTTCCTCAAGGTTCACTTCAACCTCTTCTTCATCTTATTATTCATCATCCATAAGTCCTTTCCATTTTGAGCAACCCTCATTGTTTTTTTCTATATCCATGAATTAGGTTTCAATATTATCACATTCATGTTCATTACTATCACCATCACAATAAGATGTACTTTTTTCACTTACTTTAGGTAAATTATTATTTTCTTTGGTATAGAAACTTATCTTGTTCTTGAATGACCATTTCCTACCTTCATACTTCCTATAATATTTCTTATTTTTGTCAAGATTATAGACCTTATTATCATCACCATGATTTTCATCATTTTTTTCATCATTCTAAATCTTATCCTTGTTAGGAAAAATATATGTAAAGTGACTAATCTTACCATAGTTGAAACATTTGAAATGCAACTTACCTCTGTGCTTACTAGATCCAATCCTTAATTTCCTAGAAAACATGGATACTAGTTCATCATCATCAATATTTGAACATAACTCATCCTTGGCCTTATTTAATTTTGAATATTTCTCATATTTTAATAATGCTTCCTTATTTCAATGGATTCCTTCATTTTTTCTCATCTCATAAGCAATCAAGATGCCATGAAGCCCATCCATCTCTAGCTTATTAAATATTAAATCTCTTCTATTAAAAACACCTTACAATAAAACTTAGGAGTTAGTGGTATCAATACCTTTTGAAAAACTATGATTATTTCACTTCTTCTCCTAATCCTCTAATGACATTGACCACTTCATCAACTCTTAAAATGCAAGATACAATGCTCTCATCTTCATTCATACTCAGACTTTCAAACTGACTTCTATGAGCCTAAAATTTAGATATCTTCACCTTGGAGTATCCTTAATAGATATTATTCAAATTTACCCATATCACCTTGGTTAAATCATAGTGAATAACATTCACAAACTATACCTCTAATAGGCCACATATAATGGCATTCAATGCCTTGGAATTGATCTCACTTTCCTTCTTTCTTGATGAATCAGTTGGTGGTGTAGGAGGTGGAGTGTATCCATCCAAAACTAATTACCATATGTCATGGATCATTTGAATTATATATGTCCTTATTCTGATGCTCCAAAATTCATAATTATTCCCATTTAATAATAGATACTTACAGGTAGAGAAACCTCTTTGACCCTGACTATCAGCCATCCTTGCTTCTAGGATCTCCTTTAAGATGTTAGGCCTACTTCAAAGGAACAAGATTTAATACCAATTATTGGAATCAAAATCACTGAGAGTAGGATGGGTAAATAACTATATTTATAAACATTCATTTAATTACACTTAAGCATACTTGAACCATTTATAAAAACACAAACATCTAGTGAGGTATATGCAACTATACAAGATCATGAAACAAGATAACACATTACATATGTGAAAAACCCTCAAGAGAAATAAAAACCATTGATCTCTATCAATATAATATTTTATTATAAGATAAAAACCAATATTTAGTGAAGCACCAACTCCACACGAAGCACCAATCCCAGCTAGTCAAGTACCCACTCAACTAGGTTTTAATAAGCACCAAATTGAAAGGAGGCACAAACCCCCTACATGAGTCAGCACCAAATCAGCCACCTAAAACTTTATATCACCTTAAAAAAACTTTTTTATTTCATAATATATTATGATCACATTCTTTATCTATTCTTACTCTTTTATCCCTCTCAAACTGCCTTTTAGGCTTCTTCACTCAACTAGTTCTCTTCAAAATACATTAGGCCATATGATCTTGATATTCATATGAATACACACTATAAAATATTTATTATAGGTCCTATACACTACTATAATGGTCTACAATACCTCCTTCTACTCATAATTATGTTATTTCATTCTCATACACTCTACATACAGTAAAAGGCCCAAAACTACCTTGTATATATACCATTCCTTGTTCATATGCCACTTAGTAGGCTATTCACCCTTAAAATTTTAGTTATACCATGGAATAAGTCTTAATATATCTCATAAAAATTATTTAAATGAATATTTAGTTCCTTTTGGTGTTTCATAACTCTGTTAGATCTAATTTCACTTTTAGATCTACTTTAGGACACGTTAAACTTTGCCATCCTTGAAACACTTTAAAACTCTACACACCATATAAAAATATAATATAACAATAAAATATACCCTAAATAATGTATTATATACTCAACTATACATTTTATAAAAAATCACTACTTGAAACCCCTCATTAATACTCAATCCTATTAGGTTTATGTACACCAAAAATCTACCTTTCAATAGTGAAGATCAAACTCAATTAATCTAATCAAAAAATATCAACCATGTTCATATATAGAGTATATATGACCTAAATATAAATAAAATATTGTTTAAAAACTTTAACTCAAAGAAAAAAAATGCTTAAAATCATCTCTTTAGTATGCTCACTCAAAACTACCAGCACTATTAAAATCTAGCCATGAAACTACATGACATCAAATACATGAAAGGAAACTTTAAATGATTTTAATTATAATAAAAATATTATATGGAATATTTATAACAAAAATAATCACAAAAACCATAATCTCTAGTATCAAACATAGGTCTTGCAAACCAATCTCTTGACCTTATCTCACACAGTCTTGCTTGAACTAGACAAGCCACTTTGGCTTCAAATGTTCAACCTTTTACACTAAATTTTAGGATTTTGAAAATTAATAATATGAATTTAAATTCACAAAAAAAATAACCATATGCATTATAAACTTCAAATCTGGGCATATATCCTCAAACTCATCATTGCAACTTGCTCACTCAAAACTACTAATTTTCTTCAAAGACAAGTCATGGTGACTTTGAATTATAACACCTATGTAGACACATTCAAAAATTCATAATTAATTTAAAATATTATATGAAAAATAAATTCATATTAAAACATAAAAATAATATTATATAATAGTGACTATTAGTCTTATAGACCAATTTGTTGACCTCACTATACACAGGCCTCACTAAGTCAAACAAGACATTTTGGCTTCATAATTTTGACCACTATACCTTACTTCTAGGATATATAAAAATATTTAATTAAAAATAATAGTAAAAAACAATATCACCATACACTTGGCTTGATAACTATATTATTATAACACATTCTTATTCATCTTCTCACTATTACCGAGGTTTTTCAGTATTTGCACCATTTAGCCTGTTAGCAACTAGCTATCTTGGATGATTAGTTTAGCACACTTAAGGGATATAACCTATACATAAAATTTAATATAAATTAAACATGATTCTCATGATTTATCATCCATCCTTTTTCATATTGTGATTTGGTTAAATTTGACTGCTACAACAAATTGTTGAGAAATTAACACTTTCCTATAGGGTTTACACTCACACCTAACAACTCAATCACACTTGGAGGTGTTCGAGAGAGTTGAATAGAACCTAGAATATATGTCCTTATTATGTTTCTAAGATTTTAAAACTTATTTCCATTCTTAACAATCATTCATAAATCATAACCCCTCAATCTAAATACAAATGTTTGTAATCTTGAGCTAGGACCCTTGTCCATATACCATGAATATCTTAGGTTCCCATGAATATTTTTTATGAGATAATGATCAAAAAAAAATTCTTGGGTTGAGAATCTTTCATTCTAAGTAGTCAAGATACCTAAAAACCACTTTTCATTCTTTGTACTTCAAACTATGACCTCAAACTGCGTGACCAAACTTGAAACAACATAAATCACCTATGAAAATTCCTACATGAGTTAAAACACCTTTAAATCTTATCATGACCCTTTATTAGCTCTCTCTCTCTCTCTCTCTCTCTCTCTCTCTCTCTCTCTCTCTCTCTCTCTCTCTCTAGTCCATAACCTACAAATCATATTATGCCTTAAAACTAACCTTTATGCTTCTTTTCATGAAATTTCCACCTTACTCACATACTTAATAAACCTCTCTCATTCTTAATCACTGCCATACATCTTTCACATGCCTTAACAATTAGGCTAGGGAGGGTCTTAAATTTGTATTGATATACACCTATAGTTAATGTCTTGCCCCTATAAGCTCACTTTAATACACTTTTGAGCGAACCAACACTTCATACTCATTCTCATACAACCTTCAAAATATATTACATGCCTAGGATCACTTACCTCATTATGTCATAAGCTCATACCTTCACCATGCTATGACTAGGCTCAAGCTTTCAATACACTTGACACTTTGACTTGTTCCTTCCATGTCATGACTTTAAAAAAAAAACAAGTAGTCATATGACACTTTGACCTGTACCTTCATGTAATCAAAAAAAAAAATTCCTTCAAATTCTCTCTTGCCTTCAAATTATCTCTTGCCTTAAAATTATCTCTTTCCTTCAAATTATCTCTTGCCTTCAAATTCATATTATCACATGGCTTCCTTATTACATCAAGGTAACAAGTTCATACCTCAAAGATCACTAACCATGCATCTTAAACATATTCATGTTGACATCAATGACACTACTTCTCAACACCTTAATCACCACTTCATCATCCCTCATCATCCGTAATCACTCCCTTATTGACCCTCACCATTACTCATAATTTATAATCACTCTCCCTTCATCCCTAATCACTCCTTCATTAACCCTCACCATCCCTAACCACTAATTCATAATCTATCATAATCTCTAATCATTCCCTCCTTGCCCCTCATTATTCCTGATTACTCACTCATTAACCATCAACATCTCTCACCATACCTAATCACTCCCTCATCCTCCCTAATCACTCCCTCATTGAACCTCACCATCCCTCATCATATGTAATGAATCCATCATTATCCCTACTCAATCCCTCTTGATCCTTAATCACTCCATGCAATAGCTTAATGGTCAATACAATAGATTCTTACTTTTATTGTTTAAACTTATTTTCCAATTCTAAATTTTACTTACTCAAATAAGACCCAAATAAACTCTTCTTTCACTCATCCTCTTTCACTAAAATAAAGAACCTAGATATAATATCTAATTGTATTTTAGGATTCAAAGATATATATAGTGATCCTTGCATAAATCATGGAGAAAGTTTTTATCTAAAGCTCTAGAATAGAATAAATTATATGAAATAAATAAAGGGATGGGATTACATTATACTACTTACATATATATATTAGGATTTGGGAATCTAAAAATATTAATCCTAGAGTTGAGAATCCATGTTTATATCTATATAAGTAGGGGTGATTAGATACTAGTTGAGAATTCT
>JARHVA010001827.1:2242500-2387500 GCA_037957365.1 Torreya grandis | reverse complement strand
CAATTATACATAACCATTTTTTAGAAAAAAAAAATAGTGTTTTGGAAACTAGACTTGAAATTCTACAATTCATGTTCTTATACCATCTTCAAATTTTGAGTATAGCCATCTCAAATTATCTATAAAAGTTTAGATTTATAAAATGTTAGAAAAATCATGTCCACATGTATTCAACTTTTTTCCCCCCAACTTTGTGCACTTACCCATTAAATATGTTGAATATTTCCATTAAGATAGTTAACCATTGGATATTTTAATCCTACAACATGCAAAAGCCTACATTCTAATTGATTCTTTGAATACTATTGTTGATACATAAAAAAGGAGTATTAACCTCCCCATCACTTTCATGATCAATACATTAATTTCCAAAATTCATGCCAATGCAAGGAATGATTATTGGAATACTAAACCAATGCATTACATGAATAAAATGTACACTTTCATGAAAACATGATTGAAAAACATAAGGTGCTGAAGTAAATCAATGGAATTTAACCTTATATTTATGCAAAGATTGAGTTTTTGAATTTTTAATCTCTAAGAAAATATTATCACAAAATTAGTAAGATTGAATGAAAAGAATAGATGAAACAAAACCTCATATCTTCATCCAATTACATTTATAAGATCTGTCCCACACATAGCTCCTCATGTCATCCTCTAACTTAGAATCTAATTTTTTTTCCCAAAAAATATCATTGTAATAAGGCCACACCATAATATAAGGATATTATTCCTTATCCCTCACATAAATAAAATAATTAAGCTAGTGACAATTGGTGCCATAAAATCCACTCATATAGCCACAAAAAACCTAAATGTCACACATATAAATATTTTTTATAAAATTTAGCATAAGGTCATATATCAAGAAATGACACTAATCTAAATTCAATTTGTCCCATGACCATCAGCACTCCCATAGAAAACTTTGAGAATTTTTAATGCCTCTTCCACACCATGTTTTCAGTAAAATATCAACATATTAATTTGGTCACTAATAATGGCATTCAGAATAAATCATTACAAAGTAAATATTCCAACACCTAGGTCTTTCCATTTTTACTCATCTTGATAAATAATATTTTGGTGGATTTAGTAGGGGATGAATATAAAGGTCCGATGTTAATACACCTATTTATAGAAAATAAAGCCTATGGAGGAAACCATAACTTGTGATATTACACTTTTAAAGGTTTATGACATATTGTTTGGAATACCATAGTTTAATGATAAATATATTATATATAATCTTAAATGATAGTGCTAGAGTTACTAAAGTAGAATAAAAGAGTCTTGATATAGCCTAAAGGTTTGTCAACACATTGCATAGTAAAACACCACATAAATTTGGTTCTAGGATCCCCTTTTTCATACACATTATAACAAAGATATTTTTTTGGATAATGATGAATTCCAATTCTAAATATAAGATATCTTTAATTAATGATATATCAATCATTTCTCTTCTCTTTGTGTAAGTTTTATAGTCCTTATGCCAAATAAGAATGTCACCTTTGCATAGACTATCGTGAAATCAATTAAATCATGGTGAAGAATTGATATCCAATTTTACATATTATAAACCTCTTAAAATAGGTTCAAATTTAATAATACTTCACCAGTATTTACTTGAAGTCAAGTCCCCACCAATTTTTTTCGCATATTGAAGATGTTTAAAAGACAACATTCAAGACATTGGGAAGGATTACAAGATTGGTGGTTATTCCTTGCATCTTTATAAATACACCAATAAATTAAAGGTTCTTAATATAAAATATGCTCAGATTTTATCTTAGCTCAATCATCATTGTCTACTTTTATTAAATTCTCATCTTCAATAAAACATGGGAGGAACATGTGGATCACATATGACATGTCTTAGACACCTTTTGCTAATGTAAATTACAAGTTAGTATATAAAAGTAAAACCTTAGAGTCATGTATATAAAATAAATATGATACATCATTGATCACAATGAAATTATTTTATATACATAGATAATAAAATTGAGCTAAGATTGGCCAAAATTATGCAATCTCAAATATTTGAGGGGTTTTCTTTGGACTTATATAATTTTACTATACGTTAATCATTTATTTCTCAAACATTTTATCAAATCTTAAGTAGATAACATGCATCAAATCTAATTTTAACTAGAATCCTATAAATAATCAAGTGTTTAAGGTTCTCAATAAACATCTACTTGCAACCCATGTGTCCAAAATGCCCAACATTACACATTGCATTGAACTTCACACTAATGTATCAAACTATTTACTTGATTTAATACTCATGTTTCATATACATAACTTGCATACTAATCAAAGAATTTTTGTAACATATTTAGAAGGTACTTAAACAATGAGAAATATTTTTATATTATTTTGTGAGTAGTAAAGAAATGACACCCATACATACCAGTAAATTAATTCTAATCATAAAAATATTTAATTAATTGTAATAAAAAACCAAGGTGGAGAATGTGTGCCACATGAAGTAGATGAATTTATTATAGTACTTCCATTTTATGATCAAGAAGAATGATAAAATGGATAACAAGGCTAGTTAATGCCTTTTTAAAGCATTGGTTCGCATCTTATTAAAAAAGTTGAACATGCAAGGATACATCTGAGAATGTATTTACATATACTTATCTAACAAGGAATTTTTAAATTCCTAAAATAATATCACATAAGTTAAATAGGTTTAGGGTTTCTAATATTTTAATCAACATCTCTTCAAGCTCTAGTATCTATTTATTTTTGGTGATTCACCTAAAAAAAAATTCATCTAGGAGGTAGAGTAGCTAAGACATCAACATACTTTGGCATGAAAAAATATCTACCTAAAATTTAATAATGCTTTTAATTTATTCACACACATATACATGGATCACCAAATCAATTATTTCAATCTTTTTGGCATTAAAAATAACAAAAATAGGAAATTTAGACCTTACACACCTCGAACAATTCCATCCAAGCCATGGGAATCTATCAGCATATATTCCATGACCAAATTTATTATGATGAAGCTACAACATGGTTTTTTGTTATTTCTAATGGATAGTTATTTAATATGGGTACCATGGTTGCCTAAAATAAATAAATTTATGTAGCTAATATTTTCAAGCTTTCTTTCTTCATGTATAGGTTCAATTTGGACATACTATTCATAATAATCAATCAAGATTTGTGATATTTAAATCACTTTTAGAGAGAATTATGATATTTGATTATTGTTCAATTGGATTTTTTTAAAACATCCCATCCACATAAATTTATGAAAATAAAAAATTTCAACTCTTCTTGTTTGTCTTCTACAATTAGAATTTTGCTTGTGCTCACACTTGTGATTAAATATTATTATACATCTATCATACTTTTAACATATTCCTTAATATTTATATATAGTATAATACATTTCATATATATCTTAGGTTTTAAATTTTTTTGAATTTATATATCTCCCATCATGCACCAACGAAAATTGATTCATGTACACAAGAAAGGGAATCACACAAAGCAAAGACACCACATACAATATTGTCATTATTAGGTTTTAAATATTATCTTGAGTTCAAAAAAAATTAAAAGGAGTACTAAGACATGTATCGCATACCTCATGCATTCCATTTTGTTGATAAATTCTAGTTTTACCTTCATAAATATTTTTACAAGGGTCCACATTGAAATACAAAGGCCCTATGTTATCATCCTTATACCATTCTTCACACACCTAATGAGAACCATTTGTAGTTGATATCCATCCATAATTAGGTATACCCCTAGTGTTTAATGGGGTGTTATTTAAGGCTTAATACCATCCACTTATTAAGATAATAACTTGACACAACATCCTTCTAATCAAATTATTAAATACTTGTTCACAGTTGATAACAATTACACTATATAATTGATAGACACATGCACATGATGTTGTACGCATCAACTTTAAAAATAGCCAATTCAATTGTAAACACCTTTAAAAACATCAATTTAAGTTCTTGAAAGTACATGATAATGTAATGGAGTGAAAATATCTTCCTTAAACTATAAATTCTCTATGCATAGGTAGAGAGACTACTCCTTTATGCCACTATGAAACTTTTGTGTAGATAAACATGAAATCCTTTACACTATGCACCTCGTGAAAATAGATAAGTTCTTTCCATCCTTCACTAAATATCATCTTACACCTTAAAAACTACATGTGTACAACCACATTACCTCATCTCACTTCACTTCAACATAATGTCTCTCATATCTAGAAGAATCATATTAAACATTTCTTATACATTACAATACCTAAAAACACATTTATAGAATCAATAATAGATATTAGATCAAAAAATTCCTAGGATTACTAATCTTTATAAATATTTCCATATTGTGTGAAATTTATAATTTAATGTGATCAACCTTCTTTACTAAAACATTGAAATATCATTTTCATGATTTTTTAGTAAGGATGGTTTCAATATTGGTATAATAATTGAGTCATTTCTATAGAAAACATACTAAGAAAAATACAAAATATATTTAAAATATTGATTTAAAACTTATGAAGATCCATGAAGTATGAAACATTATAATCACTTTCAACATTACACCTGGTGATTCAAAATATTTATTTTTAATTGGTGAAAATTTTCTTCAAAAAATGAAATATTATTCTATTTCAAATTTATACTTGATGAGTTAAGTTGATGAAGGTAATCTTAGGTAAAATATATAATTATTTGGTAAACAATTAAAGATACATTCCATTATTAATTTAGATATAATTTTAATGGCATTGAATGAAGCATCATCATGTTCTAGTTATCAAATTTTCAATTATTGTCATTCTCTTTTGAAACATATATTATTCATTAATTTTTGAAGTCTCTTCAATGGCAAGCTAGGAAAATGAATATGTACCATGTGTCATATGAGAATAGTGAAATTATGTATATGTGCTTTACTTATACTTGTATACTTTGAAAATATGGTTGTTGCTTAATTATTTTCACGAATCATTAAAAACATTAGGATGCATTTGTTTTGCGTAAATTTAGGTCTTGTAAGTTTTTTTAAAAAATAATTATGGAAATTGTGTTTTTATTTCATGATATAATAATGAATTCAGATTTTGTTTGTTTTTATTCATTGGTAATGTAAAAAAATATGATAAACTTGTTAATAATCATAGTCATGGGTTAATTATCATATTTTTCTTACTTTTTTCATATTCCTTTGAAACATATATTATTTATTAATATTTAAATTTTTTCAAATGATGAGGAAGGATTATGAATATGTACCATTACCATATGATAATACTAAAATATTATATGTTTATTATATTTAAAGCAACATACTTTTATAGAATCGGGTCATTTCTCATAATTTTTGTGAATCATTTTAAAAATTAGGATGCATTTCTTTTGATGAATATTTGGGTGTTTTAAGTTCCTATTTAAGGAATGATGGATGTTGTGTTTTAATTTCATGATATAAGCATGGAGTTACATGTTTTTAAAAATTTTATCCATGGAAATGTAAAATAATAAGGCAAATTAGTTTATATTTTGGAAAAGAAGTTGGCATTGAAAAGAATACTCAATGATGCATAACATTTTAAATAATGATAGATATTATTTTTGTAAAAAAAGGTGATTTATGTTTAATGTGTGTAGTTTTTAAAAGGTATTTGAATGGCATATGTGTTTCAAAATGTAACACCCATATTCTCACTATTAATAATAAATACTCATAATGGTAGAGAAAGGTTATATCCCCTTCCCTCTATTATGTTTCGTTATGTTCTTTAGAGAATCAGATACTCATTAAAATCAATATGGGAATGAAAATGTTTTAAAGAGGCACTTTATAAATTATGAAACATAATTAATAAGAAATAAAATACTTAAAAAATTTAATGTTTTATGAAATCTATATGAGTTAAATATAAATAGATGACTTTATTTTAATTTTAGTTATGGATTAATGTGAATAAAAAAATAAATGAAATGGATTTTCAATAAAATCATGAAGGATAATATAATTTTTAAATTTTTTGATCATCTCCCTCATAGTTAAAACATCTGATAAAAACTATGATAGATTAATGTAAGACATCATTGAAGGAAATGTGTATTGATCATTGTTGAGAATGAAATATGCATAAATTATTGGTTGATCTAAAATGCCTTAGATTATATTAGAATATTATGATGGAATACAAATAAAGCATTAAAAAAAATTAATAAAATTTAATGAACAATGTTACCTTCAAGTGAGCACAAACTACTAGTTGACGTGAATGTCACAAGTTGGAAAACCATCATACAAATAAAACCCCCACTATTAGTGAAATCTTGAAACAAAATATCCAAGTACAATATAATGAATAAGGTATGAAATGAATATCCTTGAGAAAACAGATCACTAAGTATTCAATATCAAGTCCAGATCAATAAAAGCATTGTGAGGGTTGTAAAAAGTGTAGAAGAAATCTCCTTCTAAAGATCTAAGATAGAAAATAAGTTATAAGTGAAATCCATAACATATGTGTCATACGTCCCTAATCCTCTTACAAGTGGAGAGGATGTGTGTGTTATTCACCAACAAGTAATTGCATACAAGTAACTCTAAATCCAACAAGTGGACTAAAAAGGTGAGTGACACCTCAAAAGGATAGAATAAAGTGCATTGATAAATATAATAAATTTACACATACATAAGACTTAGGGTAATCCCAAAAACCTATATAAATAACTCAAATTAAAGTTAGTTACCTAACACTTCCTCTTAAACTTAAATTTGGGGTTAAAAAAGTAGAGAAAACATTTTACAAATAAATAAAAGAATTAAAATTACATAATAATCCACCTAAATAGAACTTCATTCAATAGGAATTACAAAATTTTTGTGAAATAAATAAGAGAAGTTGTTGATAAGAGTCCCATGAAATAAAATGTGATCATCACAAATCACCAACAATCCACTTTAAACAATGTGGTCAATCCATAATTGAATAATGAAAAATAAAATGAGTAGTGATACACAAAACCTATAAGACAGACATGCTAACACCAATCTTTCAATCTAAGTAACCATTATACTAAAAATAATAATCTATATACATAATGTAATAAAACTATATGTATAAACATACAAATGGAGTAAATAAAATTTCCATCAGAAGGTATGATATCCTACATGAAAAGAGGTTATAAAACATAATTAAAACATATATCTTATTTAAAAAGGCAAGAAATTCAATAAAATAGATTGATTTTAGTCAAAATGAAGAAAATGAAGATGTGTCACTTAAAAAATATATTATACGTGAATCACTATAATAATTATTGTGAGAAGACATATCAAAGTCTCTAGAAGATCCATCATTTCTAATAATATAAATATTTTTACCTTTAAAGGTAGAAGATTTAGTCATTTTCCAACAATGGAAAGTGTCACGAATGTATTTACCAAAACATTTGTTTGGGTGTAATTTTCAACATTTATATATATTATGTCTCTATTTTGTACAATACATAAAATATGTGATGGTTTTAACCAAAGAATGAACATTAGAAGCAGTATAATCAAATGAAGTCGAATTATAAGTATTTTGATGTGAAGGACAATATATTTTAAAATGAGAATTATAAACACTAAAACCATCAAAATCGATACCTTTACAATTTGGATTAGAAGTAGAAAAATAAGTTCAAAAATTCCATTAGTTTACTTAGCAATTGTACCACATTCAGATATAACAAAATAGTATATCTTTAAATAAATAAAGGAAAGAGCTAAGACCAAGAGACAAAATTGCATAAGTTTGAGGGAAAAACTTTGAAAGATAACACATAGGTGAAGTAAATGGATTGGAATGATAAATCCAAAGATAAAAATGTATAACCACAATTCAAATAAAAGTAAGAAGGATTTATTGTAATCTTACATGAATTAGGTACTACAACAAAGACACATGAAGGGAAAAAACAAAAAAGAAACTCATTCTAAAAATTAGAATAATGCTCAAAAATTAAATATGTGACAAATCTTCTTTTGGAGATAAATTTTCACAAAATATAAATCAATCTTGAGTGATAAATAATGAGGATGAGACCAAATAGCTTAAAGAAGGAAAACCAAATTAAATTTAATATGTTATTGATTGAATTTTTTTAAGATATTAACCAAATGGGAAACTAAAAAAATCTTTGATGTGAAGAGCCTATTTTAAAAAAATAATAGAAAATTCTCCTTAGGAGCAACCTAAAACTCCTAGTTAGAGAGCAGAAAAATAAAAAATATGGATAAAAAAGAGATGGATTTGGGAAAAAATCCAATATTCCTCAAAAAAATTGTAGAACTCACGAATCAATATTATAAAAGTCATAGCTCTAATACCATATTAAAATATTATCAAAGAATTGAAATAAATCGTTAAAAATAAGTAATGAAATTTAATGAACAATGTTACCTTGAAATGGGAACAAACTAAAAGATGAGGTAAATGTGACAAGTGGGGAAACTATCATATGGATAAAAATCTCACGCTATTTTTGAATTTTTTCAACAAAAATATATATAAGGACAATAGCATGAAGAAGCTAGGATAAAATAGAACATAGGTCAAGAGAGCATCAAGGATGCAAGAACAAGACTAGATCGACAAGAGAGTTGTGAGAGTTGTATTAAGTATTAAATAAAAGTAGAGGATGGATGTTAATAAATAGCTAAGAGAGAAAATGAGTTACAAGTGAAAGCTCTAGTATTTATTCCATATGTTCACAATCCTCTTACAAGTGAGAGGATGTGTGTGTCATGTGGGGTCTATAGGAGTTGCATGCAAGTAAATCTAAATCCAACAAATGGATTAAATAGGTGAGGACATGTCAATATGATATAATAAAGCATGTTTATAAATACAATAAATATAGACATAAATAAGACTTAAGATAAACCTAGAAACCTATAGAAAAGATATAAAGTAAGGTTAATTATCCAACATGCTAATTTAATTTAATATTTAAATTTATCTTTATATCTCTACTCATTTAGGTTGATGTGATTTATTACTAATATCTATAATGATGTTGGTTCCTAAAAATTCTAAGTTTACTTTTAGGAATTCCATTAAATGAGATATTAATTGAAAGTGTGTTATGTTGATTGGATTAAAGATATAAAAAATAATAAAATCCTTCTTGTAATTATCACGACACAAGTCTAAAAATATTAATATTTGAAGTGTGTTATGTTGATAGGAGTAAAGATATAAAAATTTCAAGTCAAACTTGTTTTGATGATCAAGACACAAGTCTCAACATATTAACATTCACATAATTGGAAGGTAGATTTCAATTTAATTCTATAAATTCCTTAGACTAATATACTATAGTCCTCAAACTTGTATACTATTTGTAACATAATGATTCAATTTTTTGACATTATAGTAATCTAAAACTAAAAACGTTTGTCTTATCACCTCAAATGAATATTGACACATAGGATATTTTATTGCATTTCAGTTTAATTTTGTTTTTTTTCTCTTTAAAAAATATATTGATTTTATTTTCAATTTATTTTTCATTTCATATAAATTTTTCTATAAATAGTGTTTTGATAGTTTTAAAACTACTTTTCTACTTTATGAAGGGCTACACAATGTTATGTTTATATAAATTATTGTGTGAAGGATTTTACTCCAATACTCATAGCCATAGTATAGATCTAAACACACACTTTAATTTCTACCTGTATTGTTATATCATAAATGCATGCTATTTCCTTACACCAATAAAAAGCCTTTTCTATTCATTTAATTTTTGGTTCACTTGAGAGGAGCATATCATCAAAGGAAGTTACTCTCAAGATACCCTAAAAACATGTTTAGTGAGTAATATGCATGGTTTTACCTTTTTCATCAATGATTTCAAACATTAGGCTAACAGAAATAAATAAACAACTATATCTGAGAGTCTTAGAATCATTCAAACACTTTCTTAGACTACCGTTTATCCTTTATTTTTTCTTACAATTATATTCTTAGCTAGTAGTATTGATTTATTTATCTTGTACTTTGTATTATATTCTATGCCTCTAAGGTATATTACTATTTTGAGAGATAATCCTTTTTAATATATGGATCTTTGCATAGTTTATTCTATAATGTGAAGTCATGATGAAAATTGGGTTTATAATGAAACTAATACTAATAGTACAAAAGATGAATATGATAAGGAATTTGAAACAAAAACTGATACAGATTAAGTTAATGAAGTAGATCAATATTAGGTAAAATAATTATCTAAATTTATTCAAGGTCTTCAAGCATACCCTCACGAGGTGAATAATATCATCAAATCCTTCTTAAATGTAAATCTCAGCATCAAGCCAATCTTGGATACTCATCCTCTCAACCTTTTCCCTTTCATATTATTTCAACCCATACTTCTAATTTTATTACTTATAGCATTGAACCTATCTTTATTTAAACACCCTTAAACACTTATACCCATTTATCACTTGGTATAATAACATATCTTCATACCCCTTAGTTATACATGCCCATGCATACACATGCTACCTACACCCCTCCCATTACTACAACCAATGCTTCCATTAAGCAAGCCCTTCTTCTCTTGTAATCCAAGCTAGCTAATATTGATAAAACCATTTCTCATGCTATCTATTAATAATATTATGGTATATTATTTAATAACACCCTTGGCTTCTCAAATTATATATTATCCTCTTCCAAATATATTTTTATCTCCTAATCTTCACCTTTATGAAGGAAGAGGTGATCCTGAAAAACATTTGTATGCCTTCTATTTAACTTATCTTGATTATTTAGATAATGATTGATTGTTAACCAAGATATTTATGTGAATTATCAAAGATTAAACACTTATATGGTTCTATAATATTCCTCTCCAATCAATTAAAATTTTCAATCCTTTGGGAAATCAATGTTTAACATATTTTTTTATAAATATCGATGATAAATTATTTTATGCTAAAATTACAAAGATAAAATTAGGACCAAATGATATACTTTGTGATTATTTTATAAGATAGATGACTATTCCTAGCAAAATGATAAACCAAATGGCTAATAATGAATTTGAGATAGTCTTACTTAAATATTTATTACTCTTCTTCAAGAGTCTATGATTTTTGATAATTTCAAATGCTTTGATGAAATATGTCATACAATTAAGGATTCTGAAGTGAAATCGATTACATTGAATAATCTCAAGTATATATCTAATGCTCCTTCTACTTTAGCTATCCAGTTTCAAGACAAGCATAATTATAAGAAAAAAATTAATGATATAAAAAATTAGGCTAAAGTTATAGTAAATTATATATCACAACCACCATCTAAGATTCAAATGAAAGCTCCACAAAGGATGTAATTCTCAAGGCTACCTTCACCACCTAATGTGATGTTGAAAAAACTTATTGAATATCAAGTTATTACAATTCCTTCACCATTGTAAATAGATATATCTAGATCTCAATCTATAACCTTTGATTGGAAGGCATTTTGTGATGATCATAGATGTGTTGGAGATTCCACTATTAGATGTATCAATTTCAAGCACAAATTAAATACCTCATTAATGAGAAAATTATTGACATTAGTACACTTAATAAAGAGACTAAGCTATAAAAATTTTTACAATGCAAAGCTTAAAATGTATATATATCCCTTTATACATCATGATCCACAATATAGTGTTGAGAAGTATAGTCATTTATGTCAAGGTTTATGTTATCAATGTTGATTTGATGTCATTAATGTCAAGGTGCATCTCGTGAGGATGCATAGTGAGTTGTATTCAAAGAAATTAGAAAATTTGAAGGCAAGAGAAATTTTTAAGGAAACTAATATCTCTTCTATTGGTTAATTTCAATGTTGATGTTAAGGTTTAGGTGAGATTGAAGTTATCAATATTATCACAAAGAGGTATGATTGACAAGTGTGAATTGAAGCATGGTTATGATGCTATAGGTCTACATGAGGTCAAGAACTAATGTTGATCAGAAAGATATTATTGTAATGGTTTGAGATTACTATCTAAAGAGTTACCTTAGTTGATATCATTAAGATAATCATGCTTGATTATTATTTATTGAGTTTCAAGTGCTTGAAAATCCTAGTCATGGCACTAGCCATGGTATATAAAGACCTTGTAAGAAGTTAAGAGCATGGTGTATTAGTAATATGTATGCACAAAGGAATGAGAAGTTAAATGAGGTTACTTGAAAATTTATGTGAGGTATTTTATCACTCATGAGATTCTCAGGATGAGCCTACAAGGGTAAGGCCTTCAGACCAAGTTTGCAACCAGACCACTTCTAGAACCTACCTAGCCTAATAAATTATCATGATCTACTATCAAGGTATATGAAGGATGTATGTAACTATTTAATCATGACAGAGCTTGATTGAGTATGTGATTGAGGTGAAAATAACATGGAAAGAGGCATGAAGGTCATTTTTAAGGCCTAATGTGATTTGTAGGTCAAGGTATAAAGAGTAAAGAAAAAGAGAGAATGTGGCCTAATGAGGGTTCATGATCAAATTTAAATATTTTGTAACTCATTTAATAATTTTTAAAATTGAGGTATGCTATTTAAAGTTTGTTCATGCAGTTTGAGGTCATAGTTTGAAGGACAAGGCATGAAACATTATTTTGAAGTCTCTTGAGTGCTTAACATGAAGGGTTCTCAACCTGAGAAGGATTTTATTATGATCATTAAATCATAAAAAATTTACATGGGACCTAAGATATTAATTGTAGATATGGTAGGGTCCTATATAAAAAATATTGGCATTTGTTTTTAGATTGAGGAGCTATGATTTATGAATGACTTTTAAGAATAGAAAAGGGTTTAAACAGTCTTAGAACCCCAATAAGGAACTAATGTTGAAGATATTAATAAAAAGTGTTCAATATGGATTTAATTTCTCAATTAAGATATTGGATCTTATATTTTATTCTCCTAGGTACCTCCAGGTGGTATTTTTTAGAGAGAACAGAGAGAGAAAATGATGAGTTGCACGCTTCTTTCTAAAGAAGTTACTATAGAAGTCAAATGTTGTATTAGACATAATAATCAAATAGATGAAGGAATAAGGTAGGGAATCATGATTAATTTAAATGAAGGTTTATGGATATGTTATAGTCATAATTTTTTATAAATTGATCATATAGGTGTTGAAGATCAATATCACCATGGCTATGTTTAAAGATTCACCGGCAGTTTTGAATAAGCAAGTTGCAGTGATGAGTTTTAGACTCTATGCCATGATTTGAACTATATAATGCATACGGTTTCATTTTTGTGACTTTAAATTATTTTTTAATTATTTTTAGTGTAATAGGTTTAAAAATTGAAGTCAAAATGGCTTGTCTGGTTCATGCAAGACTGTGTGAGATAAAGTCTAAAGATTAGTCTGCAAGACAAATGTTTGATATTATAGATTGTGATTTTTATATATAAATTTTTTATAAGGATGCCAAAGGATAATTTTAATTTTTTTATATTAATGATAAATACATGTGTAGGTGTTGAAATTTAAATTCATCATGTCAGGTTTTTTAGGCTAGTTGGTAGTTCTAAGTGAGCATATTGAAGAGAAGAGTTTAAGATTTTTTGCACTGAGTTGAAGTGTTTTAATAATATGGTGATGAACCTGATGTCATATATAATATTTTTTTATGTAATTTAATGATCATTTTTGACTTTACTAAAGTCATTTTTAGATTTCATATTGAAAGGTAGTTTTTGGGTGTACACATGCTTAATAGGACTGAGTACTAAATGAGGGGTTTCGAATAGTGATTTGTTAGAAAATGTATATTTGATATTATAATAAATTAGTGAGGGTATATTTGAGTTATATATTAATTTTTATTACTATTTGTAGAGTTTGAAAGTATTTCAAGGATATCAAAGGGTAACGTGTCCTAAATAAGACCTAATAGAATTAGGTTTCCATAAAACCTAAAAGTGAAATAAGGTATAAAAGAGTTATGAAAAAACAAAAGAGACTAAAAATTAATTTTAATAATGTTTAGGATATGTATTAATACCTATTACATGACTAACCTAATATTTTAAAGGTGAGTATTTGACTATGTGGTATATGAACATAAAATGGCATATACACAAGGGTTTTTTATGTCTATTCAAGGAAGTTATATGTATGAAAATAAAATAGTAAACTTGTTGATAATGAGGTATTTTATACCATAATATTAGTTTATATTATCATTCATGAAAATATGAAATTGTGTCTGCATATGAATACCAAAGTCATATGACCTAATTTGTCTTAAAGAGACCTAGTTGAACTAAGAGCCTAGAAGGTAGTTTGAGAGGGATAAAAGTGTGAGAAGAGATAAATAAGGTTATCATCATATATTATATGAGAAAAAAAAAGTTATGAAGGTGATTAAAAGTTTTAGGTTGTTGACTTGGTGTTGATTCACCTAGGGGTTATTTCCTCCTTTCAAATTGGTGCTTGTTAAACCCTGATTGAGTGGGTGCTTAACTATTTAGGATTGGTGTTATATGTGGAGTTGGTGCTTCACTAAATATTTATATTTGTATTATATTACTATATTAAATTTACATAAATAAATGGTTTTTCTTCCCCTTAATATTTTCCCACATATATGATGTGTTCTTATGTTTTATGCTTATATGGATAGTTGATTATGCTTAATCTACATGCTTGTTTGAATGATTTACGAATACTTAATTGATTTTTTTTTAAAATTTATTAAGACTAATACATGCCCCCCAACCCACTCACTCATTTTTATTCCAAAATTTTATGTCAAATTAGATCCTTTGAAGTAGGCCTAACAGTCCAAAGGAGATCCTAGAAGTGAGGATGGCTAGTTAGCAAGCTCAAGGTGGTTTCTATACTAGTAAGGCTCTATTATTAAATGAGACTAATTATATTTTTTGGAGAATCATAATGAGGACATATATAATGTCAATATGCCATGAAATATGGTATTCATTTGTGTATAGATACTCTCCACCTCCTACACCACCAATTGATGCAACATGCAAGAAGAAAAGTGAGAGAAACTCCAAGGAAATGAATGACATTCTATGTGACCTATAAGAGGTAGAGTTTGTAAATTTGATGAAATTTGAGTCATCTAAGGTAATATGGGACAATTTCAAGACTATCTACGTAGGAGACACCAAGGTGAGGATGGATAAATTATAAACTCACAAAGGGTAGTTTTAAAGTCTAAGTATGAAGGAAGATGATAGAAATGCATCCTACATGTTAAGGGTTGATGAAGATATCAATGTCATTAGAGGATTTGGAGAATAAGTGATAGAATCTACAAATTTTCAAAAGGTATTGAGATCACAAACTCCTAATTTTTATTCTAAGGTGTTTGCATTAGAAGAGATGCAAATTTGGACAAAGTAGAGATGGATGGACTTCATGGGATCTTGACTTCTTATGAGATGAGAACAAATGAAGGAATATGTCTTAAGAAAGAAGAAGCTTTCAAATTTGAGAATAATTCAAAATATAAGAAGGTCAATGATGAGGTATATTTAGATATTTACATGATGATTTTATATCCATGTTTACTAAGAAATTATGGTTTGGATATGGTAAGCACAAAGGTAAGTTATGTTTTAAATGTTTGAATTGTGGTAAGATTAATCATTTTGCATTGAAGTGTCCTAAAAAGGAAAAAATGAGCATGATGATGAATAATATGATAATAAGGTATATAATCTTGATAAAAGCAAGAAATATTTTAAGAAGTATAAAGGCAAGAAAGGGTCATTATAGAACAAGAGAAGTTTTTATACCAAAGAAGATAATATCTCATCTAATGTAACACAAGTATATCTGATAGTGATGATGATAGTAATGAGAATGACAAAAATGAGACCTTATTCATGACTATAGGAAAAAATAATGAGAGTTACTCAAAAGGGAAAGGCCTTATAGATGATGAAGAAGATGTTGAAGTGAACCTCGAGGTAGAATTGGTGAGTGTTTTAGAAGAGTTAAAGTTACAAATAATGAAGAATCATAAATTAAAGCCATTAGTTAAGGACTATGAAGAGAAGATTGGCTTGTTTGAGGATAGACTAAGTAACACATCCAAGGAGTACAATGAGATCATCAATCAGATTGAAGTACAGATGGAGATAGTAATTGATAGATTAAAAGATAAAGAGGAAGAATACACCAGGTATGTAATTGAAATGGATTCCTAGAAAGCTGAGTTGGATCAAGCATATAACAAGGTGAAGACCTTTATAAAGTTTGAAATGAGTATTAATGCTCTAGATAACATCTTGACTATTCAAAATTCTGTAATTGATAAGACAAGTCTTGATTTCAAAAAAGACCAAAAGGAGGTAGCTCAAGTCAATGATAATATTAATGAAGATAAGAAGGTCAACATGAAAAGACCAATCAAAAAACCTAATTCTATGAGGTATGCTAATTCTTTTAATGGTTACTATTTTGAATGAAATCGGTTTGGTCATAGAGCAAGAGAGTTTATAGGACCCTTTAAAAATAAATATGCATGGGATTATGAAATGAATCATTTTTCAAGATGTATGAATGAGGTTATTTTCTATAGTTGTCATAATATGGGACACATTACAAGATTATGTCCTAATAGAGTTAGAAATACATGAAGTCAAAAAAAGAGGTTTAAAGCCCCTAGAGTGCAAGAGAGAAGGAGAATGAATGTTTGTAATAAAGTTGAATCATGATCAATCTAAAGGCCCGAATGGACTATTTTATATGATATAGCATATATCAGATATGATATCAAGTTAGGAATGTCTGATATTAGCTCATATTATTGATAAGACAATTGATTAAGAGGTCAAGCCTAAGGTGCCAATCTAGTATAAAAGGATCCAAAAATATATTTAGACTTGTGAGAGCATGGATATCTAGGAATCTCCTAAGTTTGTGTTGTTTTAATGCCTTATGAAAGGGGTGATTCCTTTAGGATCGATGGAGACTCTCTTCATTTATAAGAAGCATGGTTGATGCTCGATTTGAGGGGGATTTACTTAGGTTGTTCATAAATTCCAAGTAAAGTTATTGACAAACAAAAAAAGAGACAAAGGGGTAGTTACTATTTATTTAGTAGATATCAAGATTTTGGTAGCTTTGAGTTCTTTTTCAAGTTTGTGAAAATATTTTACATAGAGGCAGAATGAGTGGCTGCATAAGTTATAACGCGTATGACCCTTTGTCATTAATGTCAAAGGGGGAGAAAGTTAAAGAAAGAAGTTTGACTAGATTGGAGGAGATGAGAGTGATTATATTGAATAATGTTTTGCAATCAATGACAAAGGGGGAGTTTATTAAGAAGTGTTGTCATTGATATTAAGGTTGATCTCATTGATGTCAAGATTGATGTCATTGATCTCAAGGTACATCTAGTGAAGATGTTGGTGAGTGGTATTTAAAGGCATGAGATAATTTTAAATAAGTTAATGTATCTTTTTTTTGTTTATGTCAAGGTTGATCTCAAGCTCCAAGTCAGCCTTAAGCTATCAGTCTTGTCATAAAGAGTTATGATAATCAAGTGAGCATTGAAACATGGTTATGAGGATCTAGGTCTACATGAGGTCATGAGAGAATTTTAGTTATAAATATATTATTTTAGTGGTGTGAGAGTATTTTTTGAAGAGTTTTATTATTTTATATCATTGAGGTAAGAATGTTTGAGTACTAGTTCTTGAGTTTTAAGTGCTTAAGAAGCCTAGTCATGGCACTAACCATGGCATATAAATATATTATAGTAAGGTATGAGCATGATGGATTGGTAATATGGATTCACAAAGGCATGAGAGGATATATTAAATTTATTGAACATGTATGTGAGATATTGGAGAACTCACGAGAGTCATAGGATGAGCCTATATGGGTTTGACCTTTATACCAAGTCTACAACTAGACCACTTCTACACCCTACCTAGCCTAATAAAGTATCATGACCTATTTTCAAGGCATATGAATGATTTATGGCACTATTAAAGCATGAGAGAGGTTTATTTATTATGAGAATGAGGTGAAGAGCACATGGAAATAGGCATGAAGGTCAATTTTAAGGCCTAATGTGATTTACAGGTCAAAGTCCAGAGAGAAAATCAAGAGAGTGTGACCTAATGAGGGGTCATGATAATATTTATATATTTTTTATCTCATGTAAGAATTTTAAGAGGTGATGTATGTTTTCTCAAGTTTGTTCATGTAGTTTTAGGTCATAGTTTGAAGGACAAGGCATGAAAATTTATTGTGAGGTCTCTGGAGTGCTCATAATGAAGGGTTCTCAACTTGAGAAGGGTTTTTTTATGTTCATCATCTCCTAAATTATTTTCATGATAACATAAGATATTCATGATATATAGGGAAGGGTCCTATCTTAAAAATCCAAGCATTTTTTTTTGCATCAAGTGGCTATACTTGATGATCGATTGTTAAGAATGGAAACATGTTTAAACCCTCTTAGAACCCTAATAAGGAGCTGAGACTCAAAATGTTGATCAAAAGTGATAAATATGGATTAAATTTATTATTTAACATCTTAAATGTTATATTTTACTCTCTCATTTACCTCTAGGTGGTAGTTTTTAGATAGAGGAGAGAGAAAATGATGTGTTATGGGCTTGTGATTTTTTTTGCAAAATTAGTGTTTGATTCCTAAATAATAAAAGGGACTGAGTAGGAGAAAATAAATAAATAATATTCAAAATTAAAGATACTAATTTATGAAATTTACTTATAATTTGACCTTTTCAAAAAATAGTAGTGAGAGAGAAAATTAAACTTATCTTATTCTATGTTGATCTGACTAAGATAGGGTCTATAAATTTTTGTGCAAGATTGGGGCACTATCGCAAATAAAATATTGAACTTCATTTATTGATTGGATAGGGGAATTGAAAGTAGACACCTTGGGCTCCAATGCTATATTCCTTCCTTGATGTTGTTTTCCTAAAGGTATAAGGTTTTTCTATTTTGTCTAACAAGTTTGTGTGACCCTACCTATAAAATATTGAAACCTCACTATTAATAGTGTGACCCTAAACAAAAAAAGTGTTCCCTATATATGCACTTGAATGAAAACTTTTAAAAATAGGGAAAAGGGTTAGTGTGTGTTATATTCACTAGATGTGATTCACACCCTTTGTATGGGCACACTACCAAAATACCAATACTCCAAGGAGGGATCAAGCCATATGTAGTTCTCCCTTTAAGAGTGTTTGGTGCAATAGTGAATGAAAATACAAGAAATGCAAAAAATAGGTGCACCTTAGATGACTATGGATTGGTTTAAGGACTTGAATTGGCTTGAAAGTGTATAGGCTTATTGTATGTAGAGAATAGGGAAGATTACTTGAGTGGTCTTGTTATATTCTTGCTTGCTTAAATGATATTTTCTAACCCTTTACAAATGATATTTGAATGGGATTTTATATAGATCTATTAGTTATAAGTCAAAGATAAATATGTTAGGATGATACAATGCACAAGAGGAACCAAGGGAAAATGGTAGTCTAGGCTAAAATTGTGATTGGATAGGAGCACTAGAAAGGGGACACCCTAGGGTCTAGTGTTATAGTCCATCTTTGGCACTATTATCCTAAGTAGATGGGACATGGGGGGATGTATTAGTCATGGAGAGAGTGTCCTAGATTAGCTATTATCAACTATGGAAGGCCAAGGATGACTATGAATCAATGAAAATAAACTTTTGAGGGTCATGAGAGAAAGTAAGAGGGACCTAAGGATTGGATATCATTAGCCATGCTCAAGTTAGTAACTTTTGCATTTTATATGACTAGATTTGCCCCTCCTTTATTTTAGTGATGCAATAAAGTGAAATACTAGGATAAAGTAAAATATAAAGCATAATTGAACTTACTTTCAAAGGTCAAGACCATAAAGCTTATGTGATGCTGAATAATGTTGGATAGTGCATAGAGAACATGTTGTGTAAGTGTAAATCTATGAAAGGAAAATAAAGAGTAGATCAGTTCTTATTATATGTAATATAAAATCATAACGTATAAAGCTAGGTAAGAGAAAGAAGAGGATAAAGGAATGAATATACCTCATTAGGTATGTAAACCAATACAAAACTTGTTGCGATGCTGAGTGAGGTTGAGTAATCCTAGATGTGTTGGATTATGTTTTACTAAAATTTATATCACAAATAGAGTTGAGTGTTTAATTCCACAAAAGTGGCTCAAGAATGCAAAGGCTGGCCCTTTGGCACCATCATCACCTACTAAGTGAAGTTATACTATCATGCATGTGATAATTGATGATTAGACTATGTGTCCAATCCTTTTGAAGAGGTGGCTCTAGAATACAAAGGATGGCCCTTTGGCTCCATCATTACTCCATGAATTAAAGCTATGAACTGATACTAGTATGAATAAGTATGTCATATGAGATGGCTTATGAAGCCCATGAATTCTCTATAAATCTGACAATGTAGCATGGATAGCTAAATGTGTACTAGAATGTAGGCTAATATTGGCTGATTTGAAAAATATGGAGATTAGGCTAGTATGAAAGCCACTCCAAAACTAAAAATGTGGCTTATGTGGAAGCCACTTAAGAACTTGAGAACTTGGTAATATGGAGGTTAGGATTGTATGAAATCCACTACAAAATTTTACCAACCACCCATAGATGGAGTAAGGCATGTAATTACTAAGAATGCCTAGGTAATGTTGAACTCAGAAAGAAAACAAGCAAAATTATTGTGCAATGTGCCCCTAATCACTAGTGTCTAAAACATGGATTTTGATATAAAAGTTATAAAAACTGTCATATCTAAAATTGAAAGTGAGATTCAATCATGCCACACATGATTCTCCCTATGTTTGGATTCTCTTAGAAAATTGTACTAAAATTATTGATTTTGAATTAGTCAAAATGTGTAAAACTATAGCTAAACCTACCTTTCTACCTACTTCTAGAAAATCTAGCTTTTATAATATTTGGATAGGAGTGCAAAAATAAGACACCTTAGTGTTTGATACTATAGTCCAACCTTGGCGATATTGTCATGGGCTAAAACTGATCATTGTTTTGGATTTTTTGTTGTCTGCATATTCTATTTTGAGTGGTTTGATGACTAGTTGTTGTTATGGTTTTTCTAAACCTATATTTTTTGATCAATAGGAGTTATAATCTCTAAAGCAAAACCCCTATTTATTTCCCCCTCTTCTTAGGGTAGGAATATGTTCTCTGTAATGACTACCATAAAAATAATAAGCCCTATAAGAGTTCTATAATGGTAATAGACATGATAATCAATAAGATATCTAAAGATATAGCATGGTTTGAATTGAGAGATTATTAGTTCAACATGGGTATGCCTAGATAGATATAATAATGTGAAAGCATGTGTAATGTGATTGAATTAAAATCAAACTAGAAATGTTAGTTGTTATTTTTTAGTTAGAGGGATGAAGCATAATGTCCATCATGGCATCCAAGAAAATAGGAAAATGCATGATATGGATCATGGCATTATGTCATTCAAAAATCAATCAATCATGAAACACAAAGAGCAAGAAGCAAGAAGCATACAAAAGTGACCAAGGGGCCAAGAAAATAAGGGACATATGCATATGTCATTTAGACTATAAATTGAGCATATAAGGCATGTTAAAATGTCACATACACATACAAGTGGAGAAAGTAAAGGGCATAAGCACATATAATAGTACAAGCAAAGGACATTGGAAAATGACCTAAGTCACACACATGGATAGAAGCAAAGCACATTGTAAAATGTCCTAACGCACATACAAGAGATAAGCAAGAATTGGAAATGCAATCATATCAAGTTATGTTCAATAATAAAATAAAGCATGTAAAGATTAGAAGATACAATCACACCTAACTAATCAAATTAAGAGTGAAAGTATGCAAAGCATGTTAGTACAAGACTAGGTATATGTTAAGATATACACAAGGGCTAGATACTCATGAAATGTCAATCAAGTAATCTATGTAATCTATTAAATAATGTACATCAACATGATAAATAGAGTGTGTAGTGTAGGAATGACATAACCTGGATGGTGTAGTCATGTTTAAAATTCCCATAATCGGTATGTATATTGATGTGTGTCTCAAATTTAGAATTGGGATTACCCCTCAATGGGTAGAGTGAAGTAATCAAGTAGCTGGATGTCACTGCACAAATCAATGAAGATCAAGTGAAGCATGGTAATGTAAATAAATTGACATACAATAATATGAAACAACAAATTTAAGTCATAGAATAGTAGTAGCAGTGTAAAGCATGGATGACGAATACAATAAAAATGAGTTTTCTATTTTCACATATTTGAATGTTTTTAGATTTTTAGAATGTTATATTGTTAGAATGTTATATTGTTTTTGTATTTTGGAATTTTGAACTATGTAAAATCAAGAATAATAAACTATGTAAAATCATTTTGGAAGATAAATGATACTAACTGATAAGTCCCATACGAGACTCCCTATCATGGTGTCTTGTATCAAGGAGTAGAATTGTACATGATCATGAAGCATGATGGAAATGCTAAGACTATGGATCTAAAAGATGTATATGATGTAGATGCTCTAAAATATCTGAAGTAGAAATTAACTATGGGGTGATTTTATAACTCTGAGAAGTAGATTCAACTATAGTTCTCTTTGGGATCCATATGGAAGTAGGAGAAGTTATTTAAACATGTGCTCTATGTGTAGATGCATGAGATCTCAATGGGATTACCCTAGGTGTTAATACTATAGCTAGAAGCTATATAGAATCTTGAAGCTGTGTACGTTTATGGACCATATATACTGACAGTGGATGCCTCAACTGTGTCTAAATCATAAGTGAAAGAGGAACTAAAACTTTAGGAGAAACAAAAACTAGTAAAAAAACTAAAACTGATGGTAAAACTGCAACTAGTGACTGCAAAGTAGATAATGGATCTAAAGTGGGAAGTGGTAACTTATATGGAACTCCATAAACTATAATATCCTTATTAGGATGAATGAATTTCATACATATGTGAACTAGAGAAGGTACTACTTCAATTTTCTAAATCCATGGGTGTAACATATCAAAAACTCCTGTGCTAGGAACTATAATGAATGATGTGGTCACATGTGTAGGACCAACCTATAGAGGAATTACTATCTCTCTGAATGAAATTTGTATATGCTTAGTAAAACCACTGATAAATATGTCTATAAAAGTTATATCCTACTCTAAATAACCCAAATATTATAGTAGTGTCATGGTAAACATTTTGAGACTAGAACGATTGTCAATAAGAACACTATGAATAGGTTGATTATGAATGTGAGCTCTGATAAGGAGTGAATGACAATTTGAATCATTATTGATGATCTCTTGCTCTAAGAAAAAGATACAAGGTCTATTTGAAACTATTGAATTGTATACATCTATCATGTTTCTGAAAGGATGTAACTCAATTGAAGGTGCCATGTATGTATTTGGTGGTGGATGTGCATGATATGCATGGTGAACCCATGATGTGTCCCTTGTATACTATTTTAAATGTTGTAGAAATAGATCTGAGTATATTTTTAGTTTTTTATCCTATGTTTCTTTTTTTGGTGGAGGCTCAACTGAAGTGCCAAGATTAATAGCATTTGAATCTATTAGGTCCTGTATCTTGTGCTTTAAACTAATGCATCTATTTGTCATGTGGCCTAGATGCTTGTGGTAGTCACAAAATGCATGCTAATAATATCCCTTCAAAAGAGGATTTGTTGGATCAACATCCAAAATAGGAGGGAGAGATATGATATTATAATCCAAAAGCTACTATAAAACCTTGGCTGGAGGAATTTGGAGATTTGTAATTGTTTGCTGAGGGGTGCTGATAAAACTAGTCACTGAGGAGGATCTGAAACCACATTAAGTGTAAGTTGATTCTACTCTTTAGTATCATTCAAATTCACCTTGTATGGAAATTTTTTGTTATTCTTATGAGTTGTGTATGATGTATTAGTGTACTTTATTTTTCCCATTGATATTTGTTTGACTTCTCTTTCCCTTAATGTGTGACATGATTCAGTGAAGGAAGATACTCTTTTGAACATAATTGATTCATGTAGTGTTGATAGAAGACTTTTCTTAAATATGTCTTGTAACTCTTGATCTACCATAGTGCTAGTCATCTTAGCCAAGATGGTCTTACACCCAAGATGGTCTTATACCAAAGAACATGTTAGGGTGTGGAGCTAAAAGCTTCAACTATTTGCAAACACAAAGAAGAGGATGCTGAAGAACCAGAAGCACCGGCATCGATAGCATGACCGATGTCGGTCAGATGCAGTGCAGAAGGAAACTGGTGACGACAGGATGTCGATCGACGTCGGCAGCACCAGGCAAGCAGGGATTGACGTTGGTCGCCTATGTATTTCTAGAACTGCTGTTGACGAATAGTTAGTTAAGTGAAGCGAGTGTTTGCATGTCAAATGACTAATTATAGTCACGAGCTGCGTGTCTAATTATTGTAGTTAGATTTCTATTTTTGTAACCATGGGATTCTATTTAAAGACCCATGAGGCATGTATTGTAATCATCAACAAGGCAAGTAAAAGCATTAAAGTAAGCAAGGTCAAGGAGATCTACAGGTGTAAGGTCAAGGAGGGATAGCAACTCAGGTTGTAGAGTTGGTTTTGTGTTGAGCAAGAGAGAGAGGGAAGAAGGTCTTGAGGTGTGGCAAGCCTTTGAGGTGGAGGAAGAAGTGGCATCTTCCTTATTGTATTTTCTTCTAGTAATATTTAATACAAGAGTGTGTATTGTCTCTCAAATTCTTTGTTGTCTCAAGTATCTAGTTACTTTATCATTTTGGTATAATTCCATGTTTAATTGCTTATAAGAAAGTAATCAATTGTGCTTCTGTTGGATAAGGGGTCTCCTAACAGTTGGTATTAGAGCATATTGATTGTTGTAGGTATCCTAACAGGTGGTATCAGAGCTACGGTTTGCAAGAAGCAGGTTATTGTTTTTGATTACAGGTCATTCACAGGGTTTTTTGATTGAGTGGGAGTTCAACAATGGCAGAAGAAAGTAAGCTATGAATGGAGAAGTTTAACGACAAGAATTATCAACATTGGAGGATACAGATTGAGGATTATCTGTATCAGAAGGATTTGTACTTATCGTTGGGTGGGGTTGCATGCAAGCCCACATATATGAAGGATGAAGAATGGAGTGTTCTTGATCAGAAGGCTCTCGGTTCCATAAGGTTGAGCCTTGCATCGTCTGTGATTTTCAGCTTATCACAGTGCAAGACAACGGAAGAGTTGATAAAGTCCTTGGCGAATTTATACGAAAAGCCCTCGACTTCTAATAAGGTATATCTTATGAAGCAGCGATTTACTTTGCAAATGTAGGAAGGTGGATTGGTACATACTCATCTCAGTGATTTCCATGGTTTGGTAAACCAATTAGCTTCAGTCAATATTGTTTTTGATGATGAGGTAAAGGCTCTCTTGATTTTATGTTCTTTGCTTGAAAGTTGGGATAGTTTGGTTATAGCAGTAAGTAATTCTTCATCTGCTTCTAAAATCTTAAAATTTGATGATGTTGTGAGTGTGATCTTGAATGAAGAAATATGCAGGAAAAGCACAGGTGAATCATCAGGGAACGCTCTAAGTGCAGAAAGCAGGGGTAGGCAAAGGGAGAAGATTGAGCAAGGGAAATCAAGGTCGGGAAGGAGATCCGAGTCCAAAGGTATTACCTACTGGTTTTGTGGAAGGAAAGGACATACAAAGAAGGAGTGTTGGTTGAGAGATAAAGAGAATCAACATGCAGGTACTGAAGAAGCAAAGGATGCAAATATTGTGGTAGAGGATGCTCTCATACTTTCTTTGGATAGTCAGGTAGGATCATGGATTTTAGATTTAGGTTCATCTTTTCATGCATCCCCAAATAGAGATTTGTTTCATGAGTATGAACAGGGAGACTTTGTTGTGCTCTATTTAGGGGATGGTACGCCTTGTCAAATAGTTGGCAAAGGGAAAGTGTAGCTAAGATTGCAAATTGACAACACATGGGTGTTGAAAGAGGTCATGCATGTTCCAATTTTAAAGCAGAGTTTAATTTTTATAGGAAGGTTGGGAGATGAGGGATGCACAATAACCCTCACAGCGAACTCTTGGAAGGTTACCAAGGGAGCACTTGTTTTAGCGAGAGGTAAGAAAGTAGATTCTCTTTATCTATCTACTTGTATTACTGATTCTACTTCTGGTGTAGATTCGAAGATGTGGTCTAATAGGCTTGGTCACATGAATAAGAAGGGAATGGAAGTTCTTGAATCGAAAGGTATGTGTTCAAATTCGGAAAGCATAGATAGAGTTCATTGCAGAAAAAAGAAATTTGATGCTTTTGACAAGAACAAAGAAGCCTTGGTGTTTATGGAGGAGATGAAGGATAGAGATCAATCACAGGGGCTGAATAAATCTAAGTAGGGTAGCATGGATAGAGGTTTGATCCAAGAAGAGATCGTGGATGAAAATTTCATCACTTACAGGAACACACAGACGCCGATGTTGATCACATGGAACCGATGTCAGTCAACCAAATACCGACATCAGTCATGTGCAGACCAGCAAGGTCGATAGGTCGGGTAGGAGAAGTCTGACATTGTTCATAAGGACCGACGTCACTAGGGGGGATGCCAGAATCAGCTAGGGAAATGACATCGGCAGTCAGGGTCAGTGCAGGGAACCGACATTGGTCAGGAGCAGACTGGGAGATGGCTGAGATTAGTCACTAGAACAGATGATGGGTGGACAGCTAGCTTTTAAGGAGTCTCAAACACCCATATGGAGGTCAGAAATGATAAGTGAACCTCATATTCATTGTTCACCTTCTTTATATTTCTTACTGATAGTCAAGAACTAGGAAGATGGAAGTAGCAATGCAGGTAGAATCCAGAAATAGTGGGAGCTTGACATGGATGAGGAGTGTGAGTCCTTGGAGAAGAACGAAATAGGTATTTGTTGGTAGAGTTGTTAGCTGGAAGGAAGCACTGGATAGAGGGATGGATTCCCATTTTAGAGAAGAGAGTGGATGGACATGTGAGACAGAAGGCTATGGTATATGGTCTTGTTTAGGCTGCAGGTAATGGAGGTTTGACCATTGTATTTTATCTTTACCAGGTTGGATAATATTAGCTACATTATCCTATTACTATATTGTGTTACTTGTTGCAGGGTTTCATATACAGGGAGTTTTCTGAGCTAAGGGTAGAGTTGGTTCAGAAGTATGTCATGAAGAATTTGGGAGCAGCAAAATTCTTTTGGCATAAGTGACAGGTTCAACATCACAGGTTTCAGTGGTGGTTGGTCTTCAAGAGTGACTTTGAAGAGGGATACAGAGCCTAAGGAACAAAATAGATGGTGTACAGGTATAGGTACAAGTTGCAGCTATTTATCTCCAAGTGGGAGATTGTTAGGGTGTGGAGCTAAAAGCTTCAATTGTTTGCAAACACAAAGAAGAGGATGCTGAAGAACCAAAAGCACCAGCATCGATAGCATGACCGACATCGGTCAGATGCAGTGCAGAAGGAAATTGGCGACGGTAGGATGTCAGCCGACGTCGGCAACACCAGGCAAGCAGGGATTGACATCGGTCGCCTGTGTATTTCTAGAACTGCTGTTGACGAACAGTCAATTAAGTGAAGCGAGTGTTTGCATGTCAAATGACTAATTATAGTCACGAGCTGCGTGTCTAATTATTGTAGTTAGATTTTTATTTTTGTAACCATGGGATTCTATTTAAATACCCATGAGGCATGTATTGTAATCATCAAGAAGACAAGTAAAAGCATTAAAGCAAGCAAGGTCAAGGAGATCTACAGGTGTAAGGTCAAGGAGATCAGCTGAAGCATTTAAGGAGGGATAGCAACTCAGGTTGTAGAGTTGGTTTTGTGTTGAGCAAGAGAGAGAGGGAAAAAGGTCTTGAGGTGTGGCAAGCCTTTAAGGTGGAAGAAGAAGTGGCATCTTCCTTATTGTATTTTCTTCTAGTAATATTTAATACAAGAGTGTGTATTGTCTCTCAAATTCTTTGTTGTCTCAAGTTTCTAGTTACTTTATCATTCTAGTATAATTTCGTGTTTAATTGCTTATAAGAAAGTAATCAATTATGCTTCCATTGGATAAGGGGTCTCCTAATAGTTGGTATCAGAACATATTGATTGTTGTAGGTATCCTAATAGAACATAGTCTGTGAGATGCTCATTTGGTCTTTATTTTTATTGAGCAATTTGAGCATATGAAACCTTATCACTGATATTGATACTTGAGTGTACTAGTAACGTGTCAACTAAAGGATTGAATACATTTACTGACTAATTTGATAGACTTTAGAACCATTATAAATCATAATCCTTTAGACTATATAGAAATAGCTTTGTAAGTAGCCAATCATTTGGTACATATTCCAATCATGCTGGATAAAATGCTCTCAAATGTGTCTCTAGATCACCCTTGCCATAATAAAGAGTAGGATTGGGTTGAACAAAATCTTATGTCAAGGGTGTAGAAGCAATGTGATGTGCCAATGGTGTATGTAATAAAATAAAAGAATCCAAAGCCTACGTAGGTCTAGAGACGCCTTGCTCAAGATATTATCTCTTACACAATGGCTACCACATCAAGAGACAATGTTGTACTAGATATAGTTGGTGGAACTAAAGAATGTTGGGATGCTATAGGGGGTTGATGAGACATACTTGCCATTGTGGCCTCATTTACAACTGGTGGCTCTGAAAGACTGGAAGACTCAATTGGTTTAGCCTTTTTAATTTCCATGATAGATTGTAAGATTAGTGTATGATATTTTGTTTGTTATTTAAGTATTTCTTTGAAATATTTTAGAATCAAATCTTTGTTGAGGACAACTTCATTATCAACAATTTATGAAAGTGGATTAGTTGTCTAATGTGGTGGAGCATGAGCATCGGTTTGTATATCATAATTATTGTTTTCATACTGCTCATTGTTCAAGTTATCTTTATCATAATTTGTGTAATCTAGATGTGTAAAATCTATAGCAAGGTTCTGATCTAGCTTTTTATCCATGGTATATGGTCAAGTTGAAGGAATCTAGGTGAACTCAGGAGGATTTACACTAAGTCGTACACTTCATCTTGAAGGAAGAGATGCAAGGAGATTAAATGGCATAAGAAAAAAAACATAGATAATAGTAGAAAATATTAAATGGATATAATCTAAATAAGGAACTTGAATATACATAGAAAGGATATGAAGCCCCCAAACATGTGAGGTGATACCTCAAGAAGCAAAAAAGAGCTAGTACATGCAACTAGGGTTTGACAATAATATGTTTTCAAAATACTATAAGTTTTTGAAATTGAAATTGAATTTATGAATTAATTATGCAAGTAAAAATTCATAAAATTTTAGGGAAAATGTTTGATTTAATGGGATCTAGTAAATGCAATTTTGAGAATTTTTTTTTGAAATTACTATGAATTTTTGAAATTTCAAGTCAAATTTTTATTTTAATATGCAACTAAAAATTCAGAAAATGGTTGGGAAATTATTGGGATCTAGTTGATGCAACTAAGGTTTGAAATAAAATTATTTTTTAAATTACTATTTAATTTGAAATTTTTAATCAAATTTTCTAATTTAAATATGCAAGTAAAAAAATCAAGAAATTATTGGAATAATACTAGAAAATTAATGGGACCTAGTTGATGCAACTAGGGTTTGAAAAAAAAAATCACTTTAAAATTTACTACTAAATTTTATAATTTGAAATGAATTTTTGATTTAAATATTCAAGTGAAAATTTAGAAATTTATGGGTAAAATCAACTAGGAATTTACCCTAGGGTTTCTAAGGTTTTTATGCACAATTCAAAGTAAGTTAGTTTCACCAAATGATATATTATTTTCTAGGAAATTATTGCTTAATTCCTAAATAATAAAAGGGTTTGAGTAGGAGAAACTTGTAAATAATATTCCAAATTAAAGTTATCAATTTGTGAAATTTAATTGTAATTTGACCTTTTCCAAAAGTAGTTGTGAGAGAGAGAAAATTAAAATTATGTTATTATGTACTAATCTGATTGAAATAAGGTCTGGAAATTTATGTGAAAGCCTAGGACACTATAGAAAATATAATCCTAAAATTCATTTCTTGATTGGATAGGAGCGTTAAAATTGAACACCTTGTGCTCTGGTGTTATAGTCTTTTCCCAACACTATTATCTCAAAGGTATAATCTTTTTGGGTTTTGGTCATCAGGTCTATGGGACCCTACCTATTAAATTTTGAAGCCTTGTTGTCAATAATTCTCCTTATATATCTTATTTTCTATGTCTATGCCTTGTATACACTTGAATGAAAACTTTGGCGAATAGGGAAAAGGGGTTAGTGTGTGTAAGATGTACTAGACATGTTTCACACCTTGTATGTGGGCACACTACTTACATATCAATACTCTGATGAGGGATAAATCCATATGTAGTTATCCCTTTCAGAGTGCTTGTTGCAATAATGAATGAAAATACAAGAAATGCCCAAACTAGGCATGCTTGAGATGACTAGGGACTAGTGTAAGGACTTGAATTGATTTGAAAGTGTAGAGGTTGGCTATATGTAGAGAATAGGGAAGATTGTTTGAGTGGTATTTCTTATTTTCCTTCTTTATTGAATGATATTTTCCAACCCTTTCCAAATAATATTTCAATGGGATTTTATATGGATCTATCGGTCATGGGTCAAAGGTAAATATGCTAGGTTGACATAATGAGCAAGAGGAATTAGAAATTTTTTTATAATTTGGGCTCAAATTATGATTGGACAGAAGCATTGGAAAGGGGACACCCTAGGATCCAACAATATATTTTAACTTTGGTGCTATTGTCTTGAGTAGACAAGACCTGGGGGTATGGATTAGTCATAAACAAAAGGTCAAGGATCAGCTGGGATCATGTTTGTAAGGCCACAGATGACTAGGAATTAGTGAAAACAATATTTTGTGGGTCATGAGAGAAATAAAGAGGGACCTAAGGATTGGGTGTCATTATCCATGCTCATGTTACCAAATTTTGCATTTTATACGACTACAACTTGTTTATGAAGAAGTTGTGTAAGTCAAAAGTTTTATTGGAAATAGTAATCAAATGAATCGATGAAGAAGGAAGAGACTCATTTTTCATGTACATTAAGTTTTATAGATAGTTTCTACTTCTCATGCGTGTTAAACCGGTCATATAAGTTAGGTAGTTGCTAACAAGCCTAATGGTGCAAATAGTGAGAAACCCATGCAACGTTAAGAATATGAATAGGAATTAGTTATCATGATAGAGTGATAAAACTAAGTGAATGGATATTTTTCTTTGTAATTTTATTTATTATTCATGTTTGGTATAAATCTTGGAATTCAGGTACAATGGTGAAGATGATGAAGGCAAAATGGCTTGTGGCTTAGTGAGGATTGTGTAGTGAGGTCAACAAATTGGTATGTTAAATCAATAGTCGACACTAGACCATATGATTTTTGTATTTAAATATGGTATATATATGTAAGAATATTGTTTTCATGCATTTTTAGTCTTTAAAATTGGTCATACATGGGCTTAAGGTCAATATGACCATGATTATGTTTTAAGGTAAACTAACAATTCTAAGTAAGTTACAGTGATGAGTTTGAGACTCTATGACATGAGTTAAAGTATATAATGAATATTGTGTTTTTTTTGTGACTAATTTTACTATTCAAAATTTTGGAATTTAGTGTAATAGGTTGAAAAGTTGATGTCAAAATGGCTTGTCTAGTTCATGTAAGACTATGTGAGATAAGGTCAAAAGATTGGTCTAAAAGACCAATGTTTGATATTATTGACTAGTATTTTTGTATCTAAGGTTTTTATAATTATTCTAAAGGATCATTTTAAATTTTTTTGGTCATAATAATCCATGTACAGGTTTTGATGATCAAATTCATCTTGACTAGTTTTTTAGGCTAGTTGTCAGTTCTAAGTGAGCATACTAAAGAGATGAGTTTTAGCATTTTTGCCTTATGTTGAAGTGTTCAAATCATATGTTGATGACCATAATTACATATATACTCTATCTATTTACTTTTATTATCATTTTTGACTAGATTAAAGTGATTTTGAGCTTTAGTATTGAAAGGTAGATCTATGGTGTACACAAGCCTAATAAAACTGAGCACTAAATGAAGGGTTTCAAATAGTGATTTATTTTAAAATGTATTTATTATATTATAATAAATCATTGGGAGTAGATTTAAATTATATAAAAAAGTTCCTATTGTGTGTGGAGTTTGAAAGTGTTTCAAGGAGATGAAAGGGTAATATGTCCTAAATAAAACCTAATGGAATTAGGTCTCCATGAAACCTAAAAGTGAGATAAGGTCTGATAGAGTAATGATAAACTAAAAAAGACTAGATATTAATTTAAATCAAGGTTATTATATTTTATAATACAATTCCATGAAAGAATTAAAATTTTAAGTGTAAGTAGCTGACTAAGTGGCATATGAACAAGGAATGGTATATATACAAGGCAGTTTTAGGCATATTCAAGGAAGCTATGTATAAAAATAAAATAGTACATTTTTTTAGAATAATTAGGTATTTTATACAATATAAGGTGCCTAGAGATTCATTTATGAAATTTTCACAGTGTGTCTATATATGAATACTAAGGTCATATGACCTAATATGTGTTAAAGAGATCTAGTTGAGCAAAGAAGCTTAAAAGGCAATTTGAGAGTGATAAAAGAGAGATAATAGCTAAATAAGGTGATCATCATATATTTTGTGATAATTTTTTTTTTCTAAAGGTGATCAAAAATTTTAGGTGGCTAAGTTGGTGCTGAGTCATCTAGGGGGTTGGTGCCTCCTTGCAAGTTGGTGCTTACTAGAGCCTAGTTGAGTGGGTACTTGAGTACTTGGTGTTGGTGATCCATATGGAGTTGGTGCTTCACTAAATTTTTTTTTTATATTATAGTAATGTATTCCATTTTTAGATATCAGTTTTTTTCTTCTCCTTGAGCTTTCAAAACATATATGATGTGTTCTTATGTTTCATGTTTATATGGATAGTTGCTTATGCTTGATCTACATGTTTGTTTAGATGGTTCATGAATGCTTAAGTGAAATTGTTTTAAAATTTATTAATACTAATTTCAAACACCCCCCGTGCCCCCCCCCCCCCCATCTTAGTTATTTTTCTTATAATAGATGGCAAATGAAATTACAAGTTACATTATGTATATGATGTTAATCCTCCTCAATATGCATATGGACATCCACTTAATAGCATCATTAGTATAATTAAAAACAAGATAGCATCAAACCCATTTATTATATTTGATTATTTTAATTTTTTTTAATGATTATTATAGTATATATGAATTATTAATTATATCATATGTTATAATACAACCAATCTATAGTATCATGATAGACACTAGATGAAGTGAAAATGTGTGTACCATAACACTTCTACATTCTCTTAGTTATAAAGAGAAAGAAAGAGAACATACATCTAAAGTTGTGAAATAATTTGATGTCCATACACAATATACTCTTGGACATATATTATTACATTTATAACTATGACCTATCATAGTTTCCACTTCTTTCATAGTGCTAACAGGGACTTGTGTCTTAGATATGTTATTAGAAAGGCCTTGGTTATAGAAATTCAAATCAATTCCTTGTACTATTCATAAATGTCTAAATTATATTCGTTATAATCAAGAGGTTAAAATTTCATGAATTCAATATGAATATCTCATGGATCCAATGCCACCTACTTATATTCCACAATAGTTGGTTGAATAGTTATTTAGTGAACTAGAAATGAATAATTTTATACAGTTATTGAAGATCATGATTTATGTTCAAATAATCATATCCCATAATCAATTTTTTCACTTACTTATGAGCATGAGCATATTTTAATTTCTTTTACTAATAATGAAAATGAATATATTACTATTTATTATTATATTCTTGAGCATAACATGATTACATATGATCATGATGATTTGGATAGAAAGAGAAATATATACTCCTAAACAAAGAGGCATATATTAGAGGGTGTTTTATCCAATAAAACATCATAGGTTATTCTAAAGGTTACTAAATAGGTACATGTTGTTGCATCATGTCCTTCCATGTACGATAATATACATTTAGATACGTATATTGGCAATGATTTATAATGTTAAATAAAACACATGGTTCTTATTCATATTCATAAGATTATACATTTGACACATATTATTTGGCACAAGAGCTTTCCCCTTATTACCAAGGATTTGGATACACATATGAGCATCCTATTGTTGACATCATTAGTTGAACCCATGGTTTTTTTGATTACCTTGTTTCGATTCATTACATAATACATAATTGTACATAGATTTTTTTTCTCCTTACTTTTATTTCTTATTTTTGTACACCTAATCCATTTTATTCTATCCCTTGGCTCTATTTTTAATTTGGGGAACTTACTCCCTTATCTTTTTCAACCCAATTTGAATGAACCAAAGCAAATATCTTTCTATTATTTGAATGCACATCCTTCATCCAAACTTATCTAGTCATTGTTACACATATATACATGATTTATCTCTCATTTGTTATTCCACGTTTATACCTATATAATTTCACATGAGATTACATGGTCATGATTTTCATATAGAGTAAATATAAACCTAAAATAGGGGAATGTCATTTTCCTTCTTTCATTTCATGCATTTCTTTAATGTTCTATTTAGGGTTGTTTTAATCTCCCCCTCTTTATATTTCAAAATTATTTTTCTTATTGTGTTTTATCTAACATTTTTCATATTTAACCTATGCATGATTTGATTTAAAAATATGGAAAAACACACACAAACCATTTATATATGATATAAAGGTAAAAAAAAAAATTATTTGTAGAAAATATCAAAACAAGGACATGTAAGAATAGTTTCATGTTTTAGAATTACATATTTGCATATACCATCTATTTTTATGTTCAGTATATAACTTTCTTCATTATCATTATATACACAATGTCTATCATAAAATATTAAAGTGTGAAACATGAAAAATTTATTTTTAAATAATAAATATTCATACACATAATAAGTTATCCTGATTGAAAAATCATGAATATAATCAATTAAGATAGAGATGCATCAGTTAGACAAAAACACACTGTGACCCTTTCCTCTATTATGGACCTATCCTTCTACATTTTACATGTTTGATTTCAACTGAAACATAGTCATATTATTTTTTCTATATTTTTTCATTGTATAAAAGAGATTACACTCATATATCAATCAAATTTAAATCTTAAGGCATAATTTTCCATGTTTTTGATGCTAGGCTAGCCTTCTACCTAAAAACATTACTCAATTTGAGGGATATCATTATTTTATACATTCACTCTTAATGTTTTTATCTATTCAAAACCTCTTTTTCCATGATTGGGTTATAATAAAAAAACAAATGTCTCAATTTCAATCATACATTACATGATCATTATGAATATGTTATTCTTTAAAATTAAACATAGAGACATGTGATTAATATATACTAATTTCAGATTATCTATATTTATTTAATGTTATTGTTTCATTACATCATATTTTTGAACTTGTTTTATTCTTGTATGTATCCATTTACCTTGTTTATGTTCAAAATAAAATCTCTTACTTGTTCAGAAACATAGTGCCTTGTGTTTGTGGGCTTGGGCCTTCCATGTTTATGTGACATTCACATCTCACTTGTATTCCACATTTCCGCCTTATGTGTGACATTAATACAATTTTTATAACTCTATGTGACATTTTTCATGTCTATTTTATGTGTAAGTTACTCCTTATTACATGATAATATGCGACATTCATTACATGTTTATTACATGATAATATGGTGCCAAGATGCCAATCATGAACTAAAAAGTATCTATTACATAAAACTATGGTACCATGACACACATCATGCACATACTACATATATGATTCAAAATCTTAAGCTATTCAATATTATGTTTACAATACATATAGAAGAATTACAAGTTCTTTACATTTCTCATACACTACTTCAATGCTATATTCAATTACAATGATGAAATGCAATATCAAAAATTTTCATATGTTCAATGTTACATATTTTAGATATAATACCATTCAAATATTTACATGATATTTCTTGATTAAATCTTTCAAAATTTCTCTATTTTTTTCCTTTCAAGACAAGTGATTTACAAGAAATTTCCCTCATCTCAAGGGAGCATCATAATGGGATTATCTCCTAGATTTTCCTAATATATTGGACAGTTTACAATATGGAAAACTTATAATTTCCATATTTTTGGGGTGTTCAAATTTATGATGCACTCCACTCTTATATTTAATTCACTACTACAAGGGGCATATTTTGAGACAATAATTATAATTTCATCTCTAATTATAATTTTTTCTCTAATTATTTCACTCCTTTATTTTTTATAATAAAAGGTTGACTTTTTTGGGAGGCAAAGGTTATAACTCTTTTTATGGGTGAAAAAATTATGGATATTTTTTTTGGGGTTAAGGAAATAATTAGGAATAAGTGAAAATAGATCACCCTAAGGAATTTATACATGGTTATTGCACCTGACATCCTCTAGTAGGTGATTTGCCATTGCAGATTCTATAGTAAGTACCCTACTTATTATATTATCATCTTTATTTATTAATGGATTTCACATGATTTTATAATATGTTATGTAAATATGTTCTTATACATCCCTAGGAATCATATATGGGTTGTATTGTTTATGCATTGACTAGTGTGAGTCCATGAAGATGGGTTTTAAAACATCTAAATTGAGACTATGTGATTAGGATAAGATATATCAAAAACACTAATTGAATGAGAAATCAAAATTTATTAAGGGTCAAGACTAAGCTATCAAAGTAAAACATTGCAACCCACATCATCTCTATATGCTAGTATCCCTTTGCAGTGATAGGTTGATGCAAGAGCATCCAAACTGAAAGAAGCAAAATGACGATTTATGAAACAAATAATTTTATTGACTCCATTTAGTTTATTTTAAAATAAAAACATTTGAATAATTAAAATTGGGTCATATTTCCATTTTAATTATTAGTTATATTATTTTAATTATGAAGAATTATAGTAAATTACAAACTTATTTTAGAGAGTTTAGGTGTTCATAGTGGATAATTAAGTCATTAAAAATAGAATTATAGACAAAGAATATTTGGTCACTTATCTCCTTTGTTTAGATAGGTCAAGAGAATGATACAAAGAACATATATGCTTTAACTTGACATTTTTAAAAATAAACTAGACACTAAGAGAGTTAAAAAAAAGATAATATTTAGAGCTTCTGTAGAATGTTTTTTGATGTTATTTTATTAATAATAAATAAATATTTTACTTTCAAGAGAAAACAAGGAGATATAGTTTTTGTTGCAAGTGGAATTATATTTAATTCTTCAAATAAGAGGTGCAACCAATGAAAAGGAAGTTTTAAGTTCAAGTGGTAGTGAATTAAATTTGAATATTAATTTATTTATATCCATATTCTCCTAAAAGTGCCATTTTCACAACTTTATAAGTGATGAATTAATTTTTAGTGTTTGCATGCAATTTTATTTATTTAAGAGAAAGGGAATTATATTTATTTAATAAAATAAATTCTCATTCTTGAAAATTGGCAAGGGAATGCACATGATTTAAATTCCTCCTCTTGAAATATGGCATGGAATTTGCATGGTGAGAATAACTATTTGAAACATTGAATGCATGAAAAGAATTTGAAGTGGTCAACTTAGGTTAAGGTAAGACATCTTGTTGAATAATTTATTTATTCTATTGTAATGCCTAAAGGGGATTATTTCTATTATAAATTGTTGAAATAAAAGGTGGAAAGCCAAAAGGGGCATAGAAAGCTTCCATGAATGAGTTTACTATAGCTTCTAAATGAGAATTGAGGAGAACATAGTCATAAAATTGTAGTTGTTTAATATTTAATCTTGAAATTTATATTTTTATAACATAATAGATTAAATACAGGTGTAAATTAACAAAATATTATTTATTTAAAAATTATAGAGGGAAGGATTATGGGTTTCAAGCATAGAAGTAATAGAAAGAAGGAAGCATGGAGAGTAGTCTTGTAGGAAGACTAAAATTTGTGTTCATAGATGAATGGTGTTGAGATAGAGATTGTAAATTGAGTTGATTTTTAATAAATTATTATTAAAAAGCTTCTATGGAATTATCTTCAAAGAGAATAGTTGCTCCCATTAAAAATAAATTCATATTTAAAATTTACAATCAAAGGAGATTTGATGCTTTGCTTTACATTTTTTGGATTAACTATGAAGGTTTTAATTTTTATCTAGAGGTTCTTCATAAATGTTCACTTTTTGTCTGGAAAATAGAATGTAGAGTTTGATCTGAATAAATAATGTAATAAAGAGGCTATTCATTTTAATAGTCTTGCATCAATTTTGGTATCAGATCAATAGTCTCTATAAAAAGATCTAGAGATTTCCAAGCAAATAAATTTATAAAAATGTCAATGAGAGTAAGAGGTAGATGACGGAGGCACCCAGGTCAAGCTAGACAAGTAGCAATAATAGAAGAAATAAGAAACTTGAGAACCAGATTGAAGGATGTAGAATTAGATTAGAAAAGAGGAGTTGGCATAGGAGATGTCAGTGATAGAGAAGAAGATAAAAATGAATAATTGGTGATGGAAAAATAGATAACAGAAGAAAGGATGATTAGAATAATTATGAATGTTGGTGTAAGGTCCAAAATAGAGGTTTTTGTGTATGAAAGTAGCCTCAATCCTAAATTTATCATTGATTGGGTAAGTGCATTAGATAAATATTTTGATTAGAAGAATGTTGTTGATGAAAAAAAATTTAAATTTGTTATCACCAGTTTGAAAGGCCATGCATCCCTCTAGTGGGATTGAGTGCAAGAGGAAAGAAGAAGAAAGGGCAAGGCCAGAATCAAAAGCTGGGATAGAATGGTGGAAAAATTTAAAGGTAAATTCATTAAAAAAGACTATTAGGTTGAGTTGTTTATAAAATTAAAAAATTTAAAGTAAAATGAAAAATTAGTAAAAATTACACTAAATATTTTTATAATCTAACAATCAGTGTAGGGCATATTAAAGATGATGTAGAAAAGGTAGCTAAGCATCTCAATTGACTAAGATATAATATACAAGATAAAATTAATCTCTTATCCCCTAGATCAGTGGAAGAGGCCTATCAAATTATTTTTAAGGTTGAAGAGAAAGTTTCAAGAAAACATATCTAGTATGCAAGGGGCAAAGGACAATCTAGTGACAAATCAAGTGGAATAAAATAGTTAAATATGCATAATGAAGAAAGTAGTCTACAAAGAAAATAATTAATTTTGAAAAGGTGGTTAATAATTCACAAGAGACCATTTTATAGAGGTAAAAAAAAGTGGTTTCATTGGTAGGTGCTTTAACTGTGGTAAATTTGGGCATAGGTCTTATGAACGTCTAGAGTATGCATCTAGTAGCCAGTGAAATGTTCATATTACACAAGATACTTAGGATGAAGAATATATTTCATCTATTGTGTATGAAGATGATCTTGAAACTGAAGAAACCTTACTTGTGAAAAGGATTATAATTAAACCAAATAAGGAAATTATAAAAGAACCTCCTCAAAGGAAACCATTGTTTAGGATAAGCTGTGAAGCACAAGGTAAAGTTTATAAGGTAATTATTGATAGTGGAAGCATTGAAAAACTTGTGTCTATATAAATGGTAAATAAATTAAACTTTCAGAAGGTAAGACATCCTACTCCTTACAAATTTTCATGGCTGAAAAAAGATCATAAAATTCTAGTAAATGAACAGTGTAAGGTAGAATTTTAGATAGGAAATTATAAGGATGTAGTAATATGTGATGTAATGCCATTGATGTATGTCATATTCTATTAGGAAGGACATGGAAGTATGACATGAAGGCCATCCATGATGAAAAAATAACATATAATTTTCAAAATGAAGGGTGTAAACATACATTATTTCCATTGAAAGTTGAAATTCCATGTTTTGAACATGGTTCTAAGGTGTTGATTATAGGTGAAAAGGAGTTTTTACACTAATAAGAAGTGAATGAAATGTCAATTAATTAGCTTGAAGTAAATGATACCATTGATAAACAAGGTAATTTATCTTTGAAACTTGAAATGTTTCTATAGAAAAATGTTGAAAGGTTTGTCTAATAGTTTGCATTTCATAAAAAGTGTATAAATTTCTTGAAGGGTTTGCTGAAAAGGAAAAGTTGTCATAGAAGGTAATGTGATTATAAAATTGATAAGGTAATAATAGACAAATAAAAGAAGGGAAGTTGTCTTGAAAGACAATGAATAATATTTTATAATGGATAATGACAAAGAGTTGGAGGCCATTCATGAAGATGAAAAAAAAGAAGGAAAAAGAGCAATAAGGAGTGCATATTGATGCACTAAATGGAAAGATAATGTTTCTAGAGGAACTAGGTAGACTTCAAATTCTAAAATAAAAATAAGAATTTTTTTTATTTGACATGTTTGTTTACTATTCAAGTATAATGATGAACCATGATAGTATTCAAAACCTCATATAAGACATTCTATATTTTAATAAAAGTCACTTTCAATCCATTGAATGTGAAATAGACATTCTGTCAACATATGAATCATGGGATCCTAGAGGATGGAATTTGATAATAATACACAACATTACCGAAGTGTCGAAAAAGAAATCAAGAAAATTTCTTTTGAACCCCAGTGGATTGATGTAGGAGCATCCATACTTAAAGAAGCAAAACTAAGATTGATGAAACAAATAATTTTATTGAGTCCATTTAGTTTATTTTAAAAGAAAAAAATTGAATGATTGAAACTGGATCATATTACCAATTTAATTATTAGTTATATTATTTTAATTATGAATAATTGTAGTGAATTCTAGAAGTATTTTAGAGAGTTTAAGTATCTAGAGTTGATAATTAATCATCAGAAATAGAATTATAGATAAAGATTGTTTGTTCTTTTATCTCCTTTGTTTAGATAGGCCAAGAGAATGATAGGGAGAACATCTATGCTTCAACTTGACATTTTTCAAAAAATTATCAGACATGAAAAGAGTTTTCAAATATAATATTTGGAGCTTCTGTAGAATGTATTTTGATGTTATTTAATGAATAATAAATAAATATTTCACATTCAGGAGAAAATATGGAGATATAGTTGTTGCAAGTGGAATTATATTTAATTCTTCAAATAAGAGGTTCAACTAGTGAATGGGAAGTTCTAAGTTTAAGTGGTAGTGAATTAAATTCAAATATTAATTTATTTATCTCCATATTCTCCTAAAAGTGTCATTTTCACAAATTTATGATTGAGGAATAAATTAATAGTGTTTGCATGAAATTTTATTTATTTAATAGAAAGGGAATTACATTTATTTAATCAAATAAATTCTCCTTCTTTAAAATTGACATGTGAATTTACATGAATAAAATTCATCCTCTTGAAATATGGTGTGTAATTTACATGGTGGGAATAATTATTTGAAACATTGAATGCATTTAATGAATTTCAAGTGGTCAACTCAATTTAAGTCAAGACATCTTGTTGAATAATTTATTTATTCTATTTCAATACCTAAAGGGGATTATTTTTATTAAAAACTAAATAAATTGTTGAAATAAAAGGTGGAAAGCCAAAAGGGGCATAGAAAGCTTCTACGAAGGAATTTGATGTAGTTTCTAAATGAGAAATGAGGAGAATATATTCTTAAAATTGTGATTGTTTAATATTTAAGCTTAAAATTGATATTTTGATAGGAGAATATATTAAAAATGGTGTAAATTAATCAAAATATTTTTAATTTAAATATTACAGAGGGAAAAATCATGGTTTCAAAGCATAGAAGTAACAAAAATAAGGAAGCATGGACAGTAGTCTTGTAGGAAGACAATAATTTGTGTTAATAGATGAATGGTGTTGAGATGGAGATTGTAAATTGAGTTAAATTTTAATAAATTATTATTAGAAAGCTTGTGTGGAATTCTCATAAAGGAGAATAATTATTCTTGTTAAAAATAAATTCACATTTAAAATTTACAATCAAAGGAGATTTGAAGCTTTGCTTTGCATTTTCTAGATTAACTATGAAGGTTTTAATTTTTCTCTAGAGGTTCCTCACAAATGTTCACCTTTTATCTGGAAAATGAAATGCAATGTTTGATATGAATAAAAAATTATACTAAAGAGCCTATTAATTTCAATTATTGTGCATCATAGGTAGACCAAACATCCATTGGGGTACCAAGTAGCCTCTACTTTCTTTGATAAACATCTCTTCATGGTTGAAAGTTATGTTAGCAATTTTTGCTATCCCTAGCCCTGTAACTTTGGGGTTGATTTTGGCATCTAGGAGGGTATTTTGGGTATTTTCCATTTTTTTCTTGATTAATTAATTTGGCCAATTTTGGAGTAGAATTTGGCCTATTTTCTACTTTGACATATTTTAGATATACTAATTTTTTTCTATTTTTTATTTATTTTTAATTCGAAATAGATTCAATTTGCAACATTGAAATGAATTTGAAAATTTCTCCCTTTATTTAGAGAATATTAAGGTGTTTTGGATATGGGGTTTTGTTAAATAGGAATGATTTTATTATTTTCCATCTGGTTTTGTTTTTAACATTTAAATTTAAAAAGTTACAATGGAGATGAATGGGTTTAAGATCTGTCATTATTATATGGCATAGTATTCACATGCAAAGTAGGGTTTCTTTTTTTGTGTCTTTATTTGATAATGAAGGTAATTATGTTATTTTTGTTATATTTTTGCAAATGTACTTGTGGGTATTTTCCATTTTTGTTTCCCAATTAATTTGGTAAGGTGGTTTTTGACACACCTTTCATGGTTTAGTTTTTGCATATTTTGATAGAGTTTGATCACTCCATAAGTATGCAATATATTTAGTAATAAGAGATGTACAATGACAATACTTATGAGTACAGGTTTGTACCTAGACCAAATTCTGTTTATGTGAGATTCATTTCTTTATTTATTTTTTGATTTAATAGGTCATACACATTTTAGTTTGTGTTTAAATAAGATAAATATATTAAATATGAGGAATAATATACATCTAATTATATTTGATGGTAGAGGATATCTAATATCAACATACAATCTTCTTTCTTTCTCTTTTATTTTGTTCTTTTTCTTCTCCTTCATTTTTTTTTGAAGAGGGAGGCATTCATACCAATAATGTTTGGGACACTATCTTTATAATTGAGTTATATTATAAATTTTGTAGATATTTCTATTATGGTTCTGACTTTTGTTTCATTTCTTTTTTGACATATATAATTTTTGTTTCATTTCTTTCTATAGGTCATGAAGTTGTTTGATGTTTTCATGTTTATATAATGTCAATTCAATTTTAAACAACTTATAATAATCTAACATTTGTGATTGAAAAGGATAGTGTCAGTGGGCTTCAGAAAGTCAAATTGACTGGGCCCAAAAGGGCCTTTGTTGAGGTAGTTGGTAGTTTCAATCCTTTTTATTTCTTAAATTTTGTTGAGTTTGACAATATATGAATTTTTAAAGGTTTTAGTCTTCCACATCTCAAGAATTTTGTGTTATTAACACATGCACTTGTTATGGACAATGTAGTTCCCAATTTTTTTTGTTTAACATTACTTGAATTAATAAGTAATGATGTATAAGGTTAAAATTGATAACTCAAATTATTTGTTTTAGTTGTTGTTTATATCTCTTTGATTATGGATTTTTCAAGGTTATTTTTGTGTTTGTTAATTAACACTCATATTCACATAATTTTTCTATTAGTTAAAATCTGTGAATTTATTATCAATTATGGATTTAAAATGTCCAATAAATTTAGGCAATCTTGTTGAAGATTTAAATATAAGACTCAAATTATTCCTTCTTATAGTTGTAACTTGTAGCTCTTTGATTATGAATCCTATATATTTCTATGTACGTTTATCACTTAATATTTATGTTCTTAATCTTTTTATTTATTACATCAGTGGATTTTATTATGATATATGGATTTAAAATACTCAATGGAGACAATTGTGTTGGAAGCTAAATTGAGAACCTAAATCATTATTTGTTGTAGCACCTTGATTATGAATTATGCATAATTCTATGTCGATTTTTTAATTGAAATTGATATTCATATAATATTTTTATTGCTAAAAGTATATTAATTTATTTTCATTTATGCCATTCAAGTCAAAAATATAGTTTAAGAAATGATATATAAGATTTAAGTTGAGAACCCAAGTCATTGCTTATTGTATTTTTAGGTTGTAGGTCTCTAATTATAGATTCTGCATAGTTTTTATAGGTTTATTAATCAACACTTGTATTCACATAATATTTTTATTGGTTACATTACATAAGTGTTTAATAAATTTTAAATAATTTTGTATAAGATTTAAGTTAAATATTCAATCATTGTTATTATAGTTATTTATTGTAGTTTTACAATGTAGCACTCTGGTTATAGATTTTATGTGGCTTTTTATGGGTTTTTTTGGTTAAAATTTGTATTTAGTCCTTTTTATTGGTTACAATATGTGAATTTATTGTCATTTATGGATTCCAAGTGCTCAATAAATTATATTCAATGACTTAGAAAGACCTAAATCTTCATTTGATGTAGTTGTATGTTGTATCTGTCTATTTGTGGATTCTACATGGTTCTTTGTGGGTTTATTAGTTAATATTTTAATTCACATAATATTTTTATATGTTTTTAAGCTGATATTTCTTTTTTCAGTTAAATTTATCATAGTGTTATAATCAAGGGGAAATTATAGAATTTTTTGATAGGTAATTTAGATAAAATTCAAGAATTATTTTCTTGAAAAATGGTGTTTCATGTTCTACTACAATGTTCCTTGAATTAGCATTAGAGTTATAAAATTGTCTATAAATATGTTGAAACAAAACTAAAATTAAAATAAATTCCATGTAGTTTTTATTTAGCACAAATTTATCCTAAAAAATCAAAATTAGTATTACAAATTTCTTGCACCCACACATATCAAATTCCATTTCCTAAAAAATTATCACTTCACATTTTAGGTAAATATTCAATGTTTTGTAGTTTTGCATTTTACACAAGTTACATGAATGTGAATCCACCTATGATAAAATTAAAGTTGGAGTATCCCCCTCCATGATTTACATAGATTCATTGAAATCAAACTCTCTAACCCCCTCCACCCAGTCATTTTAATGTTGAGACCACATAACATGAATCACCCACTTAACATAAAGACCATTTAACTTCGAGGCACACAAGGCATGATTTAAACTTGAATCATCTTTGCAGTAAGTGATTATATTATTTATAGGTTATATCCCTTGTATTCACTTACTCTTTTTATTGGTTTCATAATTTATTTTATTTATAGGTAAATTTGGTTGGTTAACTATCTAGAAGATAATTATCCTCCTATTACACTTTAGAGAGAAACTATTCCACTCTAACCAATGATCAATTCATATTATTGTAACCCAATTTTATTAGATTAAAATATTAATTGAAATTCACATTGACCAAGATGTATTAAGATAGAGGCAATCCAACACTCTAACTAGGTTTTGAGACTTCGAATTTCTGGTGAGATAAGTGCCCCATCTTATTTCTAGGCCACATCATAACTAACCTGGCAATCAGTTATTACCAACTTTTTAGGAATAATTTAATATGTCAATGCTTAAGAAAATTATATATTCTTGTATTCCTGATAATGTTTTTGCCTTAGTAGGTCAGGTCATAACCTTATTAACCTGGTTTTCAGTGTTTATTAGCTTGGTGGAAATAATATATTATATATAGGGGTGAATTCCTGTTTTTGTTACTGATAAGAGTCATTATAGATTTATTTTGATAAGTTACCCATATTACTAATTAATCACATTCTGACCGACCTAGTCATTAGAATTTATTACCTTGGTGTAAATTATATAATTTTTCACTAGTAAGTGAATTCATAGTGTTCTGTCATTTATGGGTTATAGCCTCTAGGTCATATGTGTGTCATTGTTTCAATACTACCCTATCTTATAAATATCTTGATTATCATAAATAGTTAACTTGGTTGGAATAATCTCCTTTATCAGTATTTATATATGTGTATTCTTGGTTATGTGTCATCTTCTACAAATATCGGTATTAGGTCGTATGTATCTATTTGTTGTATTATGTGGTTCATCATACTATTAAATCATAGCCAAACAAACTTGGTTATCTTAATTTATTATCTTGGTGGAATTTATATGAGATATCCATACTTCTATATGGGTATTTTCATGGTTTTATACTATTTATTCTTGACATTCATCTTATAGATGAGTGTGTCTTAGTTGTAATATCCACCCATCTGCTTGTTAGACCATAGTTTGGTAGACTTGATTATTATAATCTATTATAATATGAACCCATCTACCTATTAGACCACTATCTTGATAGACTTGATTATTAGAATCTATTAGCTTGATGGAAATTAGATAATTTATGAATACTTGTATATGTGTGTTTTCATGGTTCTGTGTCATTTGTTATTGATATGGGTTATAGGTTACCATAATTATATATGTATTAAGTTATATAAGTCTCCCATTTTATCTTTTCACCACTTCCTAATAGGCCTGGTTATCAAATTCTATTACCTTGATTGCAATGATAATTTTTATCAACACTTGTATATGTATACACTAACCTTGTATATGGAAGAGTTAAAATTTATATGGAAGAGTTAAAATTTAGAATAATTTGTCATATACCACATAAATTAGAAGAATATTTCAGTTATTTTATGCACGTATTCTTATGGAAGAGTTAAAATACATCCATAAACTAACACTTGTATATGGAAGAGTTAAAATTTAGAAGAATTTTTCAGCTATTGTATGCATGTATTCTTATTTTTGTGTCATTTGTTATTAATATTGGTTACATAAGATATGGTGGTTTATAGGCACCTTAGTGCATACCTAACATAATTTAATGGATTAAATTCCTTTTTTTTAAGTTTTTTTGCTTCTTTCATTTGAGAAATTGCTTAAATAGTTAGTCGTGAATTAATCTAGGGGTAAGGTTTTGATACCCTTATTAATGTGTATTTATGGTAAATGGGATAACATATAAAGTATAAATGTTGGTCAATACTCGAAACAAACATGTTTTGTCATTATATTTTGTCTAACCTTACATGTAAGCTTGAATGTGTAGGAGGATGTCCAACATAGGAAATCCTTGGGGCTAGACACATATCACTTTTCTATATCATGGTCATGCATATTTCCTAGTAAGATATAATTTGAAAATTATGTTGACATTAGGGTTTTAAAAAAATTGAGTTTGAACATTGGCTTTGAAAAATTATGCATGAATATAGAGGGGAAAGGAAAAGTCAATCAAGAAGGAATCGATAATTAAAATAATCTCATCAATAAGCTAATCGACAATGGTATGAGATATATGTAATTTTTTTCCTTTTTATAAGTCTAGTGAAAGAGCTATTTGTTGATTTATATATCACATTATATCTAATCCCATTATCTTTTGTGGTTACCTCTATACATAAATATTGATAAATAATTTCATTTTATAGGTTACTTTTTTGACCTTGCATGTGGTAAAGGGTTAGCCCTTTCATACCACTGTATCATTGGGATATACCATAAAATCTAGAAGATGAATATGGAGGATTGATGAGGGATAAAGTGATATAAGATGCACTCAAAAAAAATTCTTGTGATTTATGATTTGGTTTCATATATATATATATATATATATATATATAGTGATGACTTTGTTGCATATGTAGAAGAATGTTTTAAATAATTTGGAGACTGTGTAATGTATTAAAAAACTATAAATGAAAAGTTTATTATGGCATTATTTGGATACACTCTTAGAATTCATGCATCGGGCCATTATTCACCAGTATTTAGGAATTCCACATTAGGGGATTCTACAATAGAAGTTCATATTGTAACTCACAACATACTTCTCACCCATAGTGTTGTCATGAAAATATCCAAATCAATGTACCAGCTAACACTGCTTAGTTTTTAGGGAAGAGGAGTTAGTAGTTGTACACTTTAACTTTTAGGGAAAGGAATACACTAAAAGTTTGACAAATATTAAATGTTATGTCATCATGTATTATTATGACATAAATAAAATAAAGTAACATATTAATTATGTGGGTATAAGAACATAAAAAAAAAATCAATAAGCATAATACTTGTGATAACTTAGGTTTTGCCATTCTTAAATGCACAATACTATAAAGGGGACTATTTTGAGGCAAAGATTATATACAAAATTATATTTTGTCTCTAACTTCCCTTAATTTTTTTTATTTTTTATTTTTAATTTAATGTTGTATTTGGGTTTATTTTTTAACTTTTTAATATGGTTTGAGTTTTGGGGGCAGGAAAGGTAATAATTACCCTAATTTTTTAGTTTAACTAAACTTCATTATGTTTTATCTTCTCTATTAGCCATAGTGAAGGTCTTCATGGGTGCTCAAAAGTAATAACAACATAGGTAGCCATTACCATTTGAAAAACATTTCTTTATTAACTAAATCCATCATAATTTACCCAATTGATAGAAACAGGGCTATAGACAAAAAACTAGTACAGATTTGCACTTGTGCTCCCACTCCTCATCAACATTACAAACAATGTTACCTCAATAATACCTTTGGAATTTATAGTGCTCTAAATGGTTTCTCATAACTTTTCCAATTATGCAGGGAAAAAACCTTATAATATCAACAAAATAGACAATAAGGCCATATATATATTAAATTAATTTTTCCAAGATTGAGGCCTCAAAAAAGGTAATTCCATCTTGAAGGATATCCCAAAATTTAGGGTTATTCAGATGTTTTTTTTTGAAATTGGGTGTTTCTAATCAGGATTCTTCATATATGGAGTTTCTTCAATGTTTGGGGTTTCTGATGGTATTCTTTTGATCTGGTGTTTTCTCAATATTGGGGGCATTTTTATATATAAGTATTTATTAAAGTGAGTATTTTTTCCTAGATATTCTCATTATTATTCCTTTATTTTTTTTCATTTCTATTTATACATGAAGATCGTGTCCTTATTACTCCTTGTCAATGGCACTTATCCATCTTTTTAAGTGGTGTTTTCATTTTTATTTTGATAGGGAACCAATAAGGGTCATTGGAGTGGCTTATTTATTTTCTATTATTTTACTTTTTTGTCCTTCTAATCATTATTTTATCCCTTTCCTTTTTTCATGTAGGAGGATGCTTTAAGAGTGAGGAGGGTATATGGTTGACTAATTTTAGAAGCTGATAAGGCTTTATCTGTGGTAACTATTTCAAACCCATCTTCAAAGGGAATATCTCTATTATGCATGGATCTTGAGTTGGATATGATATTATATTTCCCTTGATATCATATGACTCTGTTAATAATGGATTGAAAAAATATCTAAATGGTTAGTCAAAGATTCAAGCTAAATGACTATGTTGTCAATTAGATTTTGAATATTCATAGCACAATATGTAACATTCTGATGATACACAAATTATGAATCATAATATGATGTATATCTCTTATGTACAATATTACTTCTCTTTTTCCTTAAGGGAAATTTACTTCTAAAATTAGATATCATTCTATGGTAAAAAGGTGGTAAATGAAGCTTTGCCATCAACTTATCAAAGTGAGCCCTAGCTAAATTTTTAAATGTTTATCTCTTTGGTAATTTTTGAAACCTATTTTTACATGTAATTTAAATAAGGCTACCACTCAAATGTCTTCTAACTTTTGAATTAGTGCTAGGTCGTGTCAAAGTGAAAATACCAATATTGGTAAGTATAGAGTCTTGATAATGCTAGGCTGTGAGGAAGTTAATATCAAGAAGAAAAGCACCTAATTGATCATGAATGTGACTTTGAAATTGTAATATATTTTTACTATATATAATTAGATTATTTTCTATCTCTTTACAATGTCTTCTGCTTTGGTTAATAAAGCATAAGCAATAAAGGGAATGGATTTCATGTAGGCCTTTGAAACATTCCAAATATAGTTATGTCAAGATGCAAGTGGTTGATTCCTCATTATGAATAATTAACTTCATGTTAATAATGGGTTCTTGGAATTAATATTTGTGATTAATTAGCTAGATGAAATTTAAATTTAAAATTAAGGAATTTAAGCCATGTTCTCCTTGTTGAATGTACAGATCTAATATATCTTAATGATATTTTTAAAATGTCTTAAATTAATTTACTATATAATATCAACGAAGGTGACCCATTTGGGTAAAGGAATAGAGAATTATAAAAATATATATTATTGAAGGAGATAGCTTCTCTTAGGTCCATTTCATTGGAGGAAGTATTTTCAGGATTCCTATGTATTATAAATTCCATGGAATATTTAGGGTCCTTATAACTTCATAGTGACTTGATTGAGTGTCAAATTGTGTAGAGTTATAAGAATTAAATTACACCATCTTTAGTGTTAATTGATATTAAATGAGAGTTATTTACATACTAAGGAACTAAACTAAGGTATTTACTCAAATGGAAGCATGCAAGATAGAACATATTTATAATATAGGATTGGCTTAGATACATCATTACTAATATAATATGATTGGTTGTAGACACTAGGTATGCAATCTAAGTAAGCAATTAAAAACTACTACACACTCTATAAAAATTATTTAGCATAGTCACCAAAAAAATATATTATAGGAACAAGGACCTCATCTCATTCCTCATGTTCAAATATTTTTATGAATATGTTTATATATAATAGAAATTTAACCTTATTAATTTTATCATGTTTGATAATTTGAAATGGCATACTCATCTCTATACTTATATGATGTATCCACCTCTATGGGTGAGGGTAAAGCCTAACCTATTTTAACTATCTAATTAAGAGTGACAATGAAACATGATCATTACAAGGTATCTAAAGCCAATGAAAAATTAACAACACATAAATGATAATATGACCTCACTATTATATCAGCATTAGTTTTGGAGATTCCCCATGTGTTATAAAAGAGCAATATGATGTTTAGATTATTTGTAGTATCTAGTTCTATGTGTACATGGTTTATATTTTATGTTAATACGAGTAGTTGTAGTAATTATTACATTTATTTATAATGTGACATTAATTCTTATTAACTGTGATGTTTCCATTTTTATAATTTTATAGTCATTTATGTGAACTTTTAGTTGTAACTTGGGATGTAAAAAAATGGCATTAGGTTTTAAATGGCCAAACAAAATGATGTTTCTCATCTAATTAAATTTCCATACATTTACTAATTTATTATGAAAAGGCCATAGTGAGAAACACATTATTTTTGAATTTGCTAAGGTTTGGGCACATTGTATTCTATTACTACGTGATTTTATTTTGCTAACTTACAAATTTAGTGAGTGCATATCCTAAAAAATTAAGGTGATAAATACCCATGTATGATTATTTCCATACTTTTCTTTAGTTCTTATCTCATATTCTTAATTTAAATGACTCTGTGATGTTTTGTGCATTGATTTATTAGATAACCACTATGGTGAACCCATTTTACAAATGTAACTATATTAATTATATCAAGTTTTAACATCAACAAAAGATGCATAATTATCAGGAACCTTACCTACATCAAATTCAAAATCAATACAAGTGTTGAAGTCTATATTATAGTGGGATAGAGAAATGTTGTATGAAGCAAGATAGTTATGTTAAAAAGAATATGTTTTGAGTGGGATAGAAAAATGTTGTCTGGATATAATTGGCTATTATAAAACATAATTAGTGTTTGAGTGAAATAGAGAAATATCATCTAGATCCAATTAGATTTGATAAAAAGGGGTGACTATATTCATTTGATCCTTAATGAATCTGATGTACATAGAATTTAAGAAATGGATTTGGCAAAGGGATGGGTGGATTATGGCTAGATTAGCATGGAATTATCTAAATGAGTGGTGCTTTCCTCTACTTTTCATGACTCTCCTTCTATTAAATGCCTTCAAGTCAACCCAGGGTTATCATCATTACAACTATTATAGAACCTTCTTGTTGCACCTTCAATTTTAATACACTTATCTTCACATGTAAGATACCCTTACTATAAATTGTATAAAATATCTTATTCATTTCACACGTCTTCTATAGTCAATATTTGTTATATCCATAACAAATTTTAATCTTTTATAAAATGGGTTTTCTCAAATTTCCATCCCTACACATTTATCAAACATGGGTGGTAACTCCTCTGAAGTGCACAATTTTGTCCATGACTTCACTATTAAGTTATATCCTGAATCCTTATCCACATTCATTTATATCCTTAATTTTCCTTTCTCCAGTATATGTGCATCCACTTTTTTTATGTTCAAATTTTTGATTATTTGCATATTGAATCTAGATGCAAAAATGGTAAATTATAGGATATAAGAAGAAATGATTTGGATCTAAATATTTTCAAGGGAAAAGTTATCCATATAGGTAATGTTACCTTTGAATGGTGATTTTCCCTTTTGATTGCAATTATCAAATCAAAATGGCAACCTAGATAGCTTTAATTTTCTTTGTTCCAGATTAAAATTGACCATCGAAAATTATTTATCTTTAATACAATTGAAATTGATATTGTAAAAAACTAGTTTTATCTATTTCCTTTTAAAAAAGTCATTATTTTCTATTGTAAAAAAAACCAAACTCATTGGTATCTTGTGTGCATGAATAATTGGTCTCCTTTGGCTTATTTTCAATGTATTAAGAGGTATTCATTACATCAAATTCATATTGGATTGGAACCCAACCTCATTCCTTTTATTTCAAGTATTCATTCCATCAAATTCTCATCAGATTAGAGCCTAACCTCATTCATTTTATTTCAAGTATTTTTACATATTTGAACTTTGGTGGATAACATAAAAATTATGACATACCATCATCAACACCAATTGGATTACAACCCCTTTATCAATTTGGATTTTTTGTTTGTATATATCTAAAATATGTTTTTGGTTCAAAACCTAGTTAGGATGCCCTAATTTAATTATGAGAATTTTGTGAGAACAAGGGAATAATACATTTTATCCTGTATATATTATTCATATTTGTACATCTATGTTTCTATCCTTCGAAAATATTCTATTTCACCCAAAATTATACCTCTATATTTATATAATTTGAATTCATGTTTGACATGTTCATCATCATCTAAAATAAATATACATCTTAACATGATGATATTTTTTATTTTTTAAGTAATTGTATGTGTTTCAAAATGGATGAGTGATGTAATTTTTTTGTTTCTATTTTGGCATTGGGTTGACTAACTCTAATTATAAGGAGATGAATGAATTGTATGCAAAATATAAGGATCAAGATAATCATTCATTCATAAATATTATTTGTCATGTATGTTAGTATTTTACTTTTATTTACTTTACTATATTACCTGTGTTATTTTGTTTTTTTCTAAAGGATTTATTTTCAATGTTCCACTTTGGTGTACTTCCAAAATTAATCTATATATACCATGTAATTTATACTCTTCTAAGTTCCTACATTAGTTATAATGTCTTTTCTCCTAGGTTTTATTATAAGGATATTTTTAACATTCCCCTTTTGTGTAACAACTCCTAAAAGGGTATTATAGGACTAGAATCTACAGAGAAAATTTATATCAAATTAACTAGAATACAATCATAGAATGTCCAGTCAGTGGGACTAACACTTTGAATTTTTTAGAGTGATACTCTTTCATAATTTTAAAACCCATTTCTTTTTAACATGGTTTATCTAGGTTCAAACTATGTTCTATCCTCTTTTGTTTCTAACATTTCAGGTGTAAATTTGAGATCCCTCTTTAGGAATTTTTGGATCTTATAATTATAAATTAGACCTAAAATGTGTGAATTAAAAGAGTATCCAAATATACCATGCAAAAAATTTGACCTGTGAATATCTCAAAACTTTAATTAACACATTACTTTGTGCTTGTTAGAGCTTCTTACTTTGTATTTGTGTATATGGGTCCTTAAAAAGAGAACATACCAGGGTCTTCAACAATTTAAATATTCTTAAATGTTTAGTGGAGCTATATAGTGGCCCAAAATATTCAATGAGAATGGACGTGTCAATTTGATTGAGTTATTCATGGAATATTTTCAAATGTGTAAAATTTGTTAGTCACAAGTGGCGTATGAGATTTCTTCATTGGTTTCTACTCTATTAAAAAAATTAAGAAAGTGTAAAAAAAATCTAAAATTTTACAAAAATATATAAGAGATCCAAGAATAGAGGCTATGTAGATGATTGGGTCTACTTATGTCTCTTAATTTAATAAAACGTAATTACAAAACACATTTCTATGGGGTATTTATAAATATCTTATCACAATTCAAATTGTCTTTAATTTATGTGTTTATAATGAAAATACTTAATCATAAATTAATTTACATCATATCTATGGTATACCATTATCTCAATTTATATTTGTAACTTCGAAGAAGGTTAAATCCTATTATCTCATCTTTAAAAATTTTGAGATTTTAAAAAAGATAAAAATCCTACCGTATTGAAGATATTTAACTTAATCCTTAGACTCACATGGTTACAAACCATATTACACTTGATTTTTGAGAGTGTGGATTATAGGGTTAAATTCTTATCTTGAAGGCATTTAAAGGGGAAAGTAGAATTTATATGGGTAATGGAAGATTTATTTTGTTATAACCATATTTAAAATTTTAACAAACCATTTATTTTATATTGATGGAATCACTATCCCTCTCTAAGAGTACTATAAATTTATAGTTGTTGTCAATGTTGTAAACTCCATGTTAGATATCATATATGATGGAAATTATTTTGAAAAATGATCAATAAAGGAATAAGAATAAGATTTTTCAATGAAACTTAAGAGTAATGACAACAAATAAAGTTGGTGTAGTAAGATTAAATAGCCCGAGGATCATAGATTGTCTAGATGAATCACATAGTTCTAGTAATGGATTTTTTTGGAATATATTAAAGTCCATCGCTCTACCATTATAAAGGCACAAGAATATTCCATCCAATTTGTAGACCCAAAAGATTATTCTAAAATGGTTATAGACCCTCATGTTTTGGGCACAACATTATTCCATCCAAAGTTATTTATATTTTTTTTAATAATACTAATCACTAGATATTTTGGTGTCACTGACAATATTTATGGATTGGTTGTAATAGAAGATTTTTTTTCATTATATTCAATATTTCTATTGAGAGACAAAATTTAGGATTAAAATGATATTTTATGAGATACAAAAATGATATTATCTTTTTAAAGACAAAAAATAGTATTTTATATCATCTCTAGAGAAAAAAATGATATTGTCTCTCAAGACACAAAATAAGTAGTATTCTATATTATTTCTGGCGAGACAATAATTAGAGACAGCCATTTTAAGAAAATATTAGAGATAATTTAGAACTTTATTTGTCTTAATTGGAGATGATATATTGAAGTATTGTCTCGAAACACCCCCATTTTTTGTAGTGCTTGAACACATATACACTTATACAAATATAATTACAAGGTTTTAAATTTTTTTCTAAAGATCAAATTATCACTATATGTATTACAAAGGGATTGATACACATTCATGTCCAAGATAATACTATATAATCTTAATATTTCTCTCTTTAAAAAGTTAATGTTTCAATAATTTATGGTTCAAATATAGATTTATTTGTAGTAGTGTGATTCATCTTTAGAAGGTAGATCACATTTGAGCTTAGTGATGCTCCATGTCTTTGTTTCACTTTATCATGACATGTAATAGTTTCCACTTATTCTTTTTAGCTAAGTAAGTGATCCATGTTTAATCTTAGTGATGTTGCATGTCTTTATTTCACTTTATTAAACCACCATATTGGTTTTCACCTCTTCAAAATCATTACCAAGTACTCTATGAAGGTTGGAACATATAATATCTCTAACATGAGAATCATCAATGATTCTTAAAATTTATAATTGATCACTCTCAATTCTCCACATCTTCAACACTTATCCAAATTATTTCATAAGGGGTTATATCCATGACAAAGACAAAGTGTGTATATGCATTTAGGTGTCACATTTAGGTTACTGAAGTAACTTTATGTATCACTAGAATAAATGGTGGGGGTTGATTTAGACACTTAAATCTAATAACAAAATTATTTTTTGAGTTGAATAAAAGAAGTATAATCCTTATATGGATACTACTTAAAAAAGAATTTTAAGAAATGTTACTAAGACTATGTAGAGGAAGTTTAAAAATATAGATGAGAACCAAGGTTTTCTTGATGTTGATGGGAAGTGTGTTTTACAGGCGTATATGCATAACATGGATACTTCTTGGAATGAAGTGGGATCTACCTCTATGGTAGGTATGATGATGTTGTAAATTTGAAGGACCTAAATAGAAAATAAAGTTGTAATGTTCATGAAGTGAGGATAAAAGACGTGGTGGAAGGATTATAATTGTTTAAATAGGATGATAAGAAGAATGATTCTTAAAAAAAATAGACTATATAAAATGACAAGAAGGATGCACATTTATTCAAGAAGCTTCATATAAATCCTATGAAGTTTGATATGGTTGTTAATGAGGTGAACAATTATGATAGTCTAGATAGAAATGGGGATGAAGTGGACCTTCATAAGGAATTTTTTCCAGATTATCAGAGGTCATAAAATACTAAAAGAGGTGGTGAATAAGATGAGTCAAAAGGATGGGATACTTCATACCATAGCAGACCTGCAAGAACTCAGTGATTAGTTTATGGAGTTTAAATATAAAGTGGATAGAATGGAGAAATAAAATGTAAATTTTAAGGAAAACCATACCATTATTGTGGATTTAAATTATATTATAATGAAAAATGGCTTGAAAATCATGGAGGGTTTGAAGCTATTGAGTCAGAGAAGCAATGAAGAAGTAGATAACTCTAGGGCTACTAATAAGATGGTGGTTAAGGATAGAGAGGAGGAAGTTCCTTATAATTCTCTATAGATGGAATAAATTTTTATTAGAATGATAAATAATTAGGTGAGATATTATGAAAATTGGAGGTACCCAAAATGTTAGTGTGTTTCATGTCATTTTTCTACTAGAATTTGGCTAATTTTGATCTTTTTTGTAGTTTTCTCTCTAGACTTTTGATGGGCATATTTTATGATTTATCTAGTTGAATTACCTATTCTACTAGTTTTTTTTGTATTTGAAAGTGTCCCTTTAAAAATATTCTTTTGAAATTAATTAAAAAACATATTTATGTTGCTTGGTAAATTATCCATTCTGATAACCTAGATTCTCTAAGAAAGCCTTTAAAGACTCATAATTATTGTGCATATTTATAACTATTGTGTATATCTCCTAAAATTTCTTATTTTATCTTTATTTATACCTATTCAACATATAATTAATTATGTCCTTGGTTTTTAAAGTATCCATTCGTATTGGGCATGAATGCACTAGGTAGACAAAGGCTCATTCTGCCCTTGTTTAGTATTGTGACCTTGTCCATTGTTCTCTAATGGGATATTTTCAAAATGATATAGTTCATAACAAATTTATGAGACAAAAAATTGGTTGGATATCAAAAATATTTTAAATAATCCCATATATGAAAACATCAAGGTTCACACTTGAACATAATTATCTCTCACCAACAAACGTATCTCTTTAATGATTTCAAAAGAATCTATCTTATGATTAAATAATATTATTATAATTCTACTTTTATAAATTTTTATAATGTTTGGAAATAAATAATGACCTATTCTTTTGGGATTTTTTTAGGAATATGGCATAAAAATCAACACAATTATGTAGTGACATTAAATGAAATAGAATAAATCATAGTAATCTATGGATTGATGAAGCTATCCATATACAGATTCATAAGAGCATACAAGTTTTATGTAAAAGGTTATAATATCTAGATATTACAAAATATATTTGCATTTATTTTGATAGTTTTTTATTTTTTTGTTTTGACAATGAATAATATCGATAATGGAGGTATAAGGTCAAAATAGTTTTAGAGGATCTACATCCCTTGATTAATATCAATAGTATAGGTACAAGGCCATGATAATGAAACATGGCATGATATTTAAAATACAATAAAAGGCCTTTTCCTATAGTCTTTAGAACCATAATATTATGTCAAACTATGACATCTAGGGGGCATAGAGCATCAAATATCAATTCAATTGCAAAGAGACCTCCAGGCCCCTTAGTGACTAGGATGCTACCACATTACATCATAATAGGGCTCAGGGACTTATATGAGTGACTAATCCCCTCTGAGTCCCCAAGTTACTAATATGCTACTACATGGTAATATCTTGAGGCCACAAGGCTATTGGATTACCCAAAGTTCCCTATTGTCTCAGCTCTTGGATGTCACCACATGGCAATATTTCAAGGATTAGAGAGCATGGGAGTATTATATTAACTAAACTTCCCCATGGTCTTAGGATCTTATAATGTCACCATGTGTTAACCTCCTAATACATTAAGGCCATGAGACTATTATATTTTACCAAATCCTTCATTAATTTAGGCTCTTAGGACATCACCATGTAGTGAACTCTTAGGGATTTTGAGCCATGGGACTATTTCATTTTATTGGGATGCAAAGATATATCCATTTGGTGACCTATTAGGGCCTTAAATCCATGGGACTATTGTTTTATTCAAAGTCCCCTAGTTTTGATCTTTTGAGACATTGCCACATGGTGACCTCTTGGGGCCTCAAGGCAATGAGACTATTAGATTTTATTGAGCTCCCAAGACATCCCACATGGAAGCATCTCAGGACCTTGGGGCCATGGTAATATCATATTTATTGAATTCCATCATAAATTCAAGCTCCTAATATGTATCCACATTGCAACCTATTAAGGCCTCATGGATACAATACTATGGGCTTTCCCAATGTCTCTCACAATCTTGAGCTCCTCAAACATCTATAGTCCTGAAGGCCATGTGATTATTGTATTTTATTGAGATCATGTGATGTCACCACAAGGAAATCTCTAAAAACCTCAAGGTGAATATACTATTTCATTACTTGAAGTCCCCCATGCTCTTGAGCTCTTTGGATATCTCCATGTGGTGACTTCTTAGGGTCTCAAGGCGACAGGACAATTAAATTTTATCAGGATCTAGTGATGTACTCATATGGAAACATCTAAAGGAATTAGAGTGATAGGACTAGTGGCTTACCCTAAGTCCCCTATGGTCTTGGGCTCCTAGGATGTCACCATAAGATGACCTCTTGTGGCCTTGGGGTCATGGGATGTTTATTTGAAATGAAAATATTTTTTACTTTTGAGAAAATTATGCAAATACATTGAATGATTTTTTATGAATGTTTATTACAAATTCATGTGATCAATACTCCAACCATTATGTCATGTAACCCATCAATTAGTTTTACATAATGTTGTATCCTCTAGCGGATATCCACCTAGATTAATTGAATATTGCTCTTATGCCTTTGTATGCATGTGTTTGCTATTGATGACATCACTATTCTTCCCCTAAATAAAATGCTTATTTTTTTTACCAATAATAACATGGTTAAATGCCCTTTTTCCTTATTTTTGGTTTAAAATAGATAGCTTAATTATTGCAAAACTATAAATTTTTATATGTATAGAAAACAATAAATTATGTTTGGCCCAAAAGGTAGATTTTAATCAATAGGTAAAGAATATTGATTATTTTAGTATACTATAATGATTTTATTATTAATTTTGACTTCCTATAGAAGGTATCTTGATAAAAAAAATGTGAGTTTACTATTATTATGTTGTCAGCACATTTGGACTCTTAATTAAAATATGACTCATAACCTATATGTAATTTTAAACCTCAGAATCAAGTAATTTACATTGTGTTTCCTTACTTATGATGCACATGCTAATTAATTATTTACTTATTGTGATGCACATGTCAAATGCATAAATATAAATTTTCATGTTAAATATGGTTGATATCCTATCTGTTAATTGGATTATTTTTCCAAGTTACTTATGCAATTTATTTTTACATGTTTGTTAAAAAAGTATACTATCAATTCACTTTTAATTTATCAATTATATAACCAATTTAATTAATTTTAGAGATATTTTATCTTAAATATATTGATATCTAATCTTTTATGAGGCTAAAAAGATAGACAATCCTTATACTCATTTACTCTTATTATTATACTTTAATATTTATGGGTTATATTTGAATTTAGGTTACGTATAAATTGTAAGATCAATTTATCTCTAAAAGGTTCATTGCTAAAAAAATACATGTGATATTGGTTTTAGGCCCTGTCAAGATAGGGTACAATATTTCAATGTTGTATTTATTTTCTTTCTAAATATCAAATACAATTAATTTTTTATGCTTTAGTAAATTATATTTCACCAAAATTAATTTAGTGACCCATGAAGCTATAAACATGATTGAATGTCACCCCACTACATTAACTATATGTGAGGTAAAATGAGCAATGTAAATATGTAGTTAATAGTACCTGCATCCCTGCCATGTAATGATTATCCAATAATTTGACATATATCTTCTCTATGTTTCAAAAAAAATTTAAACCAATTATGAGACTAATTATAATTTTCACATTTAATAAAGTACATATATAAATTCATTTAATATATTAATTGGATTATTAATTCGTATAGAGACTAATAATATATGTGGCAATCACATGAAATCTATTTACATGTTTTGAGTGTATTAAAAATTAAATATAGTTTCAAGTAAAATATTAAATTCAATATCACTAGGACATCACCAAAATGATATTTTACATGAAAAAATATAATGAATCTACATAATTTATTTTTCTCTCATGTTACAAATAAATCCATGTACTTAAGACACTACTTTACAATTTGCTTTGTTATTATCTAACTATGTTTAATTCTCATCTTTTTATATTGTTCATTGAACTTTAGTTTCATCTCTCTCTATGAAATTAATCTCTTTTTCCAAGAAATTTTCACCTTATTATTTCTTCAAATAATCCAACATGTGCATATGGAGTGTAAAAAGGTTAATAATTATAACTAGTTTCATATAATGTTTGGCAATGTTTTTCTAGATATAGTGAATCAATCATAGTCTCAATTATATTAAAAATATATAAATATGTTTTAAATAAATATCTATAGTGCATGTGAAAATTGAGAAAAAAAAACAAAAAAGAGTATGTTCTTACTAGAGACATGACTTTACACCAGGCCACTATATTATCATCTCTATAGATTGTAATAGTTAATTGTGCTAAAAACTAGAACACTATATCAATAAAGTGAAGGTATGTACATTGTTTTATTTCCATATTTTTTTTGAGTAAAAATCCAATGGACTTGAATATTAAAAAATGCAAGAGGAGAAATAATGAAACATTAAATAAACTAAAAATTATAGAGAGCTATGAACTAGAAAAAAGACATAATAAAATAATGTTGTCCACGATTTAGCCAAATGCCATATTTTCAATGGTTTCATGTTTAACTAAAGAATTGGTGATTGTCTATTCAACACATTCCATGCGCCGTTACATTTTCAATATACACCCTTATAACCAAGAAATATGATCATTGATGATTTCTTAAATCAATTGCATTTTGGTGATCTAATTGTAATTAATTCATATTAATTAGAATTAAATATTTTTTAACTATACACATGGCATGAAATACATTATACTAAAACATATTTACATATAATTTGATTATCTCTATGGCCTACATACCCTAGTGATGAAGCTAGTTTATGGGGATACATATTTTGTATACATTGACTAGATAGATGGCTCAACATAAAAATATGAATATGGCCATCTACAAGGAAAAATAATTGCATTTGGTTGAATGAAGAACAACAAAAAAAATCCATAATCGATATGGTTTTATGATACAAATCCTATTTCTTGGCCATTATGAATAATTATACTACAAAAATAGTGAATTCATGATGTTACTAACATGTATTTGGTTGTTAGATATGTGCAAAAAATGAGAGCTATATTGGATAACCATTTCATCAAAAATAGAAATCAATAACCTATTTAGGCTTGATTTGTCTAGTTCTGATTGTGGTGAGAACTTATTAAATTTGATTTTTTAATTGGCAAATTTAGATTTTGACATATAATGTCTGTGTCTCTATCATGCACAAACATTTTGCAATGTAATATGGTGAAAAAAATAAAAAATGTTATGTTGTATAGAAATAAAATTAAGACCTAAATTAATACACAACATGAGTAGTATTTCAAGCTCACAAACATATGTCATAAATTTGGGAAAACCCTTCAATGAATGTAAACTAGAAAGAGATGATTTTTTTGTAAGTGGATATCCATATTTCTAAATTTAGATATTTATCTTTGGTTAGCTAATAGTACATGTGTAGTGAATATGTAAAACTCTTTTCAACCCATAAATAGTTATAACATATTATTCTTTGAAACAAATATAGAACATATTAACTATAAGCCATTGATTATAAATTTAATAATGCAATACTTGTCCCTAGTTGTAATAGGGAAAAATATCATTGAGTAACATAGGTATAATGCCTTGCACTTTTAAATAAATTCAATAAAATATGGAAACAAATATAAGAATAAAATATGTATGAGACAATCAAGAGAACACAAGTAATCCATTGAGAAAGACATCAATAACATATTTTAATGTCTTGAAATGGATTGCATAGAACAAATAAACTTGTGCAACAAATAAATTCATAAAAGACATAGGAGATAAATGAAAACATGTGTATTCATCATGCAATTAATTGCAATTAAACTGTAACATTATAGATTTCAAGCAATCATAAACAAAACACAAGTGAAGTTGACAAATAAAACTAGAACAATGATAGAAAATATGCATCATATGCAATAGTTCATTGAAAAATGGGATTGTTCTAAAATTTATATATCTTGCACACATTTAGTTGAACATGCCTTCGACATATGTCTAAATGATAAAAAATCTTATAAATCTTATTATTGCATTGTGAAATACTTTTGCATAAAATAGAAAACTAGGATACAAAAAACCACAAATTAGATTGACTAGCACAATCATTAATGTACCATCAAACACTAACATAATACATAAAGCATTCCCACACTCGATAGATGAAAAATCAGTTTTTTTTATTGAACTAAAGAGAAAACTAGAATAAAAAATACATACCAAAAAGGAAGGATTCATCCAAACATAATAATGATTGATTTAAAATAATTATGTATGAAAAAATTGTATCGATAAAAAAATGTCAAGATTACAAAATATTGAAAATAATTATTACATATTGATGATATCATGAAATAATATATAACTAATACATATGCAAATATTAAAAAATAAGTGAAAAATACAATGCTCCTAGTTCAACCATGTTGCATGAATTCATAGAGTTGACATGCATTCATGATCTACAAGATAAAATTATCCAAGTTGAACCAATAAAGTGTTAACAACCAATCAATTTTTTTAAAGACAAGAATGAAAAATAAATCAACTTCCCAACCCTTTTTTAAAAGGTGAGCCATGTACCAAAGACATAAAAACTATATTTTCATATGTTAAGATTGATCAATGGAAATTATAGCATGTGGATCATGTATTTACATATCATATCATTAATATTTTCTTCAAGGCATGGAAAATTACAATTGGTCAATTGATGGCAACAATGTGGTTGAGAATTAGGAAAAAAAAATTAAAAGGAAGAAAGCTTTTGGAAAAATATAACAAATATAGACCAAATCTAGAAAAATTATTGAAATATAATATCAGATATATTATTTTCAAAAACATACGAATATTATCATATTATTTATAGCAATAAATAAAAAATATTTTTTCAATGATTTTCCAATTAAGATTCCCATTGTTTTTTGTTATATTCTTGAGCATTGAAACTATTGGGAACCACTTATAAATACATTGTTTGAATTACATAATAACCATCTGAAACATCATGAAACAAAGAAAACCTACATCTTTAATGTAGATGATCATACCTGATTAATTGTAAAAGATCATATTATATGTACACGATATTATACATATAAAATAAAGGAAATGTTGATAATGATATATAAAGGTGAATCATTTTTTAGACGATTACAAGAACATTTTTTAGTCATAAAAATTTAGAATTGAAGAAGTCAACTCACACATTTTATAATATGGATATAATTTTTACTTATTTATGTAATGGATAAAAAATTGAACATTATAAGCTTTATCGATAACTATATAACTTATGATGCAAGTATACTCGATTAAAACATATTCAAATTACATAAATACTACTATACTAGAATGTATAAGAGAAACTACAAAACACATTGCAAATATAATTTTCATGTTCCACCAATACTAAGAACAATTATCCTTGAATCATGTACAAAGAAAAACAACTTGTCCATCAAAAATTCAACACATATCTATGCTAATTTGGAAAATAGATGCAATAAAAATTATACAACATTTGACATGTTTTTAACATAATTAAAAGTATACATATATAGATAGAATCGATACAAAGCACACTTAAGTAGCTAATAATTTTCTTGAGAGGAAATCCATCGCACATATGGATAAATAGGTTTTGCCAAAAAGTGACACATTTGTGGAAAGCAAATAAGATACACATTGATATTAGAGTAGGGTTAAACACTATTTACCTCTAGAAATACGTCATAAATAAAAAGGTGAAATGCAACCATGAATAAATTTATGAAAACAACCTATGAGAATCTTGGAAAGTGATTTATCACCTAGGGTAGACCTAGTGGACAACCTACTTAAATAAATTTAATAGGGTTATGAATGGAAGTGAATTTATGAATGATAGAGAATATAAAAACATTAATCAATTAAGTTAACAAGGAAACAAGAAAGATATGACAATTGATATAGAATTGTAATAGAAAAGTTGTATTATGTTAAGTTTTAGACAATATCTAAGAGATTAGATGTCTATATGTTTAAGAACTTCCTAACTTGAAACTTATGTCTCTATCTTACAAATAATATAAGTGTAAATTATTATAAAATGGAGGAAGATGAAGCATTAGTTAAACCATTACAATAGTTGGGAATAACCTCTTCATAACTAAAGAGTGTGGTGATGTCACAAATTGCCATTACTGATGAGTTATGAACTATAGTACTGATAGTAGAGGAGATTTTTGGTAACACTAAAGTGGAATTGGATTGAAACAATTAACATGTAGTTACGTAACCTACCACTTGAGCTATTGATGTTATCACATGGCTAGATTCACAACATCGGTAATTTTTAGTATAATCTAGTGACCTAGATCATCCTAAATCAATAACCCCTCAAATAGAAATTATCTCCATTACATGTAATTATAGAATAAGACATATAAATAAACTAGCAACTTGATATTTTGTAAACCATTTTCCTTGGGAAGGTACTTGATGTAATTTGATTATTTGGAATAGAGGGATATATTATCGATGTGTTAGTTTAACCATAACGTAAATGAATTGATTTAATTCTATAGGAATGCTACAATATAGATTAATTTTTGCCTATTAAAAATTCTTTACATTGTCATGCCCTAAAATTGACATGATTGAAAACACACAAAAACAAGCTAATTTTTAAAATATGTCCAAAACACATTAAACTCACCCACACTACCAACTATTGGAAAAATACATGGTACAAGATACACAATGTGAATCAACAAGCACACATGCCTAAAAAATGTAGGTTCTAAAAATATTGGGGCTGCATGGTGGCTTGTGGAACCATGTTGACCCCACTCACTCGATTCATACTAGAAGGTCTCTACAATAGTAACACTCTCTAATCTGACCCAATGGGAACCATGGCCCCAAGGACTCATAAATAATCTCAACTTAGGTGAGTTGGGTTCAATAAACCACTAGATCAAATGATTTTAATGAAATCTACATGGTGCTAAAAATGTCTTTAGACAAATTCAACCAATCATAGAGCTCCATCCACACTTAAGTTGTAACTTATATCTAATTTTAGTTTACTTAAATTTTGATGAAATTGATATTAAGGAGGTCATATATTCTTCATATGATCACAAAAGGGGTCTAAAATATCTTTATTAATTCCCCTAAGGATGGAATAAACCATATCCACTATTGGACCAATACAACCTTAACTGTAAGATTTGATAAAAGGTAAATAAGCCCTATAAATATTTGTGTAGGTTGATAAAGGATTCATATAAATTATTAAGTCACAAACTAAGATTTTAGAAAGGATGGAGGAGATGTTGGAGGATGACTTGCCCATAGTCATCCATCATCTCTTTCCTTAGCCTTGAATGACTACCATTAATGGAGTCTGTAAGCTTGTATCATAAAAATATTATTTCATTATCAATATTTTAATGTGATACAGAGGTCTTTATACTCATTATTTAGGTACCCATATTTATAGAATGTCTCTAGGAAAACTCAAATTCCTACGGTTGTCAAAAAAGTGGTTTGGGTGATTCAAGATCATCTATGGCCATCAATGGCCACCAAGTTAGGCTTAAGGTAGAATTATTTAAAAATAATAATTTTAGATTTCAAAAATTATTTCATACAATAGAGGACATAACAATAATGGGGGTCCCTTTTGGGAGTAACCTGCTCGGGGGTTTCCAAGAGTCCACAATCATTAAACTAGTCTAAAATAACATCTATAGGAAAAAATCATTATATATTGAGAACCATTTAGTTTCAGGGCTTGAAACCTTTTTCATATGAAAGAGCATAAAAAATTTAGGGGGGGGGGGGGTACCTTTTGGTTTCCCCTACCTCCCATATCCAAGTCTCCAAAATTACTATAACAAAACTAGTATGATAAATTCAAAAGGGTCTAAAAGTACCTCTATGAGAAAGAGGTCATTTATGAAAAATATGTCATTCGAGACTTTAAAAATATTTTAATGTGAAAGGGAATGAAAAAATTGGGGGTGAAATTTTAGGGTCACCACACCTCATAGCCTTTAAATCTCCTGAATGGGCTGAACAAAATCATATACAAGTTTGAAAAAGAAATTGATTTTAGATTTAAAAAATGTAAAGGTTTAAAACCTTATAAAATCCATGGTTTAATTTTTAATTATTTTTAAATTAAATCAAATTAATAATTATAATTAATAATGATAAGGATTATTTATATTTTTTACTAACCATGTATTAAAAAAAAGTTCAACAAGGGTGGCGGTTAACACATGTTGACCACCCCCTCCATTAATAAAATTTAAAAATGGTGGGTTATTGTTTCCCCAAATAAACTAATAAATATTTCCAACCACGGAATCCAATTACCATGAGAACTGGACCCTTAGGGGCTCAAATAAAGTTTGTGTGGTGAGAAATGGACATCCTCGAAAGGAGTTGCATTTGACTTTTGAAATTAGTTTATATTAGAATTGCACGTAACTTAGACAACTCAATCAGTGCTTCAAAAGTTCGTAACTGCATTGTCTTGCAGCGGAGAGGCAGACATATTTTTTTAAAATTTGAAAAATTACCGTTGACCTGTCGTACAAACCTGGCATTTTATAGTGATTGGTATTAAAATATGGTAAGTTTGCGAATGGTGGCTACAACAATGGCGAATCAGGCGGCCTTCTTATTATTAAAATATGGCTTGTAGTTGTGTATTTTAGACAAGTCTAATGATGGTTATCGTGATAACTTCGATTTCATTATATATTGGAAACAGATGGTCCCATCGCGATATAGTGATAAAGTATAAATTGGTTATAATGAGAAAATATATGGATAAAGTATATAAGGGTTTATAATAGTAAGTTTATACATTTCAAAATAAATAGTAATATAAAATTATTAAAATAATAATATTTTTTTTCGAAAAAAATGAATAATAAATTTTAAAAATATATAGTTAATAATATAAAATATTAAGTTCTTTGTAGTGGTATTTGATGGAGATGGTAGATAATGTTTGAGAATATTATTAGTTTAAGAAGAGAGTTTGCTTGACAATAAAGCTAACATTAATCAACCATCATGAGTATTATTTTGCATATTTAGAGATATAAGAGCTTTGCACTATCAAGCGTAGAGGAAGTTCAAAGAAATGACCCAAAAATAGTTTTTCCAAGTAATTGTGTTGCATACTCAAACTTCTTCATTGAGGAAGATGTGTGTAAAAGTGACTATGAAGTTGGATTTGTTGTGGTCTCATTGAGAGTCATTTGGTTTGATCTCAGAGGAAATCGTACCCATTGTGCAAGGAGAACTTACGGTTGAGAAACTTTTACAAGTGTTGAATTTCTAAGGCCACATTTTCAACCTATGTTTAGATTTAATATAATGCAGAGGTGAGGTTATAAGCTTTGTCATTAAAAGAAACATATTTTAATATAATCTCATTAAACAAGATAGCAAGATTGCTAGTTTTTCAAAGCTGAAAAAGAATGGAAACTTTTAATAAAATCTAGAAAAAATAAATTTATGTTGGCCATTGTGTACAGTGTCTAAACAAATCAATCATTTGATTAATGGGATCTCTTGAAAAGGCATTAAAAGGTTATGGATTCACTATTAAGTCCCACTGGGTCATGGACAAGGCCACATGACTTATTTAAAAGTTTTTAAAATATTGTAGATATGACACTTAGATAAGAAATTTCAATGTGATGGAGTCTTTTTCCTAATGGTAGGCCTTGATATACTAAACACTACAAAAAATGAGCAAGATTAGGTTGATCAATCTTACCTTCCAAGATCTAATGAAGATGGGAAAACTAACTCAAGGGTGAAGAACATAGTATTTAACTTTCCAAGAATTGGAGAAATGTGATTCAAAATTTTATACAATAAACATATAGAATAGTCTTTAAATGGCATGCTACAATTTCAATGCTAATATTTCATCCATGCCATTGTGAGTTAAATCCCTAAATTATGCAACACACCACACACACACACACACACACACACACACACACACAAAATTTGCTTCTCAAATGTGTGTATGTATGTATGTATGTATGTATGTATGTAATAGAAGACATTTGAGAAGCAATTTGCTTCTCAAATGTGTGTGTATGTATGTATGTATGTATGTATGTATGTATGTATGTATGTATGTATGTATGTATGTAATAGAAGACATTTGAGAAGCAAATAATTAATACTCTCTTTAAAATGAACAATAGCATCCAACCTTGAAAAGAAATAAGATCTTAGAGATTTAAAATATTTTTCTTTATATATTATAGAGATTTAATAAAAACATTGAATAAGAAAAAATATTTTGTCATACGTAATGGAAGACCTTTAAATATTATGGTCATTAAAAGAAAGATCAAATCTAGATTTTTCAACTTCCCATTTGAGAAATGATATGAAAATTTTAATAATGTTTGAAATATTTCAAGAAATAAAAGACTCTCCAATCATGATATCGGCAAAGATAATAAGTATGGAGCAAACTTTTTAACTAGTCTTTCCATATTGAAACCTCCATTTGTGTTACGAATTTGATATGACCCTCCCAACCCCATCATTATCATTTATAAAATAAAAATTTAGAATTAAAAAAATATATACATTTTAAAAATAAAATAATTATATAAAAAAATAAATAATTACATTTTATGCATAAGCACCATATAAATATTGTAAATTTTTTTTAATAGAAAAAAAATAAAAAATATATTTACCCACTTTAACATTTTTATTTTATAACATTTTATTCATTAATTAAATTTTTTTGAGTGTAACTTTTAAAAAGTCATTAGTAGTATCTTAAAAATATTACCAATTTGGAATGAACGTAATTATAATAATTTTTTTTATTTTATATAATTATATATATTTTAATATAAATTTAATTAATGTGTTTTTTTTTTAATATTTTATTTTCGTATGTTAACTTTTTATTGATTATTTTAATAAAACATTTCTTAATCTATTTTTATTAATAATTATAAAATAAAAATATACATACAAATGATGAATATAATCTATCATTCAATATACAAATATATTTAACTTTTTTTTTAAATACATGTTTTTTAATATAAGTCACCATCGACATTTTAAAAAAACAACAATACAACATGCTTTAATCGAACTTTGAAAGACTTTAAGAGCTTCGCTAATTTTATAATGAGGCAATAAATTCAACTTATATCATCTTTGTTAAAAAAATTAATATATCGTTGGATACCCTAATTTCGGGCAATAAATTCAACTTATACAATCTTTGTTCAAAAAATCAATATATTTCTGGATATTCTTTTCATATAAGAAAAAAAAAAAAATGGCACTCATCTTATGTTTATCTAAGCCCTTTTAATTTCATGACTTTCCTTGATTCCTTTTAAAAATTTAGCATTTTGTTTACCGTTGCAACAATTATTCTATTAAAAAATATTTTTAAGAGTGAAACTTTTTTCCAATATGTTTTCTAATAAAATATTCTACAAGTTCATAGACATCTCTCTTCCACCACAAGAGAAAGGATTTCATTAATTTTTATCTCTTACATTGAGATTCCAGCTAAAAGATTTTATCTTTTGTATCTATTATAATTTAAATAAATTTTAAAACAATTAATTAAATGTAGTGTCGAGTTGAAAGCATGTGTACTAAAATATAGAATGAACTTTATATTGTTAAAATTAATGTTATCTTGTTCAATTTGAATTATTTGATTTGAGGAATAATTTGATGTATAAATATGTGTTAAAATGTTAAAAAGTCTTTAACTTATTATGCAAAGATTTTAATAATAATATAGAATAGAACATAGCATATTATTAATGTTTAAGAGTAAAATAATAAATTTCAAGGTTTAAAAAAATTAATATCAAAATATATAAGAAAATACGAAACATAAAAACTATTATATATATATATAGAGGTAATAACTAGTGACAATGAGTAGAACAATAAATGGAACATAAAATTTGACATCCATTTTTAAGGAAATTAGAACTTAGTTAATTAATAAGATTAGATCTTTATTGAAATCAATAGATAATTTTAATTCAAATTCAAGAAGCAATCTTTTGGATCAGACACTATTGAAATATGTGTATTCAACTATTGTATTGAAAATCCCTTTTCTAGTTTACCCCAAGGAATACAGTGAATGGATTATTTTCGGGAGGAATTAATAAAGGTTTAGGCAAACTTGATCTTGTAAATATGACTCCTAGATTTGTTAGAAAACTAGACACTTTGTAGCAACACATAACCAATAATTTCAATAACCAAATACAAGTTTTCAATAATAGAGATAATTCAAATAGATAGAATACTAAACATGCATGAGACAAAGCACCATATTTACATGCTAAATTCCTAGCAGAGTTAAGGAAACATCCACAGTGCAAGATATCAGGGTTTTATTAGCTCAAGATGAACACGTTACGTGTGAACTTGTTAGGATCTAATTTGTCTCTACACAAGATAAATACAACTAATTGGTAAAATATAGTTATGATTCCTCCTCCTAAAAATAAATTGAAAAATACCATTAAGATTTCTCTTCCTAAAAATAAAATTCACTAGAATTAATCTTTCTAGAAACAGGGGTTTGACTCTTGCCCCTCCCTTCCCACAACACTAGTGGGGGGTAGGTGGCATTGCCTCTCCACACCCTCCTATAAGGAAGTGGGATACTAACCTCACCACAAAGGGATCCAACATTTAAATTTGTTGTCAGATATCTAAAAAGATCAAGAAATGAAAATATATTAGAGGATTCTTAGTTTTTTCTTGGATTTGTGTATGTTTGGTCAAGTCTAGAATGAAATTATATCTGGCTCCTTGGACGTATTTGTTTCATTTATGTTTTGGGTTTGGTTGATATTTGGAAAGGTAGATCCTTTCCTCTCACATCATGTGTAGGGTTGGGCCCTTAGTTAAAAAAAACATATATGTTACTAATAAAAAATTGGAACAATAAATTATTTGCCTCTATGAAAATTTGGATTAGTTGACTTATAAATGTAAACTTATAAGAAAATAATAAACTAATATGTAGAGACCCTGAATTTTAGGCCTCAATTTATTTTCCCACAAAACATTACATCATGAATTTCTCAGGTCACTTGAGTAATGTGATGATCCTACTTAGATGCCAAGAGTAGATCAATCAAAAGAATTAAATTGACCATGTCAATCATAATAGTAACCCATCAGGTCTAATCATAAATAAAATCAGTTAGTGTCTAATTTGACTAATCACATAGTCCAAGTTCATTGATCCATGTTTACTCAATATTCAAGTGCAACCATGTTCTGGTTCTTTTATGTAAGATGACTAACATCATAGTCAAGTTCAACTAAAATCTAATTTATTGATTTGATATTCTTTCTATCTATATGCGACCATTGTTTGGTTCATTTACATGATATAAATACTTCACATGATCTAATCACCCATAGATCTTAAATACTAATGTACATGAATAACAAGATACATGGGAGAAAACTATCTACCATCACACACTCAATTATTCAATGTTCATACATGAAAACACATACATTGATTTCAATAATCATCAATCAAATGATCTAATACCCATAGGTCTCAAAATATACATGTTGACATGAGTAATTACATATGAGGTACACAATAGTAGACAAGCTATTGTTACCCAGTAGATTATATCACATGCCAACATAGATGCATGATTGCACAATAATCAAATGATCTAATACCCCAAGACTATAAAATATACATGTTGGCATGATACAATGAGGTAAACGATTAAAAAATAGCTATTATTACCTATTTGACTACATCACATGCCAATATATGTGAATGACTTCATCATGACAATCAGGGGATTTATACCCAGAGATCATGAAAAAATTTATTGGCATGAATAAGGAGGTACATAATAGCAAACTCATTATTGTTACCCATTTGATTACATCACATGCCAAAATATGTGAATGATTTCACCACAAAAATAATGTGATCTATACTTAAAGATCACAAAATAAATCTATTGACATAAGTAATGAGCCACATAATAGTAGACCAACTATTATTACCCACTCCATTACAATGTGTGTGAACATATGCGAATGATTTCACCATGAAAACTAAGTGATTTATACTTGAAGATCATAAAATGAATCTATTGGAATGACTAATGAAGAACACAATAACATATCGACTATTATTACCCACTTAGTCACATCACGTGCTAATGTATGAACATGATTTCATAATGGTATTCAAGTGATATGTACGTAAAGATCATAAAGAGTATCAATTAGCATGAGTACTGAGGTACACACTAGTAGACCAACTATTATTACTTGTTCAAATACATCATGTTCCATTATATGCATATATTAGCATGAGTAATGATGTATACCCACTCGATTACTTCATGTGACAATTCATGTACGTGATTTCATAATGACAATAAAATGATCTAATACCCATAGATCATAAGTATCAATGTGTATGAATAACGAGGTACACAATAGAAGACTGGATATTATTACCTCTTCAGTTGTATTATATGTCATATTTACACATATCACAAAGTCATAAATTTTTATATCTTTAGGGGATCTACCCCTTGAAAATGCATCATAAAAAAAGGGAGTCATAGGAATAGATACATTACCATGGATAGGAGTTTTCTTGATATACACATGTTACCAACAAAGGTTTTACTAATCGTTATTAGGATAATTACATTTATTTATTCCATATAAATTAATTTAGTATTCAACACCACGCATGAGAGTGAACATACTCATTTTATTAATCTTTAGATATAATAAAATGCTATTACTTCCATGTCCATGTGTTGAACATGATATTTGATGACTACACACATAGAGTCATATACACTTTTCAACATTCATTGGTTGCATTTATAAGATTCAATTTTCAACCAATAATACACTTTATTTCCTTATAACTCCTTGGTATTTTATAACAAATAATAAGGACAACCCCCCTAAAAGTAACCTTTTCCTACTCCTCCACAACTACCATACATACCTATAAATGGTATCAAGGCCCAATATAGTTTAATGGCACACAATTTCATAGGTTTCTCTAGTACACCATGTATCAAGTACATCCATAGTACATTTTAAGAATAAGAATCAAAAAATCATGTGACATAAAAATTGATCTAAATACCCATGGTTTATACATCTATCCAAGCATGATTTAACGAGATAGCTCACTTATAGAAACCATCTATATTTATAAACTCGATCAAATTAGTATATAGATATATATGTCAAAAAACCACGTGACATAAAAAATAGTCTCAATATTTGTAGATCGTAAATATGCCCAAAACATGATTTGAAAATTAGATCACTCATAGAAACATGCTACAACTATATAATCTATCAAATCAGCATAATAGTAGATGTCACATAACCAAAAGACATAACCAACAATGTAAATACTCATAGATAATAAATTTGTGCATGGATTATATTGATGAGATAGCCCAATTGTAACAACATGATACCACTATATACTCGATCACATAATCTCATCCATATATTAGAAAAGGTATCCTCATGGACATAAATTACAGCCATGACCTATATAATCATCCTTAAGGTTACAAAATGTAGCCATGACCAGTAGTCATTCTCATGGTTGCAAAAAATGAAGCCAAAACAATATAGGCATCTTCATGGATGTAAAACATAGCTAGGATCATAATACATTGTTAAACACAACCATGAGAAATAATAATGAAGTCAAAATAACAAATCATTTGTCTCCTTTAGCCATATCAATCAATACTCAAGTTAGTAATTTTTCTTAAATCACCATGCATTATGTTATGGCTGCATATATATGGTTTTGAAGCACCCAACCAATGCTAAATATAACCAACATTAATTCAATATTCAATGAAATAGGCATGGTTGTTACCTTATTTTATATATGTCCATTCTAAGATGATGATAACTCTTTGCAAAATTCACAACAATGATTATTCCAACCCTAATGTCCAAGATGACAAACATAATATTTGTTGAATATTCATGACCCAAATAGATATCGTAATCTATGTAAAATTGAATTATGGTTAATGTAAACATCTTCATAGATGCAAAGTAAAATATTGTATGCATGTTCATTCATTCAACATTATTTCCTTTATACTAAACTACACTTGTAATTTTTCCATCAATCTTGGGGAATGAGCACTCAAGTTTAAATAAGAGGAAAATGTGATTGCATCCATGCATGAGTTCGTATGGTTTCTTATTTTTTTAAACATAAAATTATATTTAAAAAAGTAACCAAACATATTATTATTATTTGTCAAGAGATCATATAATCGACAAGGATGGCCCAGAATACATAGCATGTACATGCCTGGACATAACATACTAGGTGCTTCAAAGTACATTAAAAGTAGCCAACTATCATGATAAAAAGAACCAATAAACCAAAAATGGCTTAGTATACAACCATTTAGTGACTCCATAGTCTCAGGTAACATGTAAGATGTACTACACAATGGATATTAATTAATACATCCCCAATGAATAAATAATCTCTCTAAACAATAAATCGATAACTGCAACCGTGATAACCATTCTATTAAGTGAAATAATTTGTTGATCAAGTTTATGAAACACACTATGTGTCAAATATATAAATGGATTCATAATTATTATGATCCAAAAATAGGCATTCACCTATTTTTGTAATTGAATCCATCCAAGTGAGATTATCACCATAGTAGTTAAAGAAATTGCAGTGAATGACAAGCAAATTTTTAAAATTAATCAAACTATTCAGTTTATGCAAAAAAGACATATCTTACACATATGCTTCAACTATCTCAAATAAGGTCATGATCTAGTCACTCAGAGAACCATATGTTGCATATTTAAATCAAATTTATAGATAATAACGAAAAGTCACCCAAGAAATTAATTCATACCTCTAAAGGAAAATTCACTAATGAAATCAATTCACAGTATCCATGCATGATTGAATTTAATTTTCTTCATAATAATAATCTATGAAAAATAATCACAGACAACCATCTACTATAAATAAGTGTGTATTCTTGTACACACGTACAACTACGTAAATGCAATTATTTGCACAACTATTCATGAATAATACCAACCATTCAATGTGAATACTTAGCCATGCAAGTGATTATAAAAAATTCATTCAATGCATTTAGAACCATACAAGTGTTCATAATTCTCAACCATACAAAGTGTATGTAACCAACCATGTAAAAGCAACATGTATAAGTAATCAACCATGCAATGACAATAGGCATACACTTAGTCACACATACATGCACAATCACATAATTTCATTAAATTAACCCATAACATATATGTATAAATTATGAGACATACATATGAGCTATCAATGGAAAATTAAAAAAAAACATTAATTCATGCTCCCAACATAATATATGTATGCAAAACTATCTATGGATAACACTAATATACAAAATTATGTACCTGGCATAAAAATGTATACATGAGCTATCCAAGAATAATACGTGCATACCACTGTATGTGCATGGGAGACTAATTTTGTATACTCAACCTATTCAATTATGAAACCAACTTACACAAGCATGTACTCAACCCATGAAAATGCATCAATGTCCAATCAAAAAAGTGGTCATACATAGGGATTCACTTAATTCATATGAATGTACTAATGATCAATCAGATGAATAATCAATAATACATAGGTATACAATCAGTTCATACAAATGCATCAATTATCAATAAAATGAAAACTTAGTAATACACAGGTATATGCTCAGTCTATATGAATGTACCAATGATCAATCAAATGAAAAATCAAACATGGTGATTTATGTACTCAAGTTTTCAAGTAAGGTTCCAAATCATGGGTTCGGTGTAAGAATCCCACCATTTAGTATGTTTAAACCCCATATTTGGTAAGATTAGTCACATAATAATTTTATAACCATTTAAATGCATGCACATTTGCCTGAATGAATGATTCACAACCACATACCATTTTAGAAAACATTTAGATGTATGCAAACCCATCCAAATGAGTTATAACAGACATGTCTAAATTTTACAACATTCTAACACATGTATAGGTATTTAAATATATTAAAACAATCATTTATAAATTTTTAAAATATATTAAATGCATGTACAACCATTAAAATGAATTAAATCAATCATTTAGACATCATGCAAACATTTATGTGCATGTACATCCACTAAAATGAATTAAAGAGTCATTTGACATTATGCAAATCATTTAGTGCATGTACACAATTTCAAAACATTTTAAATAGTAAAATAAATAATTTTGAAAACATTACCTTTAACTTGGAATGCTATATGGCTCCATGGCTGAAAATACCTTCAGTCATCCAAGCATTTCACCTTCCACTTATAACTCTGTGATCCAAAAAGCAACCAACAACACAACAAAATTGACTAAGTGTATTCTCCCCTTTACGTCCTCTTCTTCCCACTTGACCAAAATGTGCATAAACAGTCAAAATATACCTTGGCTAAAATGATACACCATTTTTCTCCTTGCATTGGAATATTCTCTCCCCCCCCCCCCCCCCCCCCACACTCCCCAACTCTCTCTCCTAATAAAATGTGATAGTCTTGTCCCCTTTGGGAAATAAAATATTCATTCCTTGTCTTCTCCCATGTATCCATGTCCCCTAGGGCTGACTTGTCCCCTTAACCTAGGTTGACCTTTGGGTACAAAATGGAATGGTAAGGTTTTAAAAAACACATTTATTATGTTTTTATATTATTTTATTTTATCTTATTTTCATTTCTCAATAATTTCAAAAATACATGCAAAGGTTTTGGGGGAATTTTACCTTAGGTGGTTATACAACCCTATTAACTCAAAATAACATGTAGTTTATACGTCAAACCCCTACAACATTAATTACCATTGTACCAACCCAAAGCACACAAGGATCACCCACAAAGTCTCCTTATTAAATTTAACAATTATTTCAACATTTTGTAATTTAAAATCATAATCAATCAATCATAACATCACTTAACACTAATTATATGTATAGAGAGTGTTTTTTATAATATGACACTCATCACTCATCGATGCATCTAGTTAGATCTACCTCATGCTCACAATGTTTAATAATGGTGCTAAAATTGAGACCATTATTCAAAAGCTTATCTACCTAAAATTTGGATGTTACATCTTTCCCCTAATAAAAAAAACATCATTTTGATGGTTATTAAATCATGTGAGGACAAAATTTACACAAGAGGTTTTCAACCTCTCACATAGCACTCTTTTTCACTCATGGCATCCCACTAGATCAATAGTTTCTGCCATTATTTATTTCATAGTTAGTTTATGGCTAGTAAGTTAATTAAATATCAACTTCGTACTAACTTAGTAGTGAATGTCTACCAAAAATAAAATGTGAACAACTCACCATAATCTATTTTTTAATTTTTGATCATCAAAATAAATATTTTACCTTTATGTAACAATGAAGCTAGCGGATTATCAACCTTAAAAAAGTTCTCCATGAACCCTTGTAAATACTTAGCCAACCCCATGCAACTTCTAAATTTGTGCATGTTTTCCAAGAAAACCAAAATGTCATCACATAATCCTACAACTCTATGGAAAAAGTTGCAAAATCTCGAATCTGCTATTTTTTCAACAAAATTTCATAATTAACATGGTATATTACATATTACTTGTCTATACATCATGCATGAAATTAATTTAATTCATCACCAAATGTTATCAAAGATAGTAACCATACTCTTATTATTATTATAGTTATGAAAATCATACCGTTCATGTGTTAGTGCATCATCCTACACCAAATACATTGAACATTGGAAAATCCATTCTAAGAAATCACATGTAACCCCAAGATTTTCAACATGTTCACCATTTAATTTTGAACTCATAATGGTCTAGGGATACCAATCCTACCATATAATAATCAACCATCTGATGCCATTACCCAAAATTTATCATTCTTTCACTTAGATAAGTGGGTACATAGGATTTTTAACACCATTTTATCAAGGATTAAAGTTAATCTTTATGATCATAAAATCAGCATAAATTCCATTCATTCATTTAAAATAATAAAAAATATTCATTACACAATATCACTTTCAGGTATACACAAAAATAATACCTTATAGACCTTTGGGCTTAAGTCATACCCTCGGTCTTCATAAGGACACAATGTTTGAGCATATTATGATGACTCACCCATATAGGAAAAAATACATAATGAACATTATTTCCTTATTTTTAGCATCAAACATTATATCATTTGCATCCCATTGAATTGCCCATACAAGCCAATAGTGGATAGGTGATGCTTACCCTAACACAACTCAAATTTGGGAAAGGTTGACTCAACTAAGGCTATTTGGGAGTACCATATCATCACTATAGAAAATTATATCTTTACAAAATACAATTCAAGATAGAGTACTATCATTTTTGGCTCAAGAGGCCAAGTGCTTTTGGATGACCAAAATATAATCTTGCATAGTAAACCAATCTCACTAGATCGAGATAACATAAATCATATATCCCAGAGATATCTAGGTTTGTATCCTAGGCTTTGATATTAGATATAGAAACCCCAAGAGTTAGGCCTCAAATTTTTCCCCACAAATCATTACAACATTCATTACTCAAGTCACTTGAGTAATGTGATGATCCTACATTGATGGTGAGAGTAGATCAATCATTATAATCATATTGACCATGTCAATCATAATGATAACCCATCATGTCTAACCAAAAATTAAATTAACAAGTGTCCAATTTGACTAACCATGTAGTCCAAGATAACTGATCCATAATTACTCAATATTCATGTACAACCATATTATAGTTCCTTTACACAAGATAACTAACATCATAGTTAGGATTAACTAAACTCTTAGTTATTAGTTTTATTTTCTTTATATTTATATTTAACCATGCTATGATTTTTTTACATGATGAAAAGACTTCACATGATCTAATAAACTATAGATCGTAAATACCAATGTACACGAATAACAAGTTACATGATAGAAACCTATCTATTATCACCCACTTGATCCTTCCTCATGCATACATGAAAACACATATATTTATTTCAATAACCAATAATAAAATGATCCAATACCCATATATATATATATATATATATATATATATATATATATATATATATATATATATATATATATATATATATATATATATATATATATATATATATATATATATATATATATCCAAATATACATGTTGGCATCAGTAACAAGGTAAATAATAGTAGACCAACTATTATTACCCACTCAATTACATTGCATGCCAACATATGTGCATGATTACACAATGACAATCAAATGGTATAATACCCCAAGTCTTTAAACTATACATGTTGGCATGATAGATGAGGTAAATGATAGCAAACTAGCTAGTGTTAACTACTCGGATACTCATGTACCAACATATGTGAATTATTGCACCATAAGTGATCTATACTCTAAAATCACAAAATAAATATGTTGGCATGAGTAGAGACATACATAATAATAGACTCGTTGATGTTACCTACCTAGTTTCATTGTATGACACCATATGTAAATGATTGCACCATGATAATCATGTGATCTATATGCAAAGATCATAAGATAAATTTATTGGAATGAGTAATGAGGTACATAATAGCAAATTGGATATTTTTACCCACTGAGTTACATCACGTTTCAATGTATGTGAAATATTGCACCATGATAATTAGGTGATCTATACCTAAAGATCATAAAATGAATATATTATCACAAGTAATGAGGTACATAATATAAAACTGGCTATTCTTACCCACTCAATTACATCACATGTGAATGTATGATAATCATTGCATAACATTAATCACATGATCTATATCTACAGATCATAATCAATATCTATTATCATAAGTACCAAGTAACATAATAGTAGATTGACTATTTCTACCTATTTAGCTACATCACATGCCATAATATGCAGCTATTGGCATGAGTAATGAGGTACAAAAATTTGATTACTTTACATGATAATGCATGCATGTCATTTCACAATGGCAATCAAATGATCTAATACCCATAGATCATAAGTATCAATGTGCATAAATAATTAGGTACACAATATCAGATTGACTATTGTTACTTGCTCAATTATATCGCATGTCACATTTTTGCATCTCTAAAAGTCATAAATCTTTCTCACATTACCAAGTGATCTACCCCTTGAGATTCATCATCATATAAGAGAGTCATAGGAATAGGTACATTATCATAGAAAGAAGTCTTGTCAATATACACATGTTACAAATAAGGTTTTGACTAATCATTATAAGGATAATTCCATTTCTTTGTCCCATATAAATCATTTTAGTATTCAACACCACACATGAGAGTAAACATAATCATTTTATTAATCTAGAGATATAATAGAAAGTGGTTACATTCATGTCAATGTGTTGATCACGATATTCGGTGACTACGCAAAGTCCTATATACTTTTCAACATTTGTTGGTTACATTTGTACATTTCAATTTTTAGTCAATAATACTCTTGAGTTTCTAATAACTCCTTGGTCTTTTGGACCAAATCATAAAGACAATCCCCACTGAAAGTAACCTTTTCTCGTGCCTCCACGGGCTTCCATACATAACCATAAATGGGATCAGGTCACAATGTATTTCTATGGCACACAATTTCATAGGTTTGTCAAGTACATTATGTAACAAGCACGTCCATAGCATGTTTTAGCAATAGGGTTGAAAAAAGTAGGTGATATAAAAATTGATCCAAATACCAATGGATCATACATCTATGCAAATATGATATAATGAGATCACTCACCTATAGCAACTAACTACAACTATAAACTCAATCAAATTAGTATACCAATATATATGTCACAAAACCATCTGACATAGTAAATAGTCTTAGTATCTACAGATAGTAAATTAGCACAAAACATGATGTCTCAAGATAAATCACTCATAGAAACATGTTATAGTTATCTACTCATTCAAATCAATATAATGATATAGATCACATAACCACGTGACATAACCATTGATATAAATATTCATAGATCATAAATATGTCCATACATGATATTGACAAGATAGACCAATCATAGAAACATGATATTGCTATCTACATAGTCAAATCATCTCATCCATATATCACAAAAGGTATGTTCATGGCTTAAAAACATAGTCGTGACCCATATAGTCATCCACAACATCACAAAATACAAATATGACCAAGATTCATTCTCATGGTTGAAAAAATGCAACTAGATCAATATAGGCATCATGATCGATACAAAACATAGCCATGATCACACTAAACTATTAATTATAGCCATGCCTAAAAATAATGAAGTCACCATAATAAATCATTGATCTCATTTAGCCATTTCAATCAATGCCCAACATAGTATTTTTTCTTAAATCATAATGAATTAAGTTATGACTGCATGTATATGGATTTTAAGCACCAAACCAGTATTAAATACAACCAACATTAATTCAATATTTAATAAAATAGGCACGATCAATCACTTCATTTATTTCTACCCTTTTCAAGATAAGGACAAATCTTTGTAAAATGCACAAGAGTGTTTATTCACACCATGATGTCCAAGATGACAAACATAATATTTATCAGATATCCATGACCCAAATAGATATCTCAATATATTTACAATGCAATCATGGTCAATGTAAACATCCTCATAGATGCCAAGTAAAATATTGTATGCATGTTCATTCATTCAACATTATTTCCTTTATACTAAACTACACTTATTGTTTTTCCATCAAACATGGGGATCAAGCCCTCAAATTTCAATAAGGGGAAAATGTCAATGCTTCCATGCATGACTTCATATGGCTTGCTTCATTTTTTAGCATAAACTTATTTTTACCAAAGTAACCAAACATATCATTGTTTATCAAAAGAGCGTATAATCAACAAGGTTAGCGCAAAATACATAGTGTGTGAATGCCTAGACACAACTTACTCAATGCATCAAAGAACATTAAAATCAGCCAGATATCATAATAAATAAACATACATTAAACCAAACATGGCTTAGTATAATTCTTTATGCACTATATCCACCAAGTATCTCCATAGATTTAGGCAACATGTAAGATGTAGTACAAAATGCATATTAATTAAGACATACCAAATGAACACACAATCTATTTAAACAATAAATCCATAGTTGTATCCATGATAAGCATTTTGTTAAGTGAGATAATTTCTTGATCAAGTTAATGAGACTCACTAAATGTCAAATATAGAAATGGATTCATAACCATTATGATCTTAAAATAGGCATTAAGATATTTTAGTAATTTAATCCATCCAAGTTATAATATCGCCATACTGGTTAAAGACATTGTAGCCAATGAGAAAAATGTTTTTAAAACTAATTAAACAATTTAGTTTATGCATAAAATACATAGCTTGCACACATGCTTAAACTATCCCAAACAAGGTCATGATCTAGTCAATCAATGATCCTAATGTTGCATATTTAAATCAGATTTGTAGAAAACAACTGGAAGAAATCCTAGCAATTAACTCATACCTCCAAAGGAAAGTTCACTAATGAAATCAATTCACACTATCCATGCATGATTGATTTCAAATTTATTCATAATAAGAATGTATACAAAATAATAAAACAGAACCATCTAATATTGAAAAGTGTGTATTCTTGTACACACATACAAGTACATGAATGTAATTGTTTATACAACCATTCAAGAACATCCCCAACCGTTCATTGTGAATACTTAGACATGAAAGCATGTATAAAACATTTATTCAAATGCATGCATAATTATACATGAAATCATAATTCTCAACCATAAAAAGTGTATGTGAATCCATGTAAAAACAACAAGTATAAGTAATCATTCATGCAATGATAACATGCATACACTTAGTCACATATACATGCACAACTGCATAATTGCATGAAATCATCCCATACCATGTATGTCTCAATTAAGAGACACACATAATCGATATCCATTAACAATTACAAACACATTAATTAATGCTTCCGGTATATATATGTATGCAAACAAATCTATGGATAACACACACATACCATATAATGCACCTAACATAAAAATGTATACACAAGCTATCCAAGAATAATTCACGCATACCAATGTATGTGTATGGGGATACTAAATGTGTATACTCAATCTATATAATTCTAAGATCAATTTACACAAGCATGTAGTCAGCCTATATGAATGCATCAATGATCAATCAATCAAAAAATTGGTCATACAAAGGTATTCACTCAATTCATATGAATGTGCCAATGATCAATCAGATGAATAATCAACAATACACATGTATACACTTAGTTCAGATAAAAGCATCAATGATCAATCAAATGAAAAACTAACAATACATAGGTATATGCTTAGTCCATATGAATGTACCAATGATCAATCAAATGAAAAATCAGCCAAGGTGATCAATGCACCCAGTTGTTCAAGTAAGCTCCCCAATCACAGTTTTGTTATAGGAATCCCACCATTTAGTATGCTTATACCCTAGTTTAGGTAATATCAACCATCTAAACATTTTGAAACCATTTAAATGCATGCACATTTTCCCAAATGAGTGTTTCACAACCATATACCATTTTAGAAAGCATTTGGATGCATGCACACCCATCCAAATGAGTTATAACATCCATGTAACAAATTTTACAAGATTCCAATGCATGTATAACCATTTAAATGAATTAAAACAATCATTTAAACATTTTGAAAATTGTATAAATGCATGTGTAGCCATTAAAATGAAATAAAATTATTATTTAGACATTACGTAAACATTTATATGCATGCGCAATCATTAATATGAATTAAAGAGTTATTTGACATTATGCAAATCATTTAATGCATCTACACCTATTAAAAAAAAAATTAAATAGCCAAATAAATATTTTTTTAAACATTAAATCTCAATTAGAATGTTCTATGGTTCCTTGGCTAAAAATACCTTCACTCATCTAAGAATTTCACCTTCCACTTGCATCTCCATGCTCCAAGAAACAACCAAAACACAACAAAAATGAAGTGTATTCTTCCCTTTACTTCCTCTTCTTCCCACTTGCCCAAAATGTGCATTCATAGTCAAAATCTACCTTGGCTCAAATGATGCCCCATTTTTCTCCTTGCATGACAAAATGTTATTTTTGAAAAAAAAAATATCTTGATAAAAAAATGTGGCATTCTTCCATGGCCACTTACACATGCTTGTCCACCCCACTTACACGTCATTTCACTTGCACAAACATTCATTAAAATGTCCCCCCTCCATTTCCTAATAAAATGCATCAGGTTTGTCACCTTGGGGGAATAAAATATTCATTCCTTTCCTTCTCCCATGCATTCATGTGGCCAAGACACTGACTTGTCCCTTTCACCCAACATTGCCCTAGTTATGCCTTTGGGTAAGAAATGGCATGATATGGTTTAAAAATACACAATTATTGTGTTTTTATATTTATTTTTCTTAATCAATATATTCAAAAATATATACAAAAGTAGTGAAGGAATTTTACTTATGTGATCCCACCACCCTATTAACTCAAAATAACCTATAATTTATATGTCTAATCCTTACAAGAATGATGTTGTTCACATAGTGACCCCACCATATGATTAAAATAATATTTGCATCCCAAAAGAGTTGTAACTATTAGTTACAATCTCAAATTTATGAACACAAGTGCTACCTTTTCACAACCTTAATTGCCATTGTGCCAACCCAAGGCACACAATGATCACCCCACAAGGTCTTCTTATTGAATTTAACAATGATTATCATCATTTTGTAATTGAAAATCCTAATAAATCGTAACATCGCTTAGAATTAATTGTACACATAGAGAGTATTTTTTATAATACAACACTCATCACTCATCAATACATCTAATCTGATCTACATCATAGGCACAATATTCAACAATAGTAGTAAAACTAAAAGAATTATTAAAAAGTCAATGATACAAAATGGGGTTGTTACATAACATATTACAAAATCTTTTTTAAAAAAGAACTTTAATAAATAAGGGTGCAGAGCACCAAGTCCCTATGAGAAGCAAAAGCCAAATTTAATGGTTGTATGTAAATTGAAATATGAGAGTATGAGTATAAATGTACTAACTCAGAGCAAGGGATAACATACGGCCTTCATTGCTAAAGAAGTATATTTTTTACATTTGGTCTTAAGATCATGAGAAGCACAACCCCAAATTGCTTCTACAGTCCTTGGATTCAATATCTATTTTGGCAAGTACAAGTATTAAAGCAAAGATATTGTGAATAGAGGACAATGCAACTAAATAAAACGTCTGGTTCAGTCTGGTTCCCTTACCTTTAGCATAAACTGCTAAAGCAATATAGTTTTACTCAACAAACAAATTTACAAAAGTAATTTCAAATTTAGATTTCGAAAAAAAAAATCACTCAAGCTTACATGGTTGGGGATCTAGTGTCTACAACTACAAAATCAACATCTACTTTTATAGCAACTAGGAAATCAAAGTCTGCTTTACCTAGCTGTAATGCGTCATCAAAAATGGTTACAAACGGAAAAAAAAAAACAAATTAGTGATAGTAACGACCGATATTCAGGTTACCAGAATATCCCCTCCATCGTCAGAAATGTTGTCAGCAATTTAAATATTTGTTTGAGAGAACAAGTTAACAAATCGAAAAACAAGCAACAAAACCACTATATTTCAGTTTACTAGATTTTTACCTCCATTTTCAAAAAAATTGCTAAAAATTTGTTGTGTTTGGGTTCCATTTACGGTCTGAGAAGGTACTGTAGTGACTACAATGGCCAAAGTTCTATATTATTTTTTATATTCTTAACGTCATTATTGAGTTGAAAGCCATACCATTCACATTAATTTCAGTTTTAATTTTTTTGTTAATTGAAAATTATGCATCATTCTCTCTTAAAATATTTGACTTATACTACACACTTATATCTAAAATCATAATTTTAAAGCCTGTACATAAATTATAAAACTCACTACAAACTTTTTAATAGAAAATTGAAAACAAACTAATAGAAAATTAAAATGTGAAGCCCATTATTTAATGTTTGATAAATCAACTACGCAATTATATTTTTAAACTATATAATATAATCATAATCAATAATAGTGTAATCAAGTTATTATTTCATTTGAGCTAGCTTGGATTATTATTTCATTTTATAAATATGTTAATTATATTTATTTTTAAAAAATTTAAAAATTTATTATTTAAAATTATAAAATATATATATATTTATATAATAAAATAAAAAACTAATCCATCACATAACCTGTAAGGATAATTGGCAAAATGTTAATCAATAATTTATTATCACTATAATATTAAAGGGAAGGGGTTTAAAATGCACTCAAGTGCAGAGAACGGTATATTTTTATAAGTAAAAATATATTTATATGTTTTATTTTTTTCTATTTTGAGATTAAATATTTTAAAATATTTTATATGATATAACTTGATTTTAATTATATGTAAATTATAAACAATTATATAACTAAATTGAATGTTTCAAGATACACTAAATAAATATATTTCAAAATTCGAGGAAATAATTAATGAATGAACAAACTGATCTTAAAAAAAGTAGAATTAATGAATGAACAAACTGATCTTAAAAAAAGTTTTTAGATTATTATAATTTAAAAACTATTTTATTATAAAAACAATAGTAAAAATTATAGTGTTTAAATATATATATATATATCGACTTAATTTTTATAATAAAATTGAAAAGAAGAAAATAATATTTTTATATTAATTTTAAAATCTTGAATATCACTATAATATTTTAAAATAATTATATTGAAAAAAAACTTACATTAAAAAAAAAATCAAGATAATTATTTAACAAAATATAAAAGAAGTGGTTGTGAATGTAAACAATAATTTCGCGACACTTACTTTCTAGACTTCTTTTTATTCGATACATTTTTGAGTATGTAATATTTTGTAAGTAATCATTCTTTTACAATTCTTAATAATTTAGAACACATTTAATTATAATAATTTTTTTAATATATATTTAATTCATTTTTATATAATTTGTATAAATAGTAATTATTTTAATAATATTTTTTCATATAATTTTAAAAATAAATATAAAATAAAAATATTTATAAAAAATATAAATATAATATATTATTTTAATATTTTAATCTTTTAATTATTTATATTTGTGTGAAGAGTATTGAATTACTTATAAGCTTCCTATATTTAAAAATATATATATGTAAATTTTAAATAGTCTTTGATGTTTGGAAGATTTACAAGTTTTCTTATATTTTTATGATGCAATAATATTGATTTAGATTTTATTATAAATTTTGAATATCATATTAATTAGAAAAAAAATATTTTTATTTTTATAACATCTTTTATCAATAGGTTTGTTAAAAATATATATATGAATTATAGTAATTATGATTTATATTCTTTTTTTTTTTAAATTTCAAATTTTTGTAATTATTTCTTTAAAAATATTTTTAAATGTAAAAAAAATTATTTTATTTAATAATAAAATAAAAATTATAATGCCTTTGATTTTAATTTGGTTGATGATATGATATAACATGTAAATATAAATCAACATAAACTAATCTCTTAGATTTATTAAAATATTAATAAAATAAAAATTATTTTTATAAATATTACAATGATTATAATTTTTAATCTAATAATAATTTGATGTAACATGTAAATATAAATTATAAAAATTAAAAAATAAAATTATAAATTTTTTCTTATTATAATAATATCACAAAAATGAAGAAAATAATTACTTTTCTCTTATAAACATTAACTACTTGTACAATATCATTAAGACCATAAAAATCTTCTGATTTGTTATTCCTATGGTTGCAAATAACATTAAGATCACCTACATGTTTCTTCCAATACCTTAATTTTAGTGACAAAGTGCTGGTGCATTCAAAACACCAATCAAGATGAAAGAATTTATCCCTTACTTATATAATAGTTTAAGCAATTTTTGAAATTGTTAATATAAAATAAAGTGTTAAACTAATATTACTATTAAAATGAAGGAGAAACTAAATATGATAAAATTAATATATAGAAACAACTTAATCAATCAATCATCCTAATAAAAATAAAAAGGAATAATAATATAAAATTTATCTTATAATAATATATTACAATTTTTTCATAAAATCAATTCTTATTTTCTAATTAATAAAATTTATTATATTTTTTAATATTTGTAATATTTATTTTTTGAACTACTCCACATTAAAATATTTTATTATTAATAATTTAAAATACAAAATTAAGTTTATAATGTTATCATAATATTTTCTTACATTATAATAATATGTAACATAACATCATTAAAAATATTATTTGAAAAATTAAAACATATTTTATTTTAAAAAAATATTAGTCCCCAAAAAAAAAAAAAAAAAGGCTCTTATTTTATAAATTGTAAAAACACACTAAAATTTACTACTTCTAATCTATATATATTTTATGTTTTTTTGGGCTGAGAGGAGGGTCTCTTACACCGAATTGCTGACATCAAACATGTCATTGCCCTTTTTTTAAGTTTTTCGGTTTTTTCATTTCATTTTCGATGACGGATAGGTTGATGGAATTGGTAAAAAAACAGTCTGAAGTCTACGAGAAATTTTAAAATACGTAACTAAATAGCCTTCTCGCCTTAGAATATTGTAGGTTTAGAATAAATACAATAAATTTTTTAAATTGGTAGTAGTGGCACCATCCTTGGCGGATCACAATGCGCATATATAATATTTTCGTCAATGAAAGAAAGTCATATGAATAGAGCGCTCCTGGAAGTTAGGCGAGTTGGCACACTCCCATAATAATTTTTTTTTTTTTTTCATAATTTCAATTGTTTTAATAAAATAAATAAACTGTCTTTGATTACGTTTCTAAATTCCCATAAACATATTTTGCTATAATACATTTCATCCTAACTGTTGACGCGGGATAGATGCTAAAATAATAATAAATATTTGGGTTTTTGATAGGCCCTTTTAACTAACATCTGCTTTTGGAGGTCTTTGTAAGAACATCATTTATATAATTTTGGAAAACTTATGGTCTGCCTATACTATCATACTCGACAATGTGATTGTTATTTAATAACATGTCGTGTCGAATATATTGGTATTAAAATGTACATAAATAAGAAACAAGATTGAACTTATACAATCCCTCAAAGAAACCATAAACAAGAATTCAAGATTTTGTCTCGGTTATAAGTAAATGTTTACGTTGATAACCCTTTATTTATTAGATTAAGATTTTTGTTTTATATATAATTGATGATTAATAATAGATATTGGAGGATGAATATGATAGCGTCATCCTCCTTTTGAAGTGTGGAGTACGCTGACATGATTGCATCATAAGGATGGAGTAATCAAACTTGATGGGTTGAATGTCAAAGATATGGTGGAAGATACAAAAGAGTGAGTGGTCAATAAATTGAAACAATGATGTAAATCCCACTTTATTTGATGACAAATTTATTGTAGGATATGTATGTCCTTGCACTAATCACCAAAAGTATTTTTATTGTTGTAAATTTGAATGCACATGTAAAAATAAAGATAATTTTTAATCTATTATTAATATATATATGAGCTTTCCATGTATGAAATAAAATTTGATATTACATTGACAGAAAATTTATTTCAAGATTCCAAACTGAAGAAGTTTTTAGATATGTATTAAAGTTTTAGACAAGGTGTTTCGTTGCAAATTACATGGACAAGTCCCAGTCAAGGCTAATATTAATTGAAGGTATAATCTATTAATTGAATAGCACAAAATTTGTTGTGTTTGCATATTTTTTTTAATTATTAGGTTGCTGGATGGCATGGAATCACTGGTTTCTTGGAAATTGAACTTTGTTAATGGTATTTTTATTTGGGAGTATGTTTGCTGTGAAAACTTTATAATTTTTTTCTACAGAGAAAACCTTTTGTGTAAAACTACATGGAAAAGTCTAGGTAGCATACATCCTCTTCACAATACAAATAATTAGTTGTATTTTCCATATTTTATAATATTATGTTATTTGATGACATGGAAACATTGTTTTCTTCTGAATAGATCTATGTTAGTGTTCTTTTAATTGGTGGTTGTGAGGGAAAATGCCATCGTCTTTTGATAGCTCGATATATATAGACTATAGACTACGCATACAAGCATTGTCAGAGGAGTTAGTAGGGCATCTTAGAATCACATTTATTTTTTTGAATGACTTTATGAATTGTTCAACATTCTTTGAGACTATTCAATATGTTTCGTATTCTCATGAACTTGTGTGCAAGTCTATAGAGTTTTGATTTTAATTTTTTCAAAGTCATGTTTTATAGTGTGCATAATCTCTAATCATGGTTAGTATTAGATAAAGATAAGATATCTCATTTGAGAAAAAATGTTTTGTGTTTTTATTTTTAATTAGGAAATATAAAAATAACATCATGAAACATCATCTCAAGTGTTATGTAATTAAATTTTAATAGTTATTATTTATTGAAAAATAATAAATTTAATAGACTTATAATTACATAAATAAGATAATCATTATATTTAAATTTAGATGACATCATTTAAAATATGTAATCTAATTTATATAATAATATAGTCTATATCTATGTTTTTTTATGGTGCATTATCTTCAAATATGTATTATAAGAAATATAATCTCTTTTTATAAGAATTAATCCCAAATTTTGTAATTCATATCAATATGAAGACATATTTTAAAACACTCAATAATATGTATGTTTAATATTAAAAAGACTTCTATTTATCTTATAAGATACTCACTTCACTAGATAATAAAGGGCAGGGCCCTTTTAGAACTGGACCTTTACCAATAATAAAAAAATAAAGATACTCAATTCACTAGAGTATGGCATGTCATCGTTATGGATGAGGACATTTCTTGATGAGAAAGAGGAGAAAAGGAGCATTCTCCACGAACCTTTCACGTGGGTTTTCAGGGCTGGATAAATCTTGAGGTAGGAGGTTATAAATGCCATGTGTTACCCTTTATCCATTTTGGCCTCGATTTGTGAAATTGAAATTATAGGAGAATATTCTACATATTTTTCAATATAAACATTTTAAAAAATAAATAAATATCTTCATTAATAATGTAATCAACCATTGAATGTAATTTTATTTGTATATAATAAAATATGACATTGGAGAATTTATGAATGACATCACTAATATTTATTAGAATGAAATTTGAGGAGCTACTTCTCAATTTATCCTTGGAAATTTTACAATTGTAAGAAGTGTCAATTTAGAATCTATAATGACAAAATTTATTAATTTTTTTTTCAACTATAATCAAACATTAGAGGATAATAATTGTTTATATAAATTATTTTAAAGATGTATGAATTGGGAATAAAATAAAATAATCTTTTGATTTTTTTAACTTTGTTTATATTAAATACAAGGTATCACATAAGGCTACATAAATATGTAAATAGAATTATTTTTTGGAATTTTTTTTTATTGTTGACATGAAAGTTTGTCAAGTGGATAAATTGATGACTTCATGTGAATAGTATGGGGAATAAAGTCTATCTCTTATTAGTAGCAAGGGCTACCTTTATTGAAACATAAAATAAGAAAGAAAGAAATATTTATAAACAAAGAAATGCAAATCATGAGGTACTACTTTTAAACTAAAAGTATGAAAAATAGTTTTTAGAAAGGAATATGTAGAGAAGGTAAGAGTGAAAAGGGAGAAATTTTATACAACAAATTCACCAAGTTAGAAACCAAAACTAGGCAAAAAGAGTTGAGAGAAAATTTGACTATTATAAGGGAAAAATCTATCTCATTCAATGGGTTGAAATGACATACTCATATCCTTTGTGATATGAAACATACACCAAAAAACTAACTAATTCTAATAACATAAATTAATAGCTCTCTATATTTTCTAACAGAAACAATAGAGAAATTATCTCTATTTCCACCAAGATTTTCACACATGTTGGAAATGTAAATTACAACTCTAGATAGAAATTTTGTAATCTAATTTCTTATTCTCAATAGTTTGAAATTTGTAACAATGATTATGAAAATCAAAAACATTGAATTAATAAAAAGACATAATTTATAATTTATTAGTAATGTAGAGTTTAGAAAGACCTCTTTACCTTCATTGTTCCATTTCAAAGAAGGTTTTCCTCTCATCATGTTTGCAATATGTCTGGTGAGATCATCAAAATCATGAACAAATGTCCTTAAAATGTTCACTTTCCCAAATAAGGAATGTACTCCTAGTTTACTAATAGGCAATGAAAGATTTTGAATAACGAAAACCAATTTTTTGATGAATTCTCATTCCTTATTTCAAAACAATATGACCTAAGACTTTACCTTTAGTCACTCTAAAAATAGAATTTTTAGGGTTAAGATAAATTCTATGTAAATGATACTTTTCAAAGACTCTCTTTAAATGCACTTATTAATCTTAGAAAACTCTCAAGTCATCAAGATAAACTACAATGATTTCATTCTTCAATTATCTTAATGGCAAATCCGTTGCCCTCTAAAAAGTAACTCCTACATTAATCAATACAAATGGCATTCGTCTATTTGCAAAAGTGTCCCAAGGTGTTGTGAAATCTATTTTATGTTGATCTTCCCTATTAACCTCAATATAATTATATCTTAGGAAGCCATCAAGCATTGAAATCACCTTAGTTCCTGTTATTGCTTGGAGAACTCGATCCATGACTGACAAGGGATAATTATCATTTAGGGATATTTGGTCAAGGTTTATGAAATCAAAATAGATTTTAATCTCACCATTCTTGTAATGAATTGGTAATATGTTACCTACCTAAGTTGAATGGTAGATAGGGAAAATAGTGAGAGCATTAAGCATTTTTTACACATCAGCAAAACGTTTTCTTATGATTTTAGGATTGTATTATCTCCATTTTTGTCTAAAAGGTTTTGCATTAGGATTTAGTGGAATCGTATGTTGCATAACATAGGTCTATGTATGAGTATGCAAGTATATCAATATACTTATATATAAGGGTAACCAACATTCATTTTTTTTCAAGTGAGAAACCTTTTCCAATATTAATGAACCTAATATGATCTTGTACACTAATGTTTGGTTTTTCATAATACACAAAATCAAGATTTTTTTTTTGCATTTTACTTTTTACAAATCTATCATGTTTATCATATATTTTCTCTAAAGAGATCAAACCTTTAGGAATTTTGTTTCCTTTCAACTCGATAACACCTTCTTCATCTTGTTCATCCATAATTCCCTCTTTCGATGTATGAAATAAAGATTCTCTGTATAAAGAATCACTACCTTCAAAGTACAAATTTTTAAAAATGTCCAATTTCTCAAAAAAAAAGATAATCTATTGATTTTCATTGAAAACATACAAATTATTTGCATTGTCCTTAATACTTGGTCTATATATTAGTCAAATCTTGTATTTTTTGTACCAATATCTATATGGGGAATAATCAAATAAATTAATACTATCATAGCATCAGCTTTAGATTTATGTTTGGAAGGAATTGTATTGATAGAGAAAGCATAAAATATCTCAATACCATCCCAAACATTATTCCTATAATGTCTTCGATGATCATTTTTTACTTGGTATTAACATTTTACCTATTTCACAATGAGTTTAGTGTCACCCAAAACTTTCAAATTATTTATTCTCATCTCTTTTGCTACCTACAATCCTTACAAAAGTTCTTTGTATTCACAACTATATTGTTGGCACAGTCAAACTACAACTTATAGGAAAAAGGAAAATTTTCCATAGATGGAGATATTAAGATTAATCCTACACTTGAGCTTGTTTACAAATAATTACCATCAAATTCCATCATAAAGACATCATATAGTTTTGATTACATGATTTATAGGAACCCTATATCTTTCTTTATCATTAGAAGAAAGTTAACAATTCATGCACCTTCATACAAAATATCAGCTCTAGGATCATCAAATTTTTACATTGTGTACTTGATTTTCAACTTAGGCTCCAGACATTGTTTGAATCCTTTGACCAAAATCATGGCACGTCATCAATCTAGTTGGATTTTGCTTGCCAATTATTTGCAAAAAATTCTACCAAAAAAATGCCATAATCTACTAAAATATTTGTGACTACAATATTGATTTAGATTCACTTTTCAGGAAAACATGCAAAATCCATTTGTGCATCCTTAATCTATCCAATGAGAGTAACTTGTTTTGCCTCCATAGAATAATAATTCCCAAAGGTCTTATTAAAAATAAGGCCAAGAGCATGAGCAAATTCAACATGCATTACATTATTTGTAGCTCATGTGTCAATAATATAATTAATTTTTATTCATCCTTTGAGGAATAGGTATATGTAAAATGGGTCAAATTTATTGGATTTGGAAGTTTCATGGCCATAGAGTTTACTTGATTAGAAGCAATAGGGTTATCTATGATTCCCTTGAAATTAGCCTTTTTAGAATTCATATTTTTGCCTTTAATAAAATCAAATAACATATACAGCTTCTCTAGATATGTTCTCAAGTACTAAACTTGTGAAATATGAATCTTAGTTTTGTTGACATGATCAATTATGTCAAAAGTTGTTAAATTTCTAGAGGGGATCTCAATAGGTTGAAAAACATTGACATTAGATGAGCTACCTATCAATGGTTAGTTCCCTTTTATTTGCACTAGTGGGGTAGTTCCTCATGGGAGGATAACCCTTGGAGTTTCCTCCTATGAATCACTAGACTATATATTTTATTCTGAGTTCTAGTGAAAACTATAAAAGATTGACTATTCATATCCCCAACACTCTCTTCATAGTCATCTTTATCTAAATTATATTCTAGAAATGTGTTTATGGAGTTGCCACCAAGTTCTTCAATTTCACATTCTTGGAGTTATGTATTTTATGATTCATTTTCTAATTTAAATTCTTCATATCTAAATATTTCCTTGATTTCTAAGACTATGTTCACTGGTGCATTAATGTTTTGTTGAGGAAGAGTTTCAAGTACGAGTTTTGGTTCATGAGCTTGGATGATAGAAAAATCTCTTTGAAAAGGAACATAGTTCCTCCTTAGAATATCTTAGTATAGAGTTGTAATGGTCTTCTGAGGTACTTGATTTTTTAGGGATATATATCATTAGCCATTTTCTATAAGATTTATTCTATTAAAGATTGTCTTTAAATCTGAGCCTTATTCTCTAAAGGTTCATTTTTATGTTTTCTAGACATTATCATGTCATCTTCAACATCGACAGACAATTCTTGGGCTATTTCCAAATGTGTTACTCTATCCATCCTTAATTAATAACTTACTTCATCTAACTGAGAGTTGATGAAGAAGCATTTTTATTTTCATCTATAGGTCACATAGTAATTGGTAGCTTATTTATAAACCTACTAAATTTGATAATAGATTCTCTCATAAGTTTGTAAACCCCTTTTTTCATTAGTGTAAGTTGAGCAAGCAAAACATGACCATCTTCTACTGGCTTAAATATTTTATCAATTTTAGACTTCATGGTATTCTAATTAGTAACAAATCCTAGAGTGAGATGGTAAAACCAATATGTAGCCCCATTGTGTAGTGTTTCGATGAATAGTCTGATGGTAACATCTTGCTCTATGCCTAAAATGCCACATGAAACATTGAATGCTGCAAGGTGTTTGTCTGGATGTTATTTTCCATCTCCATGACATCTTGTAAAGTTCTTTCTTGACTCTTTTGGAAGTTTTTGTAATTGTCTTAGACCCAATTGACCAATCACATTTCCCTATGGTAATGCCATAGTTAAAAAAACATTTTTAGGACAATAGTGGTTCCTAATAAGGCAAGATCTTGACTTGTCAAAATTCCTCCTTCAAGTTATTTGTTTTTCTTAGAGGTCAAGGGAAAAATAGATGTGCTTTTGACTTTTCTTTGACTTTTAGAGCTCAACATGAACGTAGAATGTTTTTGTAACTAATAAAAAGGGTCAATTTCACGTTTTAACTTACTAGTTTTAGTGAATCTCTTTTTTGCTAGTTTAAAAGAAAGTTACTGGCATTGAGTCACAAGTTGAAGTTGAAGAGCTCTCTAATCTAGCCTTCTTTGTTGTATTTTGTGTGCGGCTATTATTTTTTCTCTTTGTGGTAAAATTATCTAATCTTATTTTTCTTCCAAGATTCCAACTGATCTATGACAATGTGTTGAACTCATCTTATTATCCCAAGTGAAATTTCTCAAATATCATGAAATATCTTCTTAAGTTTGTGTTATCCGGTCGAGGTTAGGTTGATTAACTTGACCCTGAGGTGCTTGAATTACCATGAGAAGAAGCTCTAGTTTTAGAAAGCCTTTGATTAGCTATATGAATATCTCTTCATGTTTGTCTCTTTGCTTGTCTTCTTGAATCAATCTCAAAATTCCTCTGGGCATTGGCATCACATGTTTGCTCTATATCTTACTCTACACTGATGGTATCAAATTGAGCGTTGCTTGTTCTATTATCAAAAGCAAACAATCAAAATCTTGAAACTATATCTTCTTTTGAAGCTTCATTCAAATTTAAACCAGTTTGAGGATTTGGATTTTGAAGGATTGAAATGGTCATATGTGAGTTTATTTAGTCTAGGCTGCTAGACACACTCTATGGGCTTCCCTTGGTTTATGAATTATTTATTCTATTTTAGCACGTTATAACTCTTGATTTAAGATAGCTAGGATAACTTGAAACTAAGTTACAGAGATTTTATCAAAAACCCAAAAGATTTGTCTGAGGTTTAACACAATATCTAATTGAGTAGATTGTTCCAAGTCTAACTCAAGATGTTAGCATCATAAACAGCTATAGCTGTTCCTTTTCTATTACTCTCAATTTTCTGGGTTGTTATCTTTCTGCTATGTTTTGTTTGTGCAAACTTAAATCCTTTGTTTTCGAATATTGAGTTTCTTGTTATCTCCCTTGCCTCCTCTCTTAAATCCTTCACCGCTGCTCCCTTTCCTATTCAGGATAACGTCTATTGTGATACCCTGATTTAATTTAGGAAAAATAATAATTTCTAATAAATATTATAATATTATTTTCTGTCAGTAAATATTAATATCAAAACAATTGATCTTAACCAATTCTCATAAATTAATCGTTTCATATTCCCAATCAATCACATAAATATATACAAAAGATATTAGATATAAAAAAATTGATTAATTACTTAATTAAAATTATACAATTTATAAATGTTTAATTGTGAGAGTCGGTATAGTATAAAATAATATTAATTGTCAGAGAAAGTGAAGAACTTTTATGATTGGGAGACCAGTCTATAAGCAATTAAGTCGCAGAAAAATACAAATATTCAAGATTATTAAATTCGTAGTTTATTAGGAGGTGGGGAGAAATGGACATCTTCGAAAGGAGTTGAATTTGACATCTGAAATTTGTTTATATTAGAATTGCACGTAACTTAGACAACTCAATCAGTGCTTCAAAAGTTAGTAACTGCATTGTCTTGCTGCGCAGAAGCAGACATTTTTTAATAATTTGAAAAAATAGGGTTGACCTGTCGTACAAACCTGGCATTTTATCGGGATTGGTATTAAACTATGGTAAGTTTGCGAATGGTGGCTACATCAATGGCGGATCAGGCGGCTTGCTTATTATTAATATATGGCTTCTAGCTTTGTATTTTAGACGGAAGTCCAATCATAGTTATCGTGATAACTTAGATTTCTTTAAATATTGGAAACACGGTCGTATCGTGATATAGGGATAAAGTACAAAACGGCTTTAAAATGCTCAAAATGAGAAAATATAGGGATAAAGTATATAATGCTTTATAATATAAGTTTATATTCACAGAGTAATACGAAATTATTAAAATAGTGATAATAATATTAATTTAAAAAGAATTAAATAATTAATTTTAAAAATATATAATTTATAATATAAAATATTAAATATATGTAGTGTTATTTGATGAAAGAAGTAGTAGATAATTATTGAGAATATTTGTAGTTTAATAACGGAGTTAATACTAATCAATTATTATGAATATTATTTTGTATATTCAAAGGTATAAGAACTTCACACCACAAAGCATAGAGGATGTTCGAAAAGAAGATCTAAAAATAGTTTTTCCATACAATTGTTTTGCACACTCAAACCTCTTCATTGAGAAAGATATATGTAAAAGTGACTATAAAATGGGTTCTGTTGTGGTATCGCTGAAAGTGATTTAGTTAAATATTGGGAGAAACCCTTCTCATGTTTTAAAAGAAATCCTTCTCATGTTATAAGGAGAACTTGTGATTGAAATTTTTTTTCAGATGTTGAATTTTCAAGGACACCTTTTCAACCTATGTATGGATCCAAAATAATGTAAAGGTGAGGTTGTAAGCTTTATCATTAATATAAACCTATTTGATATAATCTCATTAAATAAGATAGAAAGATTCTTAGTTTTCTAAAGCTGAAAAATAACGGAAGTTTTTAATAAAATTTAGAAAAAATAAATTTATGTTGGCCACTGAGCATAGTCTCCAAATAAAGTCATCCTTCATTTGATGTGCTTGCTTGAAAAGGCTATGCATTCACAACCAAATATCACTAGGTCATGGGCAAGGCCATAAGACACATCTAAAAGTATCTAAAATACTACAGACAAGACACTTAGGATGATAAATTCTAATGTAATAGTCTTTGTCCTAGTGGTAGGTCTTGGTAGACTAAACACCACAAAAATGAGTAAACTTAGATTGATTGAGCTTACCTTCCAAGATCTAATTAAAATGGGAAATCTAATTCAAGAGTGAACGATTAAAACTCCATAGAGTATTTAACTATCCAAAATATGGATAAAAGTGATTCATAATTTAATAAAATAAACATGGATAATAGTTCTTAAATGGACATCACAATTTCAATGTGGATATTTCCTCCATACCATTGTGGGTTAAACTCTTAACTTGTGCAACACAATAATCAAAATAATCTAATGTATACATATTAGAAGGTGTTTGAGAAGCAAAAAATTAATATTCTCTCTAAATTGAACCATATATTTCAACTTTGAGAAGTGATAAGATCTCACACATTAAAAAGATATTTATTAAAAACTTAAAGATATTTAATAAAACAAGTTTGAGTAAAAAAAATATTTTGTCAAAAGCAATGTGATACCATCAAATATCATGATCATTAAAAGAAAGAACAAATCTAGATTTGTCAATTTCTTATTTAAAAAATAATATAATCTCTTCAAAAATATTTTAAATACTTCAAGCAATAAAATACTCAACCATAATATGGGTAGAGATAATAAACAAAGTATGGAGAGATAGATTTCCAATTAACCTTTCATTAAAGGAGTCTTTATTTATGTTCTAGATTACATGTGAACCTACCAACTCCAAAATTATCATGTATCAAAAAAAAATTTAAAAAAGAAATAAAATAAATCATGTACATATTAAAAATAAGATAATTATATAAAAAATTAAATAATTACATTTTGTATATAAACACTATATAAATATTATAAATATTTTTTAATAAAATAAAATTAGAAGATATAATTAACCACTTTAAAATTCTTATTTTATAATAATTTATTCATAAATAAAATATTTTTGTGTATGCAATTTTATATAAATTATTAAGAATGTTTTAAAAGTCTTATCAATATAAAATATACTTTTATTATAATATAATTATATATTTATTTTATAAAATTACATATTTAAAATAAATGTTTAATTAAATTATTATTATTTTTAATAAAAATTTATTTTTATATATTTAAAATATACACAACATTTTTTGAATATTAATTATTCGACTGAAACTTTTCCTTATCTATTTTTATCAACAATCATAAAATAAGGGTATACATAAGAAATCATAAATATAGTCAACCATTTAAAAATTCTCTAACTTTTCTCTTTGTTAATGTTTTTTCCACATGAAAAATAACAATACAATAGAATAATCAAACTTTAAAGCTTTAAAAAAATTTAAGAAAAGATGATGAATTCAACTTATATCATACATATTTGAAGAATAATATATTGTTGAATATTCCTTTCATAGAATAATTAAAATAAAATAGAACTCACTTTATGTTTACTTCAACCATTTTATTTTCATGACTTTCCTTCACATCTTTTAAATATTTCACATCTTTTAAATATTTAGCAATTTATTTACCATTGCAACTATTCTTTTATATTAAATGAGTGAAAGTTTTATTCAATATGTTTTTATAAATTATGGTACAAGTTTTAAGGAGTAGAATTTTACGTACCTTTATTTTGAATTTTAATGACGTTGTGATGTAATAAATGAATATAAATATTATATATATATATAAATTAAAATTTTAATTACATAATGATAAATTAAACTAAAAAAATGATATTTACATTTTAAAATGTAAAAAATATTAAAATGGTTATGAAACATTTTTAATTTTAATTTTATAACTAACATCAATATCATAGATATATCTCTTCCACTACGAGAGAAAGATTCTATTAATATTAATTTTATATATATATATATATATATATATATATATATATATATATATATATATATAATTAAATAAATTTTAAATTTATTCAAGAAAAGAAATGAAGTATGAGTCGAAAAAGATAAAATGAACTTTATATTCTTAAAATTAATTTAATTTGAAAATTAGTTTTTTTTATAAATCTACATTAAAAAGTTAACTACTCTATTATACATAGTAGAATTAAATATATTATTAATGTTCAATCTTAAAAATAATAAATTTTTTATTTTTTATTTGAAATTTTATATATATATATATATATATATATATATATATATGAAATATAAAAATTATATTATTAAAATCTTTCTTATAATAACTAATAATTATTAAATAGAATAATAAATAAAATAGTAATCTATTTATCTTTCTGAACTTTGTATTTTATAAATTTACAACAAAATAACAATTTAAGATACTATACAACTTTTTGAAATAGAACCTTATTAAATAAAATTATAATAGAATAAAAAATAGCTCATTTAATATTTTAAATTTTCAAATTAAAATATTACACAAATTTTTGAAATAGAACCTTATCAAATAAAACTAGTTTAAAATATAAAATACCTATTTAAGATTTGAAATTTTCATTGATTTGTAAGTTGAAATAATAATAATAATAATAATAATAATAATAATAATAATAATAATAATAATAATAATATCGTAAATTTAATTTTTTTTTTCCCCTAAACATATTGTATTTCAGAATAAATGGAATAAATTTTAGAAATGGTTGCGTTATCAAAAGGGTTAAAATGTTAAAAAAAAATTATCCCGTATTGTCGTCTCGGAAAAAATGACTTAATCAAACATATAATATGATATAACTGCTGGACGTCTCGGAAAAAAAATAGAGCGCATTCAAGGAAAGGAAGTCGATTTGTAAAATTCCAAATTTGATGGCCCATCAAAATGTCTTTAAACTGTCGACCTAAGAACACACAAAAATTGATGATGAATGCATAAAATAGGTTAATGCCAACATTTCACACCATAAACACATGTTGAACACACCTACTAAGTGTTTTCTATTGATGGGTTTTGTAAAATAACTATAAACATGTCTCATAATATTTTAAATATATGGCAAATACAAATTCAATAGAAGAAATATTTTGATAGCTATGTCATGAAGGAGAAATCAAGGTTCTGGTATGCTATGTATTTTCTCTTTTTCTTTGTCTAAATACCCATTGAACTATGTCTTGGTGAAGTATGGAACAAAAAATCACTCATGCAAAAACATGCATACCCTATTTACATATAATTGGTTATTTCTATCATGAAAAATATATGTGAGAGTAGGATCTAATTGCCATCATTCTTGGAAGAATCATGTAACAATTGGTTTTCATTCGAACCCACATCTAATAAATTACACAAAATTAGATATTCTTGTGGACATCCTAAAAATTTTACCTTTTACCTTTCACCAAATAAAGATAAAGAGAGTTGTGGAACCCTACAGCAATCAAATTACCACTCACAATGCCTTCGTTCACCCTTGAAAATAGAAAATAATTGATTAAAGATGTTACAAACATGTTTTGATAGAACTAATATGTATCATTATGCAATGTTGTTACATTGACATGAAAATTTATAATATCTTATCCACACATATATAACATTGTCATATAGATTTGAGACACTCATCAGGTGTGGAGTCCTATCACAATTAAGTCAAAATCCTTGAAATTCTCATCCACCCTTAACAATAGAAAATGGATAATCAAATATGTTGCAACCTTAAAAACTATGTACCCCTATGTCGTACGGATAAATCAATTAAATATGACAACTAACCTTAATTTAGGCTTTGTGTATAAGATGGGATTTATGCTATCTGATATAACATGAAATATCTTATCATTATACCTCACCATTATTGTTTCTTACACAATAGACCCTAATTTCAGACTAAAAATGGGGGCCCACTTTTGACCTTTTGCTTTGCTCCCACATACACTCAAAGTTTATTGGTCTTAGCACTACAAACTACCTTGGTGGTCTATCTCAATTTACATATAGCATAAGGACTCAAAAACACCTTTGTTGAAAATACCATGTCCATGTGAATCAACTTGGTATTTTATACTTAGCATAAAAATGGAGTTAGGGCCTTCCAATTTCCCTTTGAAGTCTAGTTCTCACAACTCTACAAGCCTATTCCAAGATTTCTCACTATGTCATTGGATGATGATAGTGTCATCAAGAAACAACATTATCGTTGGGTGATAGTAGTATGGCCAGTCAAGGACAATGTCATTAAATGATGGTAATGTCATCAGTAGATGACATCACCATTGAGAGATGACATCATTGTAGGATGATGACAATGCTCAAGTGATCACATTGCTATCAATTGCTGATGATTTCATAAATCAATAGAGATTTTACAGTGCAATGATGTTATCATGGGTCAACTACATTATCATCAATCGATGGAGATGTTGTGGGGTGATGGCATTGTCATGAGTCAATAACATTGGCTTCAGTTGACTGAGATGCTATGGGAGAACAACATTCTTATGGGTCGATTATATTATCATTGGTTGATAACATTTGATGTCAACCTATTTTTAGGTCGGCAGGCAACTTCATTTCCATGGGTCGACAACATCACCATCAGTCGACCTTAAATTTTATAAGTGTTGTATGTATTATTTTACATCCATTCTTTTAGAACTTTTAACAAACTTGTTTTCTTTTCCTTGTGTAGGTGGTGAACAACAAAAGTGTGTTGGTGGAGGAGAAGACTTTGCACTAAGAGCTATTAGAAGACCACATTGCATCTGTCAGGGGACAACATAGCAGACATGGTAAACAATAAAAGTTTAATACGATGACTGTTCAATGTTAAAACAAAATTATCAAGAATTGTATTCAAAGTATATATTTGTTAAAATAATTGAAATTTGAATCGTTGTGTTCAGATTATAAATGTTTAGAATTATTATTTTTGTGATTTCATTTGATCTATTGTTGCATAGTTGTAATACAATACAAAGAGACTCTGCAATGTGACATGTGACATATAAATTTTATTCAAAATTCATCTAAGCAATTGAGCAGATTACTTAGGTTGTATTTTTACACATGTTAGCATTTGATTAGGAGATAAAATGTTAGAAAAATAGAGCTTATCTATAGGCAGATCTCATGGTAGTCACAACTGTCAATATGATGTGAAAGGCATTGAAAAATCCATGGACAAATCTCAACCTTGTTCCTCTCAATAAAAACACCTCTAGCATAATTAATTTAATTATTATTAATAATTTTAGATTTTTTATTTGATTTTAAATATCTATCATATAAATATTTCTCTTATCATTTTTTGGTTAATTGAGCATTGAAAATAGTTACTAACATTGTAAAATTATTAATTTGATTGAGAGAATAACTTATTTAAATTGTTATTTGTTAATATTACTTAATTTTAATTGTTTTAAATTTTATATATTTTATTTCCAATTAATTTATATATTAAAATAATATTATACAAATATATCATATTTCATTTAATCTAATTTTATAAACGTGACATTCATATTAATATTTATTTTTAAAAATTCTATAAATTTATCAATTAAGGTGGTAAAAACCGTAGAAATTTACATAATAAAGTATAAGACTAATCTAGCACATAACCTACAAGGTTTATGGGCAAAGCATTTGATAATAATCTATTACGAGGAGGGAAGGGGTATAATCAAGTGTAGAGAAGATTCGTGTTTATTCTTTAAAAACGTATAATTGTACGCTCCACTTTTTTCTATTTTAAAGTCATAGATTCTAAAATATTTTAGACAATAAAATTATATATATATAGAAAATCAATATCCTTTTAATTTATTTAAAATAATGTAAAATATCCTTTGAGATTAGTTTGATTTCATTTATTATTTATTCCCTTTTAATTTTGAAATATATTTAATCAATATCTTATATATACATATGTAAGATATTGATTAAATATATTTCAAAATTAAAGGGGAGAAATAATGAATGAAATCAAACTAATCTAAAAGAAGATTTTAGATTATAAAAAATAAATTAAAAGAAAATTAATGTAAAGAAATAAAATAAAATTATAGATGCTAACTATTAATAAATACATGGAAATATTTTGGATTTTTACTTTTACATGTAAAAAAGTATATGTGTGTGTTTATATATACATAATTTTTTTTTTTTTTTGAATTGAAAATAAAATAATTTTTTAATCATTAATTTTAAAATTTTAAACATACACATATGCACATATATAAAATAAAATTTTAAGATAGTTATATTGAAAAGAAAAAAATCAAACATTAAACAATTTAAACTAATTTTCTATAAAAATAAATTAATTGTACATGAGATATTTAAGGTAGTTGTAAAAAAGATAAATAGATTGTTCACCTAGTAGACAAGCGTCATGTGAGCACCATAATTTGTTTTTAATAAGGAAATGGTTTCGAATGTAAACAATGATTTCACGGCACTCAATTTCTAGAATTGTTTTTCATTTGATATTTTTTAAAGTACAATGTTCTTATTAATGTATAATGAATTTAATTTTCATAAAATGATGTGTGTGCTTAATTTTTTTTGGTTTGATAAAGTTAAAATGGGTTGAAAGGCCTTGAAGCCTTTTACAAAGGAGTGAATGATGAAATGTTAACATTTAAATGGGCTGTCTTTATGAGTGATGACAAAGAGGATGGTAATAAGTAACACATTTGAAACTTTTACCAAAAGTCAATCATAAAATCTATCTTAATTTTTTGGGAAATTTTAGTAAAGCTTCCATCAAACATGTATCCAAGGGTCTAACTCTTTTTTCACTAGTCTTCATAATTTTAGCATAAGGTCTTTCTAAGTAGAGGGACATATAGGGGGTTAAGCCATTGGTTTTCTTTCATTTTTTCTTTTTTGGACTTTGGACTACCCTTCTTTATGTTCAATTAGTTGTGATGGTGAAGAATATATAATTAGAACACAGGTCTGGGATTTGTCTTCTGTTGATGTATTATTGATAGTTTCAACATTGGATAGGATAATTTTTTGGGTTATCTACTGAAGAGAAAGCATGAACCAAGTTTGAAATTTTTTTTGGAGAGATTGAATCAACCAACAATTATTCTTCAAAGTGAGGACGATTTTCATGATCCTCATTTTTAAAAGGATCTTCTAAAGAAGAGGTGACATCCTCATTGTTAGATCATATACACTTTTCATTTGAAGCAAAAACCATAAAGGTTTTTGTAATGAAATCTTTGTACTAAGAAAAATCCTTCTTTTTTATGAAGAGACTATAGTTTTTGGCCAAATATTTAATGCCAAAGTAACTATGGTATCGAAACAACAAACCTTCATAGTCAAAACGTTGAAACCAAGTGTAGTCTCCTACTTGAAAAGTGATTTTTTTACAAAAATTCTTGGAGGTATATATATTCAGCAAAATTCAAGAAAAATTAGTGAAGGAGTAGTACTTGATATTTAGATGCATTTACAAAAATTCAACCAATGATTTAGCAATAGCCTTTAGATAAAATTCAGTCCAAAACTATAGTAAAAAATGAAACCCACAAACTCAAATAGATTTAATATGAAAAGGTTCAATGAAAAGATTTAAGTCTATAAAACCATTGTTTTAAGACCAAAATATAGTGATTCAAGCTCCATAATTAATTCAAAAATATATATTTTAAATAATTACAATTTTCTAAAATATATTTAACTAAATTATTAATTTTATTTAAATTTATCGTATATTAATTAGTTTAATAATATTTTTAATTAAATACAAGATCCACCATTTAGTATTCTTACTCTTTCATTGCTTTTATATATATATGGAGAGCATTGAATTCCTTATAGGCCGCCTCCTACATAAACATAAAATATGTAAACTTTATCTCTTTGCATATTCTTCAATCAATGTTTGGAAGATTTACAAGCTTCCTTAGTTTTTTTAATGAGGAAATAAATTTGATTTTTTATTATCATGTTGGCTAAAGAAATGGCCTTTTATTTTCATGACTTTTCTAATCACTTTTAAAGGTTATAGTTTGTTTTCTCTCTCTTTTTGGGTTTTCGTTGTTGTTTTCTTCCTTTTTATTTATTTATTTAATATGTATATTTGTAATTGATTATTTAAGTTTGTGAATATTATTAATAAGTTTGTTTTTAAAAAATTATAGTAATTATGATTTTAAATCGAAATTGAATCAAATGATAGTGTAATGTAACGTATAAATATAAATCAAAGTAAACTAATTTTTTATAAAATTTATGATATGAAAAATTATTATTACTTTTATAAAAGCTCTGAGAATGACAATTTCCAATCTGATAATAGTATGACATAACATGTAAATATGGATGAAGAAAAATTAAATCCCTATAAACTTAAAAATATATAAATATAGTTCAAAAGATAAAATTATAAGAGTTTTCTTATTATAAGGATATCACAAAAATGAAGATTATCATTACTTTTCAAATCCGTGTGGGCTTAACCATCGCTCATATGGTGATAAACCTCTTTAATATCACCTACATGTCTCTCTTAATACCGTAATCTCTGTGAAAAGGTGCTAATACATTCAAAACATCAAATTGGGTGAGAGAATTTATCCATTATTTATATAATAATTTAAATAATTTTTATTTATATAATAATTGAAATATAATAGTGGATCTGAAATGTATCAATCATCAAAAATTCAACACAGTTTCTTTCAGAAAAATTCTCTTATTAATAATTTAAATAATTGCTGAAGCCATTAATGTAAAGCCTTGGACTAATATTACCATTAAAATGAAGAAAAAATTGAAAATGAAAAAATTAATATACAATAACAAGTTTATGTGGTCGTAATTGACTTTTAGTGTTATAGAATTAGTTTAACACATGAATGTTGCTTATTTATAATATTGATTAGTTACACATTTTTTCTTACATTATTTTATGAATATTTCATAGATAAACTTATTCCTGTTATCTAATTTAAGATTTTTTACATGTTTCTCTCCCTTTTTCTCTAACATAATTTTTCAATAAATAATGTTAGAGAAACATTTTGACTTTCTATGCAAAAAAAGAAAAAAAACACTTATATTTTCTTAGAAAAATCATCTATTAACAACAAATAATACAAAATTCTTGATATTTAAGATATTTGTATTGGACCATGCAAACTTACCTATACCAAATCCAATGCATATTTATCTTGTTGTTCTTACAAATGTCGAATTAATTTGAAATTAGTTTATCTATTTGACATCTTAAATATACATTATGATTGTTTTGATTAGAAGATATTCCTTTTATCATGTTAGTTTGACTTAATGTATGCAAATTCTCATAATCAAGGTGACCATATCTTTTATGTCATACCTCACTAATGCTTTCAACCAATGTTAGTGCATTCTCTTTTTCTATTTTGGAATAAACCAAATTATACAATCCCTCATTACTGATACCATAATAATGAATTTTATTAGATGAAGATTACTAGCCATGCATCTATTTTCTTTAAAATCAACACAAAGGTTAAGATTCATAGTTATTTCACATATGAAAAGAATATTTTTATTCATGTCACGATAAACCAAACATTCTGAAAAGTGTAAGTAATAGAATTCAAAGAAGTATCAACATGTCCATACCCTTTCACATAGTGAACCCAACCATCCTTTAATAAAACTAATTCATTGCAACTATCATTTTCTACAAAGTTTACATATTATTTTTTATGATACATATAGTGTCTTGATGCATCTAAGTTAAAATACCATTATCTTGAGTTTATTGACTGATCATGTGTCACAAAAAATGTAAACCCACATGTTGAATTGTGTTCATCTTCTTTAGCCACATTTAAAGTTTATGACTTCTCTAATTTTCTAAATCATATTTTCACTTATGATAATATTTATTTAGATGAACAAGTTTATTAGAATAAAAATAGTTATGTTTATATTTATAAATATCTTTTCCTTATATCCATGCCAAAAGTACACTTTCTATAGATGTTGATGTTTAAGTAAGGAACTGTTCCATCCACTTTTCTTTTTATATGAGAAGATTTGACAATTACTTGAAGTCCAATATCCATGTTTCTACAATCATGTCTCATTTATTTGTTTACATGTTTTTTCACTACCTTCAACTAATCACAAATGTCTTTCAACTACAACAAATATTCAGAAATAGATTTGTTTTCTTGCATCACAATGAAAAATAAAAGATTTTTTAAGTACAAAATTCTATCAAGTTTAGATGCCTGATATTTTGTCTTAAGATGTTTCCATTAATCTAAGGCATTGTAAGGATTTCTAAGTTCTCAAATTAAATTGTCTACCACAAATAGTTTTAATAACATAAGGGCTTCACAATAACATTTAACATAGTCATCTTTTTGGTCAATTGATTTAGACACATTACTAAAAACAATATAGTCAATATTCCTATACTCATGTATCTTAAGTATCTTATGAACCCACAAAATAATCTTTTTGCCTTCTAATTTCTAATAATTTAGCAATAATAAATGTTGCAAACTAGCTATTTTACTTATTTTTTACGAAAATAATTATATTGGAAAAACTATAATGACTTTTATAAATATTCTTTTTGATATTGAAACTAACCTAAAATTAGAGAAAGATGTCAATTTTTGTCAAAAATTGCTTTACAATTTGTAAGATTTTAAAGTTTTCTTCTTTTTAAAAATTGATATAAAAAGATAAAAATGAATGAATATTGTGCTTTGCAACACCATTTTCAAAAATTATTTTTTCATGCAAAAAAAGATAGAAATCTTTGTATCTTAAAAAAATTCAAAAGATTCTGATTTATTACTTATTCCCAACAGAATTAATCATGATTTTTAAGTCTAGTTAAAACAAAAAATAAGGTTTTCTAAAGTTTTGAAAACAAATTGATTTTTTTCACTTTTTAATTAAATTAATTTCACCTTATTTATAATTTGTTGAATAAAATATTATAATAAAATTTTCATAAACCAATTGACCAATAGAAAAATACTTATTATTACATTGAGAAATGGCTACAAGCTAGTTTTTGAATTCTTTCTACTGGTGTCAACTTATCTTAGAATGATCTAAAAATATGGGGATCTTCCTTTTCTACCACTAACAATGATTTCCTTTATTTTTAGAGAAAATGTAGATTAGAATGGGCAAAACTATAGAAATGGTGACACATAGAGTGCCCTCCTTATGTAACACCCAAAACTCCTTCTGGTTCTCATTTGTCAGCTTAGTGCCCCTCTCTAGGTGATTTCATCAGTAGATTTCATAAAATATAGGTCTGAAATGGTTTAAAGTTCTTTAAAAATAAAAATAAAATAAAAATGAACCACCTTTTACTCATATGCTTCCTCCTTTTAGGAGTGTCTCCCTTCAAAATGAAATGCCTATCTATTAAATGAAATAGATAAACACAATTCTACCAAATGGAATTCTTTTATTTGACCTCCAATGTCTTTCTCTCATAGGCTTATGCCACAAACTCATCTTGCACGTAGCAATACACCTCACCAATAGCAAAAATGCATTGATATTCTCTACAACATGGTTGACAACTTAAGGTTGCTTTTAAGACAATCTTCATTAGGGTTCTAGTTCCTTGATAAGATGTCATTAAAGATTTTTTCTCCTCCTCACTCCGAATAGGATCCTTATCCAAGCTCCCTCAACCATGAGCTCTGACACTATACAAAATTATTTTAACACGTGAATGAAGTTGAAAGAATATGTGGTATTTATTCAACATGAAAATATTCTTATATATAGGCTAATAACAAGCACCTGCAAACAAAGGGGTGGTTGTAACAAACAATTGATGGAAATAAGAAAATAGAAAACTTGTGCAATTACACTTATTATTCTAATAAGTGGAAGGATTAGTTTACTCTGTTAAAAAGGTAAAACCATAATCAAGCAATCATATTGATAAAGTATAGTGAAATGGATAGTTTCGAAATGAAGAAGTGTGCTAAATAATATAAGGTATACCTTATAATAATACTTTACAATTTTCTTAAGAAATTAATTCTTATTTCTTTAATTAATAAAAAAATTATAATTTCTAATATTTATTCTCTAAACTACTTTACATAAAAGTATCCTATTGTTAGAAATGTTAAATAGAAATTCAAGTTTATGATTTTATTATAATATTTTCTCTCATTATGATGATGGTTGACATAATATTATCAGCAATATTATTTTAAAAATTACAACAAAATTTATTCCAAAAATATCTACTCTTATTTTATAGATTGTAGCAATACACTCTTCACTCAAATCAAATCTATATAAAAATAGTTTGAAAATGTTATTCTTGTCTATGCGCTTAGACAAAAAATATTTTTAGTAGATTTTTTGGCTATAATTCTTTGATTATTTAAGACAATGAAAAACCAACTACATATACATTTAACATATAATTAAATAAAAATATTTAGAATAGTTGAAGGTGAATCAAAAAGTTCAAAAAAATTAAAATTGAAATCCTTAAATTCTTAAAGATTTTTGAAATTCAACTTAATCATTACTTGTATTTTCTCTTATCTAATTATTTCTTTGACCTACCTAAAATTATAACTCTATATTTAAATTTTAATTTATTTAAATAGTTTTTTTTACCTCTTCCACCAACCCAAAAAAAAAAAAACTCTATATCTAATCTATATTTATTTTTTCATTTTCCGGCTGATAGGAGTCTCTCTTACACCGAACTGCTGACATCAAACATGTTTGTTACGGCAAAGGCCCATGTCATTGCAACTTTTTTTTTCGTTTTTCATTTTCGATGACAGATAAGTTGATGGAAGTGGTAGAAATAAATAAACTCGTCTTCAATTGCGTTTCTAAATTTCTAGTAACATATTTTGCTGTGATACATTTCATCGTAATAGTTGACGAGGAATAGATGGTAAAATAGTAATAAAATATCTGCATTTTCAATAGGTCTTTATAACTAACATCTGCTTTGGGAGGTCTTTGGAACAGCAACATTTATATAGTTTTGGAAAACTTATGGTCTGCCTATAATATTATACTCAACAATGTGATTTTTTTAGTAACATGTCGTGTTGTATATAGTGGTATTGAAATGTAGATAAACAAGGGAAGTCCCTAGGGGTGGAGAAAGAAATATTCTTTGCAATATTTTAGAGATCAATTTTATTACAGAAGCTCATAGGACCGTCATTTTGGAGAAAATTAGCTTGGTCATTGCCTTCTAAGAGCAGGTGAACAATTTAGAAAAAAAGCAATCAAGCAAAATATTTATAGTTTTTGTCTATTGCTAAACAATGTAGAGGTTCTCCAAGCTACAATTTTAGTTGTTAAATTTATTTGGATAAATTAAACCATCATTATTATTAATTAAATCGACTACAGTCTATTCTGATATGGCTTTGATTGCTTAGCTTAACACCAACCTAACCTGACTCTTTCATGGCTTCTATGAAAGTTGCATTGAATGCAGAGGGATTGCTTGCAAAGCGGTTGACTATGCTTTTTGAGCGTTTCTGTGAATAGCACCTGATCAGAAGTGAAAAGGCCGTTTCCATTTTGGAGATTTCGGTAGTTGAATGTATGAGAAGTTGTGAGGTCCATGTTAATGGAAATGCTGGGATCCACATACCTGGGACAAAAACCCTATAATTGGCTCGCTTATGCTTTGTTCAAAGTGGGAAGTTATGTCAAAAGTCTATTAGTTCATTAATAAATATAATGTACATGCCTTCAAGTTAAAAAAAACTAACATCGTCCATTAAACAAGGGGACGAACATGGTAAAAACTAAAGCAAATTAATAAGAATCCAAAAGTTAGATGTTGGTATCATTTGTTACCGGATAGAGAAAGCATGAAGCTCTTCTTGTTGAAGACAAAGATTAGTTGATCGAGGTTGAATGAAGCCTTTGGCATGTTTCCAGAAACTCTGACTGCTTGGGACATGATTCCATCTCTTCTCCCCAACCCTACATTGTACCGTGGGACACCACTCTGCATATAACATATGACCCAAAAGCTTTAGTTCTTTTAATTCAGTCATATATAACACATGACCATTTCAAATACTTACCTAGAGTAACATAACCAAATCAAGCATATATAATTAAACAATAAACAATAAAATTGAAACACGGTGGCAAGATCCATGTTCAGAATTTTCAGTAGTTCTGCCATGCTCATTCCCCTCCTATGCTCCTGAAACACATTGTGTTGTCAAAAAGGCCTGAGAATCTTCCTTGAGAATATCAATAGGAAGCTCATAGTTTTCATCATCCATGGAGACACTGTAATTATACATACTTCTTGCACTTGATATGTAGTTAGGATCTGATTGACAAAAAAGACAAAATAGAAAAGCTCAAAATGCATAAATTCTATTACAATTCTGCTTTGTTGTTTCCTATCAACCACACGCATACAAATAAAAATCAAACAAAACAAATACTCATGGTTTTATTGTCTTAATCTTGCATGGTCGATCACATTGAGGTGTAGCTACTTTTAAATATAGAATGGTTGAATTTTAGCAAGGGAAGCTGATATTTTAGAGCTGAAAGAAGAAATGATGGTGGAAGATGATGCTGACAGAAGACGGTTACCTTCTGGTAGTGATGATACGGAGGTTCCAGCAGCAAAAATTTTTGGAACCCTACTTTCTTTGCAATCTGCTTTCCTATGTAGAGTGGACTAGAGAAGGACTTGTAAATGAAGCTGTAAATAAACAACTACTGCAATATAATCTAGAAATGACAGCCACAAGCTATGCATGAAGGGATCATGGCTGAGACTTACAGCTGTTGCCAAAAACCATTATGACTGCTTGCAGAACCGTAAGGATGGGGCACGCAGTACTAAGAGTAATATGATTACAATGATTTTATTGCCTAGAACTACTTGAAACCAACATAACATCTAAAATTTTCAGTGAATCAAATCATAGTATTTAATATTATTTTATTAAATAGTTAAAAAGCTTACTATTTATCTTGATTAATTTTTTATATCCTTATCATTGCAAAAATCAATATGATTTGATTGGCCCCGGAATAAATTCATAATAAGCAGTTAACTGAAAATGAAGGCAATAGATCCCTCCAGGATTAATAGCAAACCAGATTGAACTTACATAATCTCTCCCTTAATAGACCGTAGAGTCAAGAAAGACCATAAACAAGAATTGAATATCTTGATTCATTTATAAGTAAATATTTACGTCAATAAGTATTCATTAATGAGATTAAGATTTTTATTTGATATTTAATTGACCTTCCACAATGGATGTTGAAGGATGAATGTAATAGCGTCATCTTACTTCAGAGGTGTAGAGCGTGTTGGCATGACCATATCATAGAGAGAAAAAGTGGTCAACATTGAGGGGTTAGATACTAGAGACATTATAGAAGATACATAAAAATGAGTGATCAATAAATTGAAATAATGGCTTAAGTACCTTTTTGCTTGATGGCAACTCTATTTTGAGATTTGTATGTCATTGCATTCACCACAAAACAACATTTCTTTTGTGGTACTTTTGAATGCATATGTAAGGATAGAAATATTTTTCATGTATGATTAATCGATATATGAGATCTCCATCTATGAGAGAAATTTTTTTATTGCATTGAGAATTTTTTTTTCAAGATTTTAAACCGAAGAAAATTTTAGATCTATTTTAAAGTTTTAGAGAAGGTGTTTTATTGGAAATTGCATGGACAAGTTCTAGTTGGGGCTAGCATCAGTTGAAGGCATAATCTATGAATTGAATAACACAAATAATTTGTTGTGTTTTCATTCTTTTTATAATATTATGATGTTGGGTGGCATAGAGTCATTGGCTTTTTGTAAACTGAACTCTGTTAATGGTATTTTTGTATGGGAGTATGTTTTTTGTGTAAAGGCTATTATGTTTTTGTTATTTTTACAATTTTAGAGAAGGCCTTTAATGGGTAGTTGTATGGAAAATTGTAAGTAGCATATGTCCTCTTCACCACACAAATAAATAATTATGTTTTCATAGTTTTCGTAATGTTATGTTGTTTGACGAAATGTAATCATTGACTTCTTGTAAACATATATTTGTTAATGCTTTTTTGATCGATGTTGGTGAGAAAACAAAGCCCTCGCATTTTGATAGCTCTCAATACGTATGGAATATAAACTATGCATGAAACTATTGTCACGTGAGTTAAGAGGGCATATTATAATAATTTTTTTTTTAGATTACTATATAAGTTGTTCGTAGTTCTATGTGATTATTAAATATTATTTTTATTCTCATGAACTTGTGTGCAAGTTTTTAAAGTTGAGATTTTATTTTCTGAAAGTCATGTTTTACCACGTGGATAATTTATGGTGGTGATTAATATTAAATAAAGGCAAGATATTTCATGTGAATAAATACGTGGTTGTGATTTCATTCCTTTTATATAATTTTATATTGTTTAATGGCATGAATTCATTGCATTATTCTAAACAAAAATATGTTAATGTTCTTTTATGTTGTTTATGTTTAACAATGTAATAGGAAAAGATGTCATTAGGGTCTTCTTACGATACGAAGGCTTATTGATTTTATCTTAAGCATTTGAGTGGGCAGGGGATGCGGAGTGGAGGGGACCCATATGTTATGCTTTGTATTCTTTATTATATTGTTTTGAAGAAGTCATTCCAAAAATATTCTTTTTTTCAAATATTTTTGTGTAGTTTAGCAACATTGTGATTTCATTTCTAACAAATCCCACTTTGATGATTTTCAACATGTACCTTATTTTAAGAGTACAATTTGTTTTCCATTTTATATCCCTACCCTATGCATAATCAAGTTAGGGAATCTGTTTCTTTTTCTCAATTTTAATTGTATGTTTTTTGATATGAAAACATTTATAATTCATGTATTAGTTTGTGTTTCTATTGCTACATATAGCTATAGTTACTCTATTTCGCATAAGATGCCGATAAAGAAACCTTTATTCTTTTTTTTATGGTTTGTTTCTTTCGGTTGCACTGTTTCTGCTTATAGCTAGTGTTAATTTTTTTCTTCTCCTCATATTAATCACTATGGTATGAGGATAAGGTCAATGTTGTCATGTTTCTCATATCGAGTCATGTCCTTGTATTTTTAATTAAAAAATATAAAATTAATGTCAAATAACATCATATTGAGTGTTATGTACTTAATTGTTAATAGTTATTATTTATTAAAAAATAATAATATTAAAAGACATATTTCTGTACATAAGATAATCATTATATTTAAATTTAGATTACATCATTTAATAGATGTAATATGATTTATATTTTAATATAGTTTATATCTCATTATATTAATTTTTGTATTATTTAGGAAAAAAATTTGTGGTTATTCTTCGTTAATTTATGAACATTTTGGTTTTATAAATTGGTATCTGCTTATTTTTAAGGATGGTGAACAACGTGAATTTGCTTAAATTATTATGTGCAAGTTAGTTTTCCAGATCGACTCCTCTAATATTTAAAATAATTTTCATACATATAAATATAGTTTGTCACTCCGTCAGAAGTCAATATGAGCTTACTTGCCATTATATGTAAATATAAATCCACCCATATACTCATACATATAAATATAGTTTGTCATTCCATCAGAAGTCAATATGAGCTTATTTGCCATTATATGTAAACATAAATCCACCCATATACTCATAATTACAATTTTCTATAACAAGAAAGGGATGAAGGAAGTGTCAGTGGATGGTTCTGAATGACAACATGTTGTCAAATGACACCAAAGTTGTTGAATGATAGCAACATGATATCAAATGAAAGTAATGGTGCATAATGGCAATAATGTTGTCTCTTGATAGTGATGATGCTAAATAGTGACAATGCTACTGAACAACAATAATGCTATAATTTAATATAAACTCTATCATTCAATAGTACGGATGTTGAATGACAACATTTTTGTTGAGTGACAACATGTTTCCTTATAATAGCATTGTTTTCGTTCAATAGTATTAATGTCTAACAAAAGCATTGTTGACATTTGAAAATGTTGATGTCAGATGACAATGTAACTACCATTCAATACCATTATTGTCATTCACCATTATCTCTATCATTTAGGTGAAGAGGTGTGATTCATAGAAAAATAAGACATAGTCCATTTATAGGTTTTTTGTACAATCACATCGCTATCTAACTTCTGCACCCCATTATTATTGACCTATCTATTTGCATTCTGACCTAAATGTTTTTTGTTAATTTTTTCCATATTTTAGAAACATGTAATTTGATATTCACAATAAAACCTAAATTATATTCTATATGAATTGCTAAAATTTACCATAATATCATATTCAAATATGTATTATTAAAATTTGCATGATAAAAAATATAACATATTTTATAAAAAAAATAAGGTCATGATTTTTTAATTCGTTTCAATATAAAAACATCTTTTATCTTCCTATAAAATATTCATCAAACATGTTTATGGTAAACAAGACTTCTCTTTATCTTATTCGATATTCACTTCACTAAATAATAAAGTGTGGGCCCTTTTCAAATCCTCACCTTTACTAATAATTAAAAAATAAAGATACTCACTTTGTGCCTATAATGAGTCACTAGATTGATTATGAATTCTCATTTATAGAGTGGATCATGGATGAGGCTCTTTCTTGATGAGATAAGGAAAGGTGACAAAGAGCATTATCCAAAATCCTTTCACATAAGTTTTCAAGTCTTGATAAATCTCGAGGTTGGAAGAGAGAAGCAATGGCATGTGCCACCACTGATTTGTGAAAAATTAGGAAAATCTTCTAGATACTTTCCAATATAAATATTAGTTTTTTTTTTAAGTGAATAGATTCATTATCAATATAATTAATTTTGGTTGTTGTAGAAGTATATTTGATATTGAAGATTTTTTTGTTATTATTGCTGTTGGAGTAATATGTTTTATTTTATTTATATGATGTAATGATAGTTTGAAGTTGTTGTTTTTATTATTGTTGTAGCAGCATGTATTGTTATTTTTGTACATTTTATTGATAGTTTGTTTGACACCAATCTCTTTGATTATATTTTCTCTTTGATGTAATCTGATTTATTCTTCTTTATCTAATTAAAAATAATAATATAATCAACTCTTAAATAGAATTTTGTTTTAATACAATAAAATATTACATTGGGTAATATAAGAATGACATCACTAATCTTTTTTTCAGTGAATTTTGAAGACCTAATTTTCAATTTAACCTTGGAAACATTATAATTTTAACATGTGTCAATTTAGAATCTATAATAATAAAATTTATTAATGTTTTTTCTAAAATATAATAGAAACTTAGAGGATAATAATTATTTCTATAAATTATTTGAAAGACATCCTATGAACTGGCCATAAATTAAAACAATTCATTTACTTGTCTTTTCTAATCAGTATATATATTAGATAGAAGGTGTCACACATGGTTACCTCAATGTATAAACAAAATCAAATTTTTAAATATTTCTTATTAATTACAATTAAGAGGTATCTTACTTTTTATATTAAGTACATATATAATTCATAGTTTAATTGTAATTTTTTTAATAATAATTAATGGAAATTAATATAATCATAAAATATATTTAAGATTTGTCAAATAAATAAATATAAAATATAAAAATAATCATCAAATAATAATAGATTGTTAAAGAACGTTGTCATCACTGATGGAGTTCACTATACAAAATAGAACAATTTTTATCATCAATTATCATAGAAGGCTAATATAAACCCTAAAAAGTTTTATATAAAACTTTATAAAGCAATGTGAAAGGTTAGATGATAAAAATAAGTTCTTTATTACAAGGTATTTCCTTGCAAACTCTCCTAAAATCATAGTTTAATGGAACAATAAAATATAGAAAAATAATGATGATAAAATCAAATCGTAAATTTAGATGTGCTAATATTTATAGAAGCTATATATTTGACAACTTATATTAATAATAAAGAAATTTTATTTTAGTTAAATACAACACTATAAAATGATTTGATATTTTAGACTTTACCGTTCATAATATAAGAAACAATACGTTTGAAAAAATTATGTAAATGTATTTTATCTATAATCTTTACCCAATATATTTTTTTGTGGGTGGGGGAAGTTATAATAAATATTTATTTTTAGAATCATTAATTTATTTAGGGAAATATAGTTTTTTGAAATCTATTGAAAAAACATTGTCGTTATTTTTATTTTTATTTTTTTTTGGAGGGGGGGGTGTTGGTGGTTTGGATAATTCATTATTAAGTGGCTTGAGGTTGTGATCCATAAACCATTGGTAGAGAAATTGTATGTGAGATTTGATATTTTATCTTTTGTTCAAGGTTCTAGAGCTTTTAAATAACTTATTTATTTATTTATTTTGAAAAAATGATTAGTACATATTATAGGAACAGAAATCATCATTTTTTAAATTAATTTATTTCATTTTTTTAATTTTTAAAAATATATTAAATATGTATTTAAATGTTTTAGATGAAATAATATTATAAATAACAAATTAAATTTGGTGAGAAACTACTTATGCCTTGACTAATGTCATACAAATTGGTGTACATGCAATAAAACTAAGGCTTAAAACTATTAATATTTATCCTTTTCCTTGAATCACAATATTGAAAATTATTTTATATTTAATTTTATATTTTAATTTAAAAATAAATATATTTTTTCTATTAATTATAAGTATGTCAATTTAAATATTTGAAATTTTTCATTTAAAGTAGGATTTTTGTTTACATTGTGATTATTTGTACTATGATATGTGAGCAAGGATCTTTTGATTATTTATTAAACTAAACTTTTCATTTTTTATTTTTTTAGTGAGAATAAATTTATGTATAATTGGTAAATTGTTAACTAGGTATTGATCCTATAAACATTTGATTTCAATTTTTAAATATGTAAAATTTACTTGGTTTCAAATTAAGTTTTGGTTATATATTTTATTTGTTTCTTAGTTTAAATAATTATTTCATAGAATTATAATATTTTTTAATGTTGAATCTAATTTTGTATTACATTTTTTTCAATCAATTATATTTAATATTTTGATTAAAATATTATGTAGATATTTATATCTTTTTGATGGAGTGAATTAATCATTTTTTTTATAGAGAATAATAAAGAAAATGGCTCCCTTACCCATCATACAAAATAATATGACTAGCAGATCAATCCCAAAAGAAAAAAATGTCTCTATGAGGATAAAAGGATATGAACAACAATCCAAAAAATCCAAGTAACTCCACAAAGCTAACTATCTAGTCACAATATAGAATACTAATGAATAAAAACACAACCATGGAACAACTTAGGGAGTATAAGAAAAGGCCACCACCAGGAAACTTGGTCACCAACTTCAAGAGCATCCTTCAATCATTAAATAAAAAGAAACTAATTACAAAACATAGGAAAACTTCAATCCAATACAAACCTCATGGCTTCTCCAATCACCACAAACACAATCTATCCAAGAAGACAAAATGTGGAGGAAAACCTAAGACTAAAATAAACTATATGAAATACAAAATGCGGATTCTTTTGATGATAATATGATCAAATGTGAAGTTTTGATCAGGCAAGACTTTTATAATAGTTATATTCATTCTCTCCTAGAAGTTGGACATTCAAAAAATCCAATATTGAATAGGAATAAGATAAAGAGATCTAAAGTTTGATAAGTAATATTCTCGAGATTTATTCTCATGCTAGTAATGGTAGAAATAAATATCCTCCAAAAAAGGAATGATATTGAGGCTATATTTAATGATTGAACTTAGATACCACTAATTTGATATTATGAATTTTACAATGATGATAATTAAGAGAGAATCACCATACCCTATTAATTTCTCAAAATCAATGTCAATAATAGTTCTCAAACATCTAAGAAGAACTAGTATTTTAGTTGAGTTATTTCAAGAATAAGGAATGTGGAAGGAATAAAAAGATAGCACTCATCCCAAATTATCTCTCAAGATGTCTTAGCCTCAAAAATCACTTGAGTTACCCTTATATGTCATGTACAAATTTATCTTGAAATATTTTCACCCAAGGGCTTTCAAAAAGTCTTTAACCTTTTGATAATTTGAGGAGAAAGGTTGAATTTTTTTTCAATAAATTTCATTTTAAGATAATATGATATTCCTTTATAGTGGTTTTAGTTTTTAGAGATGGAACTTTAGCATTAGAAACCTCTTGAAAGATTTTCGAGATTGTAAGAGTAAAAATTTATCCAGAAAGAGACAGGGTCTTGAAGACTCTATTGTTTGTTTCGTTCCATAATATCCAAGATTTATTATGAGGTTATATCCCAAATAATTATAACTTTATCCCTTACCTCTTTTTTCTATTTAATCAAAATTTATTTAATAACTTATTGGTACCAAATGTCTGTTCATTTTCATAAAAAAGCAAAACTAAATTATCTAGGAAAAATTGTGGTGTTATAAGATGTGGTTTAAGGTTTCAGAATTATTATTATAGAAAGATGCACCAAGAAAGACCTTGAAAAATAAATCCATTGAAATATGTCCTAGAAAATATATTTATTCTTTACGATAAACCATAAATTTACATTAGATTTGAGAAGTCACCAAGAGACCCATACCTTTTCCAAAGGCCATATTGATGTATTAAAATGAGTGATTAACTAATTATACCATTGTATCCTTAAAAAATTACCAGAAGGATCTTTTTTCCATTTTAAGCCATTAATCTCCCCTGAGCTACTTAAATGGTGATATTTCAAGAAGAGTTAGAAATAAAAAATAATATCAAAGGAATGGTTATACGCAAAAATACTTGGAATTTTTCATGATCTTTAAAGGCCCCATACACTTTGGGTTTCAACTAGGAGTAATTAAAAACTAGGGGTCCCCATAGGTTTGAAAACTACTACTAAAAAATGTTCAGGGAAGGATAATTGCATAGATGACCCACACTCGACAAGCAATCCTTAAAAAAAATAGATATACTATTTTTAATATCTCATTAGAGAGAGTTAGAGATAAGTTCTTAGACATTTCCCAAGGAAATTCCAAAAAAGACACAAATAAATTCAATTCTCTATAGAAAAAATTATGGGCAAGATCATTTATGTTATCAAAAAACTTTCTTTGGAGCGAGATGATCTAAGTGTTGTCTTTGTCCTAATAGATTTTCTATATAATTTTTGTTCCGAAAGATTTATTCATATTAAATAAACCTAGGATTCTAACTCTACCTTTTGAATTAGTAAAGCGATACTCTTCTCATTTCATTAAAGCAATTTAATGACTCAAAAGAAGCATATATATATATATATATATATATATGTATGTATGTATGTATGTATGTATGTATGTATGTATGTATGTATGTATGTATGTATGTATGTATGTATGTATGTATGTATCTATGTATGTATATATGTATGTATGTATATATATGTATATATACATACATACATACATACATATATATATATATATATATATACATACATACATACATACATACATACATACATACATACATATACATACATACATACATACATATATACATATATATATATATATATATGTATATATGTATATATGTATGTATGTATGTATGTATATGTATGTATGTATATGTATGTATATATATATATATATATATATATATATATATATATATATATGTATATATATATGTATATGTATATGTATATGTATATGTATATGTATACATATACATTTACATATATACATATACATACATACATACATATCTATGTATGTGTATATGTATATATATATATGTGTATATATATATGTGTATATATATATATGTATATATATATATATATGTATATATATATGTATATATATATATATATATGTATATATATATATATATACATATATGTATATATATATGTATATATATATACATATATGTATATATATAACGTTAGTTAATCTAAATTTAACACTAGTTAGAGCTTCCAAGACTAAAATTATGTATAATGGTATTGATTGGATAATAACTTGAATTAATTTTATTTTTCCTACGCAAGAGAGTTATTTCCCTTTCCATGAAGCCATTTTACTCAAAAAGGTTGTTATCATATCGTTCTAAAATTAATTTTTTAGCAAACATGAAAGAGAGAGATCCGTAAGTATTTATTAGGAAGAAAACCTAATGAAAAACCAATAATTTTTTAAATCTTATTTATTCTTTGGAGCAAATTGTGGAGAAAATTAATGTTATATTTCAAGAGATTAACCTCTTGAATCAAATAACATTGATACAAATCAAGGATTGTCTTTAGCATTCTAGCTTTACAAAAGTGAATAGAGTTTCTTAGAATTATATCATCGATAAATTATCCATGAGATAATTTTACATTATTAGTAATGTTGAAGTCACTAATGAGATTTATCAATTTTTCCTTGGATAAGGCTCTACGTAGGTATTTTCACATGATGATGAAGAAGTAATTTGAGATATAATATCTTTGACAAATAATTCATAAAACATTGAAGAAACTAGTGAGGACTCTCATAAAAAAAAAAAAAAAAACTATAAACAAAGGAATACATATGTAATATTTGACTTAATCACACCATACCTATGAGAACCCAACATTCTTAAGTATTTTAAAAATAAAGTATTTATGTTCTCATAAGCATTGTTAATATCAAATATGATGATCATAGTAACTTCATTCTTCAATTCAACTAATTGAATTATTTCATACAAAATAATAACACAATTTAAAATTTATCTATGTAATAAATTAATAATTAATCATTTAAAATTAAAATAATCATTTAATTTATATTCTATTACTAAAAATATTATTTAATTTGTATATGTATCCATTAATTATTAAAATAATAAGCAGCTTGTGTGTTTTAAACAAGGTAGACATGAATAATAATTATAAACATTGTTTAGTTGTCATGTTTTTTAAAACTCTCAAAATAGCATTTTTATGGCTAAATGTATAATAAATTATATATGGGCAAGTAGATCTTATGTAATTTATCCTTATATTTTATTTTAATTATTACATTTTTTATAATAACAAATTATTGATTTTTATAGCACTTTTTTATTTACAATTAAATTTTAATGTTTAGGTATTATATATATTCTTATGAAGTTGAGATAAATGGTTATTTAAAACATATTATTAATTTGTTTTTTTAATTATATAATTGATTAAAATATAAAATGATAATATTGTATATTTTATTTATTTATTAGATTCATGATATAATAGAAAACATATAGGATTTATTTTATATGATATTGTAGAACCAACCAAACTCATTGGTATCTTGTGTGCATGAATAGTTGGTCTACTTTGGCTTAGTTTTAATGTATTGAGATGTATTCATTCCATCAAATTCATACTATATTGGAACTCAACCTCACTCCTTTTATTTCAAGTATTCATTCCATGAAATTCACATCAGAGTGGAACCTAATCTCATTCCTTTTATTTCAAGTATTTTTACATATTTGAAACTTGGTGGATAACATAAAAATTATGACATACCATCTTTAGCACCAATTGGAATACAACCCATTTATCAATTTGTATTTTTAGTATGTATATACCTAAAATATGTTTTAGGTTCAAAACCTAGCTAGGATGCCCTAATTTAACTGTGAGTGTTTTGTGAGAACAAGGGAATGATACACTTTATCTTGTACATATTATTCATATTTATACATCTATGTTTCTATCCTTCAAAAATATTCTATTTAACAAAAAATTATACCTCTATACTTATAGAATATAAGTTCATGTTTGACATGTTCATCATCATCTAAAATAAATAAATAAAATAAATCTAAATCTTAACATGATGATATTTTTTATTTTTTAAGTAATTGTATGTGTTTCAAAATGGATGAGTGATGTAATTTTGTTGTTTTTATTTTGGAATTGGGTTGATTAACTCTAATTATAAGGAGATGAATGAATTGTATGCAAAATATAAGGATCAAGATAATCATTCATTCATAAATATTTTTTTGTCATGTATGTTAGTTTTTTATTTTTATTTACTTTACTATATTACCTGTGTTATTTTGTTTTGTTTCTAAAGGATTTATTTTCAATGTTCCTCTTTCATGTAATTCCAAAATTAATCTATAAATACCATTTCATTTATACTCTTGTAGGTTCCTACATTAGTTATAATGTCTTTTCTTCTATGTTTTATTATAAGGATATTTTTAACATTACCCTTCTGTGTAACAACTCCTGAAAGGGTATTATAGAACTAGAATCTATTGAGAAAATTTACATTAATTTAACTAGGATACAATCATAAAATGTCCAGTCAGTGGAACTAACACTTTGAATTTTCAAGAGTGATACTCTTTCATAATGTTAGGACCTATTTCTTTTTAACATGGTTTATCTAGGTTCAAACTATGTTCTATCCTATTTTGTTTCTAACATTTTAGGTGTAAATTTGAGATCCCTCTTTAGGGATTTTTGGATCTTATAATTATAAATTAGACATAAAATGTGTGAAGCAAAAGGTTATCCAAATATACCATGCAAAAATGTTTACCTATGAAAATCTCAAAACTTCAATTAACACATTACTTTGTGCTTGTTAGAGCTTCTTACTTTATATTTGTGTATATGGGTCCTTAAAAAAAAGAACATACCAGGGTTTTCAACAATTTAAATATTCTTAAACGTTTAGTGGAGCTTTATAGTGGCCCAAAAAGTTCAATGAGAATGGAAGTGTCAATCAAATTGAGTTATTCATGGAATATTTTTGAATGTGCAAAATTTGTTAGTCATAAATGGGGTATGAGATTTATTCATTGGTTTCTAATCTATTAAATTTTAAAAAAAAATGTAAAGTAAATCCAAAATTTTAGAAAAATATATGAGAGATCCAAGAATAGTGGCTATGTAGACCATTGGGTCTACTTACGTCTCTTAATTTAATAAAAGGTAATTATAAAACACATTTCTATGGGGTATTTCTGAATATCTTATCACAATTCAAATTGTCTTTAATTTGTGTGTTTATAATGAAAATACTTAAGCATAAATTAATTTACTTCATATCTATGGTATACCATTATCTCAATTTATATTTGTAATTTTCAAGAAGGTTAAATTCCATTATTTCATCTTTAAAATTTTTGAGATTTTAAAAATGATAAAAATCCTTCCGTATTGTAGATATTAAACTTAATCTTTATACTCACATGGTTACAAACCGTATTACACATGATTTTTGAGAGTGTGGATTATAGGGTTAAATTCTTGTCTTGAAGGCATTTGAAGGGGACATTAGAATTTATATGGGTAATGTCATATTTATTTCATTATAACCATATTTAACATTTGAACAGACCATTTATTTTATATTAATGGAATCACTATCCCTCTCTAAGAGTACTATTAATTTATAGTTTTTGTCAATGTTATAAAATCCATGTTAGATATCATATATGATGGATTTTCTTTTGAAAACTGATCAACAAAGGAATAAGAATAAGATTTTTGAATTACACTTAAGATTAATGACAACAAATAAAGTTGGTGAAGTAAGATTAAATAACCTGAGGATCATGGAGTGTCTTGATGAATCACATAGTTCTAGTAATGGATTTTTTTGGAATATATTGAAGTCCATCGCTCTACCATTCCAAAGGCACAAGATTATTCCATCCAATTTGTAGACCCAAAAGATTATTATAAATATATAATAAAATGGGTATAGACCCTCAAGTTTTGGGCACAACACTATTCCATCCAAAGTTATTTCTATTTTTTTTAATAATACTAATCACTAGATATTTTAGTGTCATTAACAATATTTACAAATTGGTTGTAATAGAAGATTTTTTTTCATTAAATTCATTTTTTCTATTGAGAGATAATATTTAGGATTAAAATGATATTTTATCTTGAGATACAAGAATGATATTATCTTTTGAAAGACCAAAAATAGTATTTTATATCATCTCTAGAGAAAAAAATGATATTGTCTCTCAAGACACAAAATAAGTACTATTATATATTATTTCTGGCAAGACAATAATTAGAGACACCCATTTTAATAAAATATAAGAGATAATTTACAATTTTATTTGTCTTAATTGGAGATTAGTTATTGAAGTATTGTCTCTAATATTTTCTGAAAACACCACCATTTTTTTGTAGTGTTTGTCTATAATATTGTCTCGAATATTGTCTCTAATAATGTCTAATGATGGTTATCATGATAACTTCAATTTCATTTTATATTCAAAACAGATGGTCCCATCGCGATATAGGGATAAAGTATAAAATGGTTATAATGAGAAAATATATGGATAAAGTATATAGGGGTTTATAATAGTAAGTTTATACATTTCAAAATAAATAGTAATATAAAATTATTAAAATAATAATATTTTTTTTAAAGAAATGAATAATAAATTTAAAACAAATATAATTAATAACATCAAATATTAAGTTTTTTTAGTGGTATTTGATGGAGGTGGTAGATAATGTTTGAGAATATTACTAGTTTAAGAAGAGAGTTTGCTTGACAATAAAGCTAACATTAATCAACCATCATGAGTATTATTTTGCATATTTAGAGATATAAGAGCTCCGCACTATCAGTGTAGAGGAAGTTCAAAGAAATGACCAAAAAATAGTTTTTCCAAGCAATTGTGTTGCATACTCAAACTTCTCCATTGAGGAAGATGTGTGTAAAAGTGACTATGATGCTGGCTTTGTTGTGTTCTAGTTGAGAGTCATTTGGTTTGATCTCAGAGGAGATCGTACCCATGGTGCAAGGAGAACTTGCAGTTGAGAAACTTTTACAAGTGTTGAGTTTCTAAGGCCACATTTTCAACCTATGTTCAAATTTAATATAATACAGAGGTGAGGTTATAAGCTTTATCATTAAAATAAACATATTTTAATATAATCTCATTAAACAAGATAGTAAGATTGCTAGTTTTTCAAAGCTGAAAAAGAATGGAAACTTTTAATAAAATCTAGAAAAAATAAATTTATGCTAGCCATTGTGTACAGTCTCTAAACAAATCAATCATTTGATTAATGGGATCTCTTGAAAAGCCATGAAAAGGTTATGGATTCACTATTGAGTCCCACTGGGTCACGGATAGGGCCACAAGACTTATTTAAAAGTCTTTAAAATATTGTAGATATGACACTTAGGATGAGAAATTTCAATGTGATGGAGTCTTTTTCCTAGTGGTAGGCCTTGATATACTAAACCCTACAAAAAATGAGCAAGATTAGGTTGATCAATCTTACCTTCCAAGATCTAATGAAGATGGGAAAACTAACTCAGGGGTGAAGAATTTAGACTCCACATAGTTTTTAACTTTCCAAGAATTCGAGAAATGTGATTCAAAATTTTATACAATAAAGATATAGTATAGTGTTTAAATGGCATGTTACAATTTCAATGCCAATATTTCATCCATGACATTGTGAGTTAAATCCCTAAATTATGCAATGCAACATTTGAAACATATATATATATATATATATATATATATATATATGCTTCTCAAATGTCTATGTATGTATGTATGTATGTATGTATGTATGTATGTATGTATGTATGTATTTAAGAGAAAACATTTGAGAAGCAAATAATTAATACTCTCTTTAAAATGAACAATAGAGTCCAACCTTGAGAAGAAATAAGATCTTAAACATTTAAAATATTTTTCTTTATAAATTAAAGAGATTTAATAAAAAACATTGAATAAGAAAAAATATTGTGTCATACGTAATGGAAGACCTTTAAATATTATGGTCATTAAAAGAAAGATCAAATGTAGATTTTTCAACTTCCCATTTGAGAAATGATATGAACATTTTCATAATGTTTGAAATATTTCAAGAAATAAAAGACTCTCCAATCATGATATCGGCAAAGATAATAAGTATGGAGAAAACTTTTTAACTAGTCTTTCCATATTGAAACCTTCATTTGTGTTACGAATTTGATATGACCCTCCCAACTCCATAATTATCATCTATAAAACAAAAATTAAAAATTAAAAAAATATATACATTTTAAAAACAAGATATTAAATAAAAAAATAAATAATTACATTTTATGCATAAGCACCATATAAATATTGTAAATTCTTTTTAATAGAAAAAAAATAAAATATATATTTACCCACTTTAACATTTTTATTTTATAACATTTTATTCATTAATTAAATGTTTTTGAGAGTGTAATTTTTTTAAAGTTAGTAGTAGTATCTTAAAAATATTACCAATTTGGAGTGAACGTAATTACAATAAATTTTTTTATTTTATATAATTATATATATTTTAATATAAATTTAATTAATGTGTTTTTTTTTTAATATTTTATTTTCGTATGTTAACTTCCTATTGATTATTTTAATAAAACATTTTTTAATCTATTTTTATTAATAATTATAAAATAAAAATATACATAAAAATGATGAATATAATCTATCATTCAATAAACAAATATATTTAACTTTTTTTAAAATACATTTTTTTTAATATAAATCACCATCGACATTTTAAAAAAACAACAATACAACATGCTTTAATCGAGCTTTGGAAGACTTTAAGAGCTTCGCTAATTTTATAATGTGGCAATAATTTCAACTTATATCATCTTTGTTCAAAAAATTAATATATCGTTGGTTACCCTAATTTCAAAAAATAAATTCAACTTATACAATCTTAAAAAAATCAATATATTTCTGGATATTCTTTTCATATAAGAAAAAAAAAAAAATGGCACTCATCTTATGTTTATCTAAGCCCTTTCAATTTCATGACTTTCCTTAATTCCTGTTTAAAATTTAGCATTTTGTATACCGTTGCAACAATTATTCTATTAAAAAATATTTTTAAGAGTGAAACTTTTTTCCAATATGTTTTCTAATAAAATATTCTACAAGTTCATAGACATCTCTCTTCCACCACAAGAGAAAGGATTCCATTAATTTTTATCTCTTACATTGAGATTCAAGCTAAAAGATTTTATCTTTTGTATGTATTATAATTTAAATAAATTTTAAAAAAATTAATTAAATGTAGTGTCGAGTTGAAAGCATGTGTACTAAAATATAGAATGAACTTTATATTGTTAAATTAATGGTATCTTGTTCAATTTGAATTATTTGATTTGAGGAATAATATGATGTATAGATATGTGTTAAAATGTTAAAAAGTCTTTAACTTATTATGCAAAGATTTTAATAAGAATATAGAATAGAACATAGCATATTATTAATGTTTAAGAGTAAAATAATAAATTTCAAGGTTTAAAAAAATTAATATCAAAATATATAAGAAAATATGAAACATAAAAACTATTTTATTGAGACTTTTTTTTTTGGTAATAACTAGTGACAATGAGTAGAACAATAAATGGAACATAAAATTTCACATCCATTTTTAAGGAAATTAGAACTTCATTAGTTAATAAGATTAGATCTTTATTGAAATCAATAGATAATTTTAATTCAAATTCAAGAAGCAATCTTTTGAATCAGACACTATTGAAAGATGTGTATTTAACTATTGTATTGGAAATCCCTTTTCTAGTTTACCCCAAGGAATACAGTGAATGGATTATTGACGGGAGGAAAAATAAAGGTTTAGGTAAACCTGATCTTGTAAATATGACTCTTAGATTTGTTAGAAAACTAGACACTTTGTAGCAACACATAACCAATAATTTCAATAACCAAATACAAGTTTTCAATAATAGAGATAATTCAAATAGATAGAATACTAAACATGCATGATACAAAGCACCATATTTACATGCTAAATTCCTAGCAGAGTTAAGGAAACATCCACAGTGCAAGTTATCAGGGTTTTATTAGCTCAAGATGAACACATTACATGTGAACTTGTTAGGATCTAATTTGGATATACACAAGATAAATACACCTAATTGGTAAAATATATTTACGATTCCTCCTCCTAAAAATAAAGTGAAAAATACCATTAAGATTTCTCTTCCTAAAAATAAAATTCACTAGAATTCATCTTTCTTGAAATAGGGGTTTGACTCTTGCCCCTCCCTTCCCACAACACTAGTGGGGGGTAGGTGGCATTGCCTCTCCACATCCTCCTATCAGGGATTGGGATACTAACCTCACCATAAAGGGATCCAACATTTAAATTTGTTGTCACATATCTAAAAAGATCAAGAAATGAAAATATATTAGAGTATTCTTAGTTTTTTCTTGGATTTGTGTATGTTTGGTCAAGTCTAGAATGAAATTATATCTGGCTCTTTGGACGTATTTGTTTCATTTTTTGTTTTGGGTTTGGTTGATATCTGGAAAGGTAGATCCTTTCCTCTCACATCATCTGTAGGGTTGGGATCTTAGTTAAAAAAAACATATATGTTACTAATAAAAAAATGGAACAATAAATTATTTGCCTCTATGAAAATTTGGATTAGTTGACTTATAAATGTAAACTTATAAGAAAATAATAAACTAATCTGTAGAGACCCTGAATGTTAGGCCTTAATTTATTTTCCCACAAAACATTACATCATGAGTTTCTCAGGTCACTTGAGTAATGTGATGATCCTACTCAGATGCCAAGAGTAGATCAATCAAAAGAATTAAATTGACCATGTCAATCTTAATAGTAACCCATCAGGTTTAATCATAAATAAAATTAGACAGTGTCTAATTGGAATAATCACATAGTCCAAGTTCATTGATCCATATTTACTCAATATTCAAGTGCGACCGTGTTCTGGTTCTTTTACGTAAGATGACTAACGTCATAGTCATGTTCAACTAAACTCTATGTTATTGATTTGATATTCTTTTTATCTATGCGGGACCATTCTTTGGTTCATTTGCATGATATAAAGACTTCACATGATCTAATCACCCATAGATCTTAAATACTAATGTACATGAATAACAAGATACATGGTAGAAAACTATCTACCATCACCCACTCAATAATTCAATGTTCATACATGAAAACATATACATTGATTTCAATAATCATCAATCAAATGATCTAATACCCATAGGTCTCAAAATATACATGTTGACATGAGTAATGACATACGAGGTACACAATAGTAGACAAGTTATTGTTACCCAATAGATTACATCGCATGCCAACATAGATGCATGATTGCACAATAATCAAATGCTCTAATACCCCAAGACTATAAAATATACATGTTGGCATGATACGATGAGTAAATGATAAAAAAAAAAAATAGCTATTATTACCTATTTGACTACATCACATGCCAATATATGTGAATGACTTCATCATGACAGTCAGGGGATTTATACCCAGAGATCATGAAAAAATTTATTGGCATGAGTAACGAGGTACATAATAGTAGACTCATTATTGTTACCCATTTGATTACATCACATGCCAACATATGTGAATGATTGAACCACAAAAATAACGTGATCTATACCTAAAGACCACAAAATAAATCTATTGACATAAGTAATGAGGCACATAATAGTAGACCAACTATTATTACCCACTCCATTACAATGTGTGTGAACATATGTGAATGATTTCACCATGAAAACTAAGTGATTTATACCTGAAGATCATAAAATCAATCTATTAGCATGAGTAATGAATAACACAATAAAATATCGACTATTATTACCCACTTAGTCACATCACATGCCAATGTATGAACATGCTTTCATAATGTTATTCAAATGATATGTACATAAAGATCATAATGAGTATCAATTAGCATGAGTACTAAGGTACACACTAGTAGACCAACTATTATTACTTGCTCAAATACATCATGTTTCGTTATATGCATATATTGGCACAAGTAATGAGGTATACCCACTCGATTACATCATGTGACCAATAATAATGAAGTCGGAATAGCAAATCATTGGTCGCCTTTAGCCATATCAATCAATACTCAAGTTAGTAATTTTTCTTAAATCACCATGCATTAAGTTATGGCTGCATATATATGGTTTTCAAGCACCCAACCAATGCAAAATATAACCAACATAAATTCAATAGTCAATGCAATAGTCATGGTTGTTACCTTATTTTATATATGTCCATTCTAAGATGATGATAACTCTTTGCAAAATTCACAACAATGATTATTCCCACCCTAATGTCCAAGATGATAAACATAATATTTATTGAATATTCATGACCCAAATAGATATCGTAATCTATGTAAAATTGAATTATGGTTAATGTAAACATCCTCATAGATCCAAAGTAAAATATTGTATGCATGTTCATTCATTCAACATTATTTCTTTTATACTAAACTACACTTGTAGTTTTTCCATCAATCTTGGGGAAAGAGCACTCAAGTTTAAATAAGAGGAAAATGTCATTGCATCCATGCATGATTTCGTATGGTTAATTTTTTATAACATAAAATTATATTTAACAAAGTAACCAAACATCATATTATTATTATTATTATTATTATTATTATTATTATTATTATTATTATTATTATTATTATTATTATTATTATTATTATTATTATTATTATTTGTCAAGAGATCATATAATCAACAAGGATGGCCCAAAATACATAGCATGCACATGCTTGGACATAACATACTAGGTGCTTCAAAGTACATTAAAAGTAGCCAACTATCATGATAAAAAAACCAATAAACCAAAAATGGCTTAGTATATAACCATTTAGTGACTCCATAGTCTCAGGTAACATGTAAGATGTACTACACAATGGATATTAATTAATACATCCCCAATGAATAAATAATCTCTCTAAACAATAAATTGATAACTCCAACCATGATAACCATTCTGTTAAGTGAAACAATTTGTTGATCAAGTTTATGAAACTCACTATGTGTCAAATATATAATGGATTCATAATTATTATGATCCAAAAATAGGCATTCACCTATTTTTGTAATTGAATCCATCCAAGTGAGATTACCACGATAGTAGTTAAAGAGATTGCAGTGAATGACAAGCAGATTTTTAAAACTAATCAAACTATTCAGTTTATGCAAAAAAGACATATCTTACACATATGCTTCATCTATCTCAAATAAGGTCATGATCTAGTCACTCAGTGATCCATATGTTGCATATTTAAATCAAATTTTTAGATAATAACGAAAAGTCATCCAAGAAATTAATTCATACCTCTAAAGGAAAATTCACTAATGAAATCAATTCACACTATCCATGAATGATTGAATTTAATTTTCTTGATAATAATAATCTATGAAAAATAATCACACACAACCATATACTATAAACAAGTGTCTATTCTTGTACACACGTACAACTACGTGAATGCAATTATTTGCACAACCATTCATGAACAATCCCAACCATTCAACGTGAATACTTAGCCAAGCAAGTGATTATAAAAAATTCATTCAAATGCATTTATAAACATACAAGTGTTCATAATTTTCAACCATACAAAGTGTATGTAACCAACCACGTAAAGGCAACATGTATAAGTAATCAACCATGCATTGACAATAGGCATACACTAAGTCACACATACATGCACAATCACATAATTTCATGAAATTAACCCATAAGATATATCTATAAATTATGAGACATACATATGAGCTATCCATGGAAATTTTTTAAAAAAACCATTAATTCATGCTCCGAACATAATATATGTATGCAAAACTATCTATGGATAACACTAACATACAAAATTATGTACCTGGCATAAAAATCTATACATGAGCTATCCAAGAATAATACGTGCATACCACTGTATGTGTGTGGGGAGACTAATTTTGTATACTCAGACTATTCAATTATGAAATCAACTTACACAAGCATGTACTCAACCCAATAAAATTCATCAATGTCCAATCAAAAAAGTGGTCATACAGAGGGATTCACTCAATTCATATGAATGTACTAATGATCAATTAGATGAATAATAAATAATACATAGGTATACAATCAGTTCATACAAATACATCAATGACCAATAAAATGAAAACTTAGTCATACACAGGTATATGCTCAGTCTATAAGAATGTACCAATGATCAATCAAATGAAAAATCAGCCATGATGATTTATGTACTCAAGTTTTCAAGTAAGTTCCAAATCATGGGTTCGGTGTAAGAATCCCACCATTTAGTATGTTAAAAACCCATATTTGGTAAGATTAGTCACATAAATTTTTTAAAACCATTTAAATGCATGCACATTTGCTTGAATGAATGATTCACAACCATATACCATTTTAGAAAACATTTAGATGTATGCAAACCCATCCAAATGAGTTATAACAGCCATGTATAAATTTTACAACATTCTAATGCATGTATAAACATTTAAATGTATTAAAACAATCATTTATAAATTTTGAAAATATATTAAATGCATGTACAACCATTAAAATGAATTAAATCAATCATTTAGACATCATGCAAACATTTATGTGAATGTACATCCACTAAAATGAATTAAAGAGTCATTTGACATTATGTAAATCATTTAGTGCATGTACACAATTTCAAAACATTTTAAATAGCCAAATAAATAATTTTGAAAACATTACCTTTAACTTGGAATGCTATTTGGCTCCATGGCTGAAAATAACTTCAGTCATCCAAGCATTTCACCTTCCACTTATAACTCTATGATCCAAAAAGCAACCAACAACACAACAAAATTCACTAAGTATATTCTCCCCTTTACGTTCTCTTCTTCCCACTTGACCAAAATGTGCATAAGCAGTCAAAATATACCTTGGCTCAAATGATGCACCATTTTTCTCCTTTCATGATAAAAGTATCTAAGTGAAAAGATTCTCCTTGGTAAGAAAATGTGCCATACTACCATGAGCACTTACACATGTTTATCCACCCCACTTGCACATCCTTCCACTTTCACAAAATTTCATTGGAATATTCCCCCCCTCCACTCTCTCTCCTAATAAAATGTGATAGTCTTGTCCCCTTTGGGAAATAAAATATTTATTCCTTGTCTTCTCCCATATATCCATGTCCCCAAGGGCTGACTTGTCCCCTTAACCTAGGCTGACCTTAGTTAGGCCTTTGTGTACAAAATGGAATGGTAAGGTTGAAAAACACACATTTATTATGTTGTTATATTATTTTATTTTATCTTATTTTCATTTCTCAATAATTTCAGAAATACATGCAAAGGATTTGGGGGAATTTTACCTTAGGTGGTTATACGACCCTATTAACTCAAAATAACATGTAGTTTATATGTCCAACCCTTGCAAGCATGATTATTTTGATGATAATATGATTCTTTTGAAGACAAAATGTGGAGGAAAACCTAAGACTAAAATAAACTATATGAAATAAAAAATGCGGATTCTTTTGATGATAATATGATCAAATGTGAAGTTTTGATCAGGAAAGACTTTTATAATAGTTATTTTCATTCTTTCCCAAAAGTTGGACATTCAAAAAATCCAATATTGAATAGGAATAAGATAAAGAGATCTAAAGTTTGATAAGGAATATTCTTGAGATTTATTCTCATGCTAGTAATGGTAGAAATAAATATCCTCCAAAAAAGGAATCATATCGAGGCTATATTTAATGATAGAACTTAGATACCACTAATTTGATATTATGAATTTAACAATGATGATAATTAAGAGAGAATCACCATGCCCTATTATTTTCTCAAAATCAATGTCAATAATAGTTCTCAAACATCTAAGAAGAACTAGTATTTTAGTTGAGTTGTTTCAAGAACAAGGAATGTGGAAGGAATAAAAAGATAGCACTCATCCCAAATTATCTCTCAAGATGTGATGTAGGAGCATTTCTCATTTCCCTCCATTTTTTTTTAGTTTTAAAATTTTTAAATTTGGCTAAAATATCTTTAGGTAGGAAATCAAATCTGTTGGGCAGATTATTCAGTTGGTTTGTATTTTCTTATGATAGGAGAGCCGTTTGTTCATTCTGGGAGGTTGTTTTGAGAAGCTTGGAATAGGATTGAATCTCTAATTTATGATATATGATTTGGTATAGGGAATTTGTGTGAAAAATAGGGGATATGTATGTGTGGAAGAGAAGCAGGGGGCATACGAAGGAGATTGGCAGCGCAGAACAACACCAGGTGTATTTATTTTGATATATATATATATATATATATTTAAATGTGTGCTTATTTTGAATAAAAATAATTGATTTGAGATTTAATATGGAAGAGGTTGCGTGTTGTTCTGAGATCAAATAGAATATTGGACAGGACTATTTGCTATTGAAATGATTTTGGTAGTTTATACATGGATTCTATTTGCTATCGATACTCTAAGGTTTGAATATAAAACAATGTTTGGTCTATGACAATCATAGTAATCGACGTACCTATATGTTGGGTCACATATGATTTTTTCACCATTCTAACTCAAATTGGATAATATAGATAAACTGAAATGGCTCCTTCTGTTATTTTTTGCTACTGTTATTTTATTGTCTAGCATCGAACATCAAATGTTTTAATGTTTGTAAGTTTAAACACTTCCAGCTTATATCTCCTCCACATTCAAAAGAGATATTTTCCCCAAATTTTTTGTAGTCTTCTATATTATGTAACATTTATATGAATGCTAGACTTTTGTTTCTCAAGATGAAATTTTGATTTGGGAAAGTGGAGCCATGTTTCGCAGCAGCAACAGTGAAGAATGACGATGAGGATCAGTTGGTCCCAGCAAATGAAAGTGGATTATGCTCTGACAGCCTATTACCAAATGCAACACACCAATTTTAAATGTTTTGTTTTTAATACTGGGGCGTTTCAAACCACCAGAATCAATATTGTCCAGATTGCTTGAATCTATGGACTGTGCAAAAAGAGAAGGAAAAGCTACATACTTTGCAGGGTCATTGTTTATATGATTTTGTGTTTTGAATATCATTCAGGAGGACAATTTTATCATTATTACCTTCATGCATCAAGATAACATTCTATGTGTTGAATAAAGAAATTGGTCAAGACATATGCTTTATTCCTGCCATTAGAGATTTTTTGTTCATGGTTTATATGTTTGCTAAACATACAGTTTAGACTATTTGCTAGAGGTCTGGGTACATCATTTGGTATTAGAGCCCAAGTGATTGTACACAATCTAAAGATCCAAGAGAAGAAGAAGCAAGATGGCCATGAGAATTAGGAACAAAGGTAGAGCTAAAGGAAGGAGACCTCGAGGACAGGTTGTACTGGCAGAAGAGATTAGGAACCTGACAGCTAGGCTACAAGACCTAGAGATGGCTCAAAGAAGAGTCACTGACATGGGTGAAGTCAATCATAGAGAAGAGGAACCACCAGAGGAGGAATTGGTGGTCGAAGAAGACACAGCTGAAGAGAGGTTGATCAGATCCATTATGAAGGTGAACACAAAGCCAAAAATGGAGGTTCCAATGTATGATGGTAATTTGAATGTGGAATAATTAATTGATTGGATTAATGCATTAGACAAATAATTTGAGTATGAAGGAATTGAAGAAGATGATAAGAAAGTCAAGTATGCCATGACAAGGCTAAAGAGTCATGCATCCCTGTGGTGGGATGGAGTGCAAGAAGAAAGAAGAAGGAAAGGAAAGTCAAAGATCAGAAGCTGGGATAGAATGGTAGCAAAAATGAAAGGTAAGTTTATGCCTAAAGATTATCAAGCAAATCTTTTTAAGCAATTACAAAATTTGAAGCAAAAAGAAATGTCTGTGAAAGAATACACTTAAGAGTTTTATAGGTTGACTATAAGATCAGGTCATATTGAGGATGATATAGAGAAGGTATCCAGATACACCAATGGTTTGAAATTTTCCATTCAAGATGAAATTAGTCTTCTCATTCCTAAGACAATAGAGGAGGCATATCAATTTGCCTTAAAAGCTGAGGAGAAGATTGTTTAGAAAACAAACATCTTTCTCAAGAGGAAGGGGCAGGTCCATCAGAGGTAGAGGATTTCAAGGAGATAGAAGATAGCTGTAAACATCCCATGAAGAGGCCAACAGCTCACAAAGTTCAAGAGGAAACTATACACCAAGAGGAAGAAGACCATACCAAGGATATCAAAGAGGAAGAGGAAGATTCATGGGTAAATGCTTTAAGTGCAACAAGTATGTAGGACACAGGGTATATGAGTGTCCATAGAACCCTTCTACTAGTCGTGAGAGGGGTGTACATATGACTCAAGGTGAAGAAAAAAGTGAAGAAGTTGCAGCAGCTTATGAAGATACCCCAGAAGAAGGTGAGTCTCTTTTGATGAAAAGAATTTTGTTAAAGCCAAATAAAGAAGTTGTAGAACCACCTCAAAGGAAAAATTTATTTAGAACCACATGTAAAAGTAAAGGAAAATGCTGTAAGGTCATCATAGACAATGAAATTACTGACAATCTTGTGTCAACTGAGATGGTGGAGAAACTAGGCTTGAAGAAGGAGGTACATCCTACACCTTATCAAGTTTCTTGGCTACAAAAAGGACACAAACTCCTGGTAAGTGAACAATGCAAAGTAGATATTCAGATAGGAACATATAAGGATCAGATTTTATGTGATGTCATGCCCATGGATGTATGTCATATCTTGCTTGGAAGGCCTTGGCAATTTGACAGGAAGGCCATGCATGATGGAACGCTGAATACATATATGTTTGAAAAGGATGGGATCAAGCATACACTCACACCATTGAAAGAAGAGGCTGCTATTGTTTTTGGATATAATTCTAAAGTATTGATAGTAAGTGGTAAGGATTTTCTACATCAAATGAAGAAGGAAAAGGTAAACTTTGCTGTGATTAGTAAGCCAAGGAGTGTAGTCACTAGTACTAAGTTGATTAATTTTCCATTAGAAATTCAAGATATGTTGAATGAGTACATTGACATTGTGGTAGATGACTTACCTAATGAGTTACCACCATTGAGAAGTATTAGCCATCACATAGACTTGATTCCAGGAGCAAATCTTCCAAACAAGGCTGCTTACAGGTTGACACCAAAGGAAAATGAAGAGATCAAGCACCAAGTTCAAGAATTGTTAGACAAAGGATTCATAAGAGAGAGTTTAAGTCCTTGTGCTATCCCCATAGTGTTGATTCCTAAGAAAGATGGGATTTGGAGAATGTGTACAGACTCCAGAGCAATCAACAAGATTACTGTCAGGTATAGATTTCCATTACCTAGAATTGATGACTTGGTTGATTGTTTAAGTGGAGATACATATTTCTCTAAGATAGATTTGAAAAGTGGTTACCATCAAATTAGGATAAGAGAAGGGGATGAATGGAAAATAGCCTTCAAGACCAGTGATGGACTCTATGAGTGGTTAGTTATGCCATTTGGACTAACCAATGCATGAGCACCTTCATGACGCTGATGAATGAAGTACTAAAGGAGTTCACTGGTAAGTTTGTGATGGTATATTTGGATGATATTTTGGTGTTTATTCAAACTAAGGAAGATCATTTGAAACATTTTAGGATGGTATTGAGTAAACTACATGAGGAGGAATTGCTAATCAATGTCAAAAAGTGCAGTTTTCTAAAAACAGAGTTGATATATTTGGGATTTGTGATTTCAAAAGAAGGATTGAAGATGGATAAGGAAAATATTAAGGCTACACTTGAGTGGCCTACACCCAAGAGCACATATGAGGTAAGAATCTTTCACGGTTTGGCTAGCTTCTATAGGAAATTCATAAGAAATTTTAGTGGAATTGTTGCTCCAATGATAGAGACAATCAAAGGTGATAAAAGAAGTTTTTGTTGGACTGAGGTTGCTGATAAGAGTTTTAGATTATTGAAAAAGAAGGTAACTGAGGAACCAATCTTAACCTTACCTGATTTCAATAATCTTTTCAAGTAGAATGTGATGCTACTGGGACTACAATAGGCACTGTTTTAAGCCAAGATGGGAAGCCTATAGCATACTTTAGTGAGAATTTAAGTGATGCTAAGAAGAAGTACTTAGCTTATGATCAAGAATTCTATGCTCTTGTATAGGCTTTGAAGAAATGGAGGCACTATCTTTTACCTAAGGAATTTGTTTTGTTCACTGATAATTATGATTTACAGTTCATTAGCAATCAGAATAAGTTGAATCAAAAGCATGTTAAATGGATTGAATTTTTACAAAGCTTCACATTCACTATTAAGCACAAGAAAGGACAATCTAACAAGGTTGTAGATGCTCTAAGAAGGAGAAATCTGATCATGTAGGAGTCTCAAGTAAGTATTTTGGGATTTGAAGATTTGAAGGAGCTATATAAGGAAGATCCAGACTTCAATGAACCATATGAAGCTTGCATGAATCCAGTAGGGGTTGATAGAAGTCTTTGGATAGATTTCATGGTCCAAGAGGGTCTGTTGTTTAGAGGCAGCCATCTTTGCATTCCCAAGAGTTCCATGAGAGAGAATTTGTTGAAGGAAAAGCTTAGTGGCAGTTTATCAGGGCATTTTGGGTAGAATAAGACATTAGCACAATTGAGTGCTCATTACTATTGGCTAGGTATGGGTATTGATGTCAATAAATTTGTTAAAAGATGCAAAACATGCCAATATGCCAAAGGAAGCAGTCAAAATGCAGGTTTGTACCAGTCACTACCCATTCCAAATAGACCTTGGGATTCACTAAGCATGGATTTTATACTTGGTTTTCCAAGAACTCAAAAAGGCCATGATTCCATATTTGTTGTGGCAGATAGGTTTTCAAAGATGGATCATTTTATTCCATGTTCAAAAACAAGTGATGCTACTCACATAGCTAATCTATTCTTTCAAGATGTTGTTAGATTGCATGGATTGCCTATAAGCATTGTTTTTGACAGGGACACCAAATTTGTTGGACACTTTTGGAGAACCTTATGGAAGAAATTGGGAACATAATTGGTTTTTAGTTCAGCCTATCATCGTCAAATTGATGGCCAAATAGAGGTTGTCAATAGGAGCTTGGGCAACATCTTGAGAAGCTTGGTAAGTATGCATCCAAAACAATGGGATCTTACACTTGCACAAGTTGAATTTACCTATAATGATTCTCCTAACAGAAGCACATGATTGAGTCCATTTCAAATCATGTATGGAATGCATTCAAGAGGTGTGTATGAGTTAAGAAATCTAAGTAGCATGGAGACAAGGAGTGATAATGCAGAAGAATTTGCCAATGCCATGCAAAATTTGCATGAACAGGTAAAGAAGAAACTTGAAGAAAACACCATCAAGTACAAGCTAAGGGTAGACCAAAAGAAAAGAGAGGTCAGTTTCAGTGTTGGAGACTTTGTTCTTGCTCATCTCAGAAAAGAGAGGTTTCCAAAAAAAGAATACAACAAGTTGAAGGTAAAGAAAATAAGACCATGCAAGGTAATAAGGAAGTTTTCAAATAATGCATATGAAATAGAATTGCCAAAAGGAATTGGAATTTCTCCAATTTTTAATGTTGTAGATCTATATCCATATAAAGATGAAGGACAACTAGCCAAAGTAACTGAAACAGGGGTAGATGAAGTTATCCAATGGGAGCAGCAACTACCAAAGGAAGTGCCAAAGGAGATTGAGAGTATCTTAGACAAGAAAATGGTTAAAAAGACAAGGGAGAAAGAATATTTACAGTATCTAACTAAGTGGAAGAATCTACCAGTTGAAGATGCAACATGGTTGACTGCAAATGACATCCTCAAGCTGGGCACAAGCATAGAAGAACTGCTGAAGAAAAACAACAAGTGAAGAATACTTCTTCTGCTCCTTGGAAAATGATGCAGGAATATTTATCATTTCCCTCCATTTTTTTTTAGTTTTAAATTTTTTAAATTTGGCTAAAATATCTTTAGGTAGGAAATCGAATCTGTTGGGTGGATTATTTAGTTGGTTTGTATTTTCTTATGATAGGAGAGCCATTTGTTCATTCTAGGAGGTTGTTTGGAGAAGCTTAGAATAGGATTGAATCTCTAATTTGTGATATATGATTTGGTATAGGGAATTTGTGTGAAAAATAGGAGATATGTATGTGTGGAAGAGAAGCAGGGGGCGTAGGAAGGAGACTGGTAGTGCAGAACAACACCAGGTGTATTTGTTTTGATATATATATATTTTTAAATGTGTGCTTCTTTTGAATAAAAACAATTGATTTGAGATTTAATATGGAAGAGGTTGCATGGTGTTCTGAGATCAAGCAGAATATTGGATAGGACTGTTTGCTATTGAAATGATTTTGGTAGTTTATAAATCGATTCTGTTTGCTATTGATACTCTAAGGTTTGAATATAAAACAATGTTTGGTCTATGACAATCATAGTAATCGACGTACCTATATGCTGGGTCGCATATGATTGTTTCATCATTTTGCCTCAAATTGGATAATATGGATAAACTGAAATGGCTCCTTCTGTTATTTTTCGCTACTGTTATTTTGTTGTTTGGCATCGGACATCAAATGTTTTAATGTTTGTAAGTTTAAACACTTCCAACTTATATCTCCTCCACATTCAATAGAGATATTTTCCCCAAATTTCCTTCGGTCTTCCATATTATGTAACATTTATACGAATGCTAGACTTTTGTTTCTCAAGATGAAATTTTGATCTGGGAAAGTGGAGCCATGTTTCACAGCAGCAACAGTGAAGAATGATGATGAGGATCAGTTGGCCCCAGCAAATGAAAGTGGATTATGGTCTGATAGCCTATTATCAAATACAGCACACCAATTTCAAATGTTTTGTTTTTAATACTGGGGCGTTTCAAACCACCAGAATCAATACTATCTAGATTGCT